>VZRR01002860.1:85859-184129 GCA_013398015.1 Oreocharis arfaki | reverse complement strand
CCGGGTGGGGGTGGAGGGACGGCTTGGGGCGCTCTCGCGGCGCTGAGGCGGCCCCGGCGCCATCCGTTACTGCCAGGTGAGGGCACGAACCCATCTCGTGTGCCACCGGCCAGCGGGTGCCATCGATCGCACACCAACGTAGCCGGTTGCAGGCTTCACACCTTTGTCAACGCCTTGGTCGAGGGTTCAAATACGAGTGTGATAATGCACCATCCCAAAATAAGGGTTATGTAGTGTGTGGACTGGCCATGCCGTGAGCCTTGTGAGTGGCAACTGCCCCCGAGCTGGCAGAAGCCCCTGAGGCGGCTGCGGATGTGGCGCCCAGCCCCCGGCAGCCTGGTTCTGCAGAGGGAGGACCTGCACCTCGCCTCCAGCACCTGCGAAGCCGTGGGCTCGTTTTACAGTTTAATTTGAAAGGAAGTAGGGTGGTTGTGTAAATCACAGTGAATCCTCTGCTCTTGTCATGTGCCAAAAAAAAAAAAAAAAAAGTCTTCAGCTTTTATTGGAGAGTGGATGATTCCATGCTAAAGACAGGCACAGGAACACTGGGATCTGACCCATCTAAAGCTCACCTGAAATTCATGAAAATAGTGTCTTCCACTGGTCTTTTCGTGAAATGAGAAGGTTTGTCCCAAAGCTAAGATGCAGCTGAGAATCCTGCTGTTTGCAGAAATAATAACGTTAACAACGAGAATGAGTATCTTGATTTGACTTTCACCTTTACACAATAGTATCTTTATCTTTCTCTGACGTGTTTCTCACAGCAGAACCCATGTTTATCCTCCTGTCCAAACAGAGTGTACTTATCCATGAGAACACGGATCTGAGTCCCAGAGCTGCTTTCCTTGACATGAGCAGTGAATGTCAGGCAACATCACCTGAAACTTTCCCCACCAGAATCCTTTCAGCACCATGACCACTACCCTCACCCTAACAAGAAGAGGCACTTTACAGAACTGCTTAGAACTTAAAAATAATAATATACATATAGAGGAAATCATTACAAAATAAAAAGCTTAGACTGCTTCAAATAAAAATGTGCCGTGTTTGGCTGCCATCCAGATTTCCGAGTTATTCCGGGTCTGGTAGACTGAGATGCTGAGTATACAGATCTCCAGCAGAAGCCAAGGGCTCAGCATCTGTGCAAGTCCGGTATCTTAGCTTCCGGATCAAAGAACAAATCCTCTCTCTAGGTCTCCTCTGCACTTTTAACCTCACAAGATCTTCCCCTACACACTACTAGTTTCACACAATGCTCATGCTTTCGAATAGTGTAAATTGCAAATAATGCATGGCTAAATAAGTATTAAATGATTGTAAGTGTAAAATTGTTCCCAGAGTCCTCAATAAATTACAATATAAATATTACTGGATTACCTCGGTTACAAACACAATTCTGATTGTGGATTTTTTTAATGTAAACCACTAATTTTTTATTTTTAATTTGAAACAGAAATATACTAAAACCATTTTCTTACATTACACCATATTTTTGTGGTGGTGTTCTCCACAAAAAAAAAAAAAAAAAAAAGCCTATCCGGGTAGGTTCTGAAGGCTCCTTTTATCTTAGTCCATAATCTATTGCCACACAAACAAAGAAGAAATCAACTGTTCTGTAATTTAATTGTTCAGGACATTTGTGGAGTCAAGGTCATCTCAAGATCCAAAACCCAAGGATCCATTTCTATTCATTGGATATGCTCTTTCTCTCCCAGTCTTGCAGAACAGGGAATACCAGTCATGGAAAGCAGGTAGTAAGTAGTCTCAGTGTGCCATACATTAAGCACTTCCAACACAAACACACACCTCTTCTTCACAGAACTTGGGTGACATGGAAAGAGAATCACAAACATAAAACCACTAAAATACATCCAGTTTACATGTTTAAACTCTACCCCCTTTTTCTCACCACTATTTGACAAATTTCTAGCATGCAGTAAGTCAGAAGTGGCTGGGTTTTACTCAGGCAGCATTTTAAAATTTGCTGAAAGCTGTGTGTAAATTGGATCCTATCTTGGTCACAGCATTCTGTGCCAGCTTCCCTAGTGACTTAATTACAGATGCTGTGCCCTGTGTCAACAGCCTCTGATCACCCGCTTTATCTGCCTCATCTGCTGGGAAACACTCGCTTTGGATAAGCCTGTATGGCCTGTTAGACTGTGATAAAGGCACCAGTACTCACTTTCCATACTGGGATGGTATCTTAGTGAATACTGATTTATATGCTACATGTCCGGATGGAAAGGAGGGCTGATTACTCCAGAGATCTTTGCACTGAGCTTTAACAATGAAGAATTAAGGGAAGTTAATCATGGGCCATGCAGCTAACTTCCTAAGAGGCTTAATTATAAATGTTGTGTGGTGTACAAGTGCAAGAGGAGATGGGTGTTAGCTAGTGAATGCGTCTTCTGAAATTACTTGCATGAATGTAATATGAACCTGAAGAATTAGGGGATAAACATCATCTTGGAAACACAAAATATTCCAAATTAGGAAACAGCAAGAGAAAGTGGTTTGCTGTGAACAACTGAATTGTTTCCAATTCCTAATCTACAACTAAACACCAATTGAAAATTAGGCATAACACTCATGTAACAGCAGATTAAAGAAATTGGCCATAGCTGCATCTGCTTGTCAAATGAAACTTCACTTCCCAATTATCACTTAAAACATATTTGCTTAGTTATTATCCTTGGTGTATTTTTTTCTCACTGCTTAGGCAGTCTGTTGAAAATTACTGATTGTTTCCAGTGAGCTGAGTGCCTGTGGAAATGAGGAGTTGCTGAGTGTCTCAATCTTGCATACCGCCAGGCCCACAGTGATCTGAACAGCAGCCCATCATGGGAAAGAAAGGACATGAGAACATAAACAGTAACAAATATAACCAATGACACTAAAAACGACAGAAAATTAAACAAAGTGGGTGCAAATATAAAGGCACAGTAGAGCCATGACTGCCAGTCAGAAAAACAGCTGAGTAGGAGTTTGCAGTTTAAGAAACCTCTGAAACTGCATACATTATGTTTAGATTAGATGGAGGAGAGTTTCATAACTAACAAAGACTACTGCAATTATGCTATGGGCAGGTCAAGACCATAACAAAAAATACGTTCTCACTGAAGGTAATGGGAAAAAAAATCCCTTATACTTGGTGGAACCACATTAATTTAAAAAATCACAGATCATCATCTAAACAGCTCTCCGTTACTGTGTTTGTGATTGTGAAAGGATGACTTTTTCTCCATTATTGTGTATTACAGGTTACTGGTGAATGCAGCACAGTACAGAGCGTTATCTGATTTAGCCGGGAACACTACCTGCACGTCCAGGGTGATTCACATGCTCCCTGCTATGCCCATACCGCTCCCATGCCAGGTGGCCTGGGCTTGTTGTGAGCAAAAGATGAGGCAATATTCTCCTCCTTTGCTCCTCCTTGCCTCCTGACTACAGCCCCCGTACCACCAGGGCAGGCAGGGCTCTCCACATCACTTCAATCCTAAACACGAGGCAGAAGTAGGAGTTAGTACCATGCTGTTAGGGGGTTAGATAACAATTCTGCTGCTTCTGAGCCCACAGTGTGGTTTCTCCTGCAGCCTTATGAAACCCCTGTGAAGAGTATGGTTGGCCTCGAGCTGCCTTTCCCTGAGGCTGCCTTGGGGGAAGGGCATGTGGAACTTTCTAGAAGCTGCCTGCCTGGGCCTTGGAGGCAAGGCCCAGGTCTGCCAATGGCAAAGGCAGAGTCATTCCCAGGGGAAGGGGCTTCAGCCCTGCTGGCAGTGGCCCTCGAAACACCCCACACGTTCAGTGGGTGACGAACACCAAGTTCCCACTGGGACTTTCAGTCCCCATCGTGGCTTTTCACAGTGACCCACTGGAACCCCTCAAGTTTCATCACCAGGGCAGCTGCCCGAGGCACAAGCACCCCGCCGGGGTGCTGGGAAGGATGGGGGGGTGGTGCTGAGGATGGTCAGTGACCATCCCCACTTCTCAGGACCCAGCAAGGAACGCTGAGACGACGGAGTGGGGGCGGCCACCATAGGGCTGCGGGAGGCGCCTCGATGGGGTTGAGGGGACGGGTGTGCCGAGGGGGATGGATGCTTCGATGGGACTGTGGGCATGACTGACTGAGGGGAACAGGCGCCTCGACGGGGCTGTAGGAACTAGGTCTGCCCGCGCCGGGTACAGGCGGCGGCGACTCCCCGGCTCCAGAGACGGCTGGTGGGGGCGGAGGCGGCGGGAGCGTCAGCAGCCTGCGACCGGGGCGGAAGGAGGAGCTGGGCGGGCTCCGCGTGTGAGGAGAGCTGGGCCGAGCCGGGCCGGGCCTGGGGAGGTAACGGCTCGGGGCACGGGGAGAGCCGGTGGCAGCCGGGGGGACGCGGGGCGCTGGGACGAGGGCGTTCTTCCCCCGCGGAGCCGCTGCCCGGAGCCGTCACGGGTTAACGCTGCTCTCCTGCAGGCGAATCCCGCCTCTCACCCCTTCCCTGCCCAGTCCGTGCTTCTCACTCGCCCGTAGCTGAGGTTCCCGGGTCCGCTGGGACGGGCTGATGGGCTGCTGGGGTGTAGTAGCCACGCTACTGCTCTCGGGCTACGGAAGGCGGCTGATTGGGGCCCTGGCACCGGGGTCACCTCTGAGCGGGGGCAGGGAGCGACTCCCCAGTCTGCGTGTGCCTGGGCGGTGAGGGGGCTGTGTCTGCCTCGGCTGCGGGAGGTTCCCCTGCTCCCGTGCCAAGCAGCCAGGCTTCAGAAGGAGGAAGGGATAGCCTGTGGGAGCTCCCTGTGGGATCTGGTCAGGGGAGGGAGGTGTGTGCCTGGGTTGTGATTGTGAACACACAACAGGACCGTGTTAGTGCTTTGGTTTGTGAGGCTGCGAGGGATCGCCTGGGGCGTTGGGTTTAGGTCGCTGCAGCCCTGGCAATCCCACAGAACAGTCCTGGCCCCATGGCAGAGGGCACCGCCTCAGTTTCCCGCCACTGCCATCCCCCACCGCCATTCCCCCCACACCGTGTGGCAGCAGCGGTGCTGCATCAATCCTCTGCGCGCTGCTCGGGGGAGAACTGTAACAGTGCGGGAGCCTCTGCACTGCCCGGGAATGGGAAGTATTTCAGGTGGTTTAGCTCACTGTGCTCCTTGACAAGGGAGCGAGGCAAAGAAACTTCCAAAATTCCTCACAGGTGCCGGTTTTACCCCAAGTGTATGAATATAATGTGCCAGGTGAGGTCTGAGCCTGAGAGATGTGTCACTTGGGATGTCAGCATGCACTGACATGGATGGACTTGCTGGACTTGATGATCTTAAAGGTCCCTTCCAACCGTGATGATTCTGTGATTCACTGCTGTGACAATTAGCTGTGGTAAGTGTAGTGGCTCAAAGGAAGACAAGGAAGCTGGGAGCCAGTTGGTGTAATCAAAGGGAGAGGAATCCACTCGGTGTGCCTGCAGGCTTGCTGCAGGAATGTTCTTTTGCACATGAGTGTAACTGCAGTAAATACTGTAAAAGAAATCGATTCCATATGAGGTCCTTTCAAATGACACTTGGGAGAGCTGAAAACTGTGCTACATTAGTAGCGTCTGGAATGCGAACTACAAGTGTAATTCATAAAAAATTAGGACATGAACATAATCATAAGGTGTAAGCTATAAAACACAGCATTTGTTCTGTCTCACAAAGTCCTTTATGTATACATTTTTGAATTCGTGGGATGCCCTTCTTACTATTTCACCATATGTCCAGACAAGCCTCTTCTGCCTTGGCATCTGAACACTTTACGCAAGAAGCATGTCATAAGCTTTGGAAGTTTCAGCCACAAGCACATCTGTTTATCAACCTCAGTGAGTGCAGTGAAAAAATTATAAATCTAGCTGCTTAACAGCAAATTAAGCTACATGGAGTTCTGGTCAGCAAAACCAGACTACAGATTGAGAACTGAAGGTTTTTAATAAAAATGTTGAAGCAGTACCACATTGTTAAACATTCAATACAAAAGTGCTGGAATTCAATAATTATTCCGAAACTGAAAGTAACGCTGCTTTTAATTCTGCCTGGGATGATGTACCAGAAATCTGACTTTCAAAGCCTTCTGTCATAGGCTTTAATTTTTAACTTTGGGGTCCTTATTCATTAAACAATTCTTGCATGAATTGATTGACCTGCAGCTTAGATAGTTAGCTGCTTTATGTGAAAGGTAGTGTCAGGTTTCATTGTAAGCTGCCTTCTGATTTCTAGATTGTCTTCCCAAAGCCATCAAAATTTAATTGTAATCCTCTAAAACAGCCCTAGACCATGGGGCTGAAGTGATTCAACTATTGGCATTAGCTCGCAAATGGTTGTTTACATTTAGCTGTAGCAGGGATCACTCCCAGACAATTACTTGGCACCCCCAATGGCAGATTAAAGGCCACAATATTCTTTTTTTCCCACATGGGTAGTCAAGTTTATGCATAAATTAATGGCTTTAGCTTATCTCTAAACATTCATTTGGAAAGCTTTCAAGTATACTTTTGTTAGTGGTCCTAATAGCTGGTGATTGAGGTCCAGGCAAGTAGCAGAATGTCTTTCTGTTGTAAATCACCAAGAAATAAGCAAGAAGATGGGAATAGAAGTTACTACTTAATAACATGCTCTGAGTGCTCATGAATTGTAATTGAACAGGGTGCTGAAATTGGTACTAGCCTGCAGTAGCATTGTGGAGCAGGCTGAGTAAATAATGATGTATTTCCCGATTTTTCTTTAAAATGTACCATAAACTAGGAAAAATACTTGTTATATTCAAATCTGTGGGATCTTTCCCTTGATTGTAATTGGATCAAGAGTACAGCGGAGGGCAGGTCCCTGAACTTCCTGGAGCTCTCTTGCTAACATCTTATTTGCACAGCGTGGTTTTGTTCTGTATTGGAGAAAATAAAATTACTTGGGTTTGTGTCTGTAGGTTCAGCTCCATTGTGGTCCTGTGAAACCATCCTGACATATTTATTCTTCTCTAGGTGACAATCATCAGCCAGCTACAAGATTGTCACAATGAGTTTTGTTGAATATGGAGATACGATAAAGGATGGTGACACAGCTATTGTGTTCCTGGGCCACGAGTCCATGTTCCCTGTGAAAGTCCAGCATGGAACTGTAACACAGACTAAGTATGGGGTCATCAGGCATTCCACAGACCTCATAGGCAAGAAGTATGGCTCCAAAGTGACCTGCAGTAAAGGAGGATGGGTGTTCATTCTTCATCCGACTCCAGAACTGTGGACCATGAATCTCCCGCACAGGACACAGATTCTGTATTCCACTGACATCTCCATAATCACCATGATGTTGGAACTGAAGCCAGGCTCCATAGTATGTGAATCAGGTAATTGCTGTGTTTAAATCCTGTATTAGGAACTAACACCAACACTTTCATGAAGAAACAGGGTTTTCTTTATATTTTGCAAAAAGTTACATTTTTTTTCCACTGTGATACAATTCTCCCTGCCCACATGTTGGAGAATTCTGTTTCATGTGCACATGTTATTTGCTGCTGTTTCTTCAAAAATTGATGCCATCTTGGTGTGCAGCCTCGTGTATGGCGATACCTCTGAGCATGTGCTTGGTTAATTAATCTTCTTAGAAGAAATATGTAAACATTTTCATTTCGCCTGTCTAAAACTGTTGTTAAGTACTTAAAAAATACTTTAAAATACATTATTTGAATCAAGATTCTGGCTTTGAATTCACAGTTTCAGAGGACGTAGCTGTGATAACCTGGTGTAAGAGACTCTGGTGATAGGGTGCTGAACTAATAAGAGAAATAAATTGGTAGTATTTATATATATGTACCATGTAAGTACATAAATTTCATTCTCTTCTTCCCAAGTGTAATCTGCTTGTAGCATGCAAAATCACTGATATAATACAATGGATGATGTGTTCACCACAGGGCTGTGTTTTGTTTGTAAACTTGGTTTAATTTATTACAGCTTTTGTGATTTTATTTGATTTGGAAGTAAGGACAACAAGACATTTGACATAAATGATTTCTTGGTTACATAGAGTTTATAATAATGTCTTCATAACTTTATTACTACAGGCAGTATGAGGCTTGCTTGATTTGAGTGAATCTCTGTGGTTTGGAGAAATAGGACCTGTGGTAGTTTGTCCTTGTTCTTTTCTGGCTGAGCATTTTTATGAAGCAGTTTCATACACTTCCCTCTCAAGCCTAGATGTGGCAAAGGATCAGCATGACAGGACGGTGATGCACTGTACTTTCTTGCGCTTACCATTTCCTGTTCCCACTCATGCATAATTTTGGACAGCTTTTCAGGCATAATGACCACTTTCCAACACAACTGAAACACCACTTATCTCTGCATCCAGTTTCACCCGTTAAGAACCAGGCAGTGCATTGAGCTGGATGCTGTACAGCAGCACTTGAAGCAGGCAAAGCCCTGTGCAGAAGCCTCTGATACTCTGACAATGGTTGGGTCCTATGAGTTTGTAATTTGGTTTGTAGGACGATCAGACACTTTTAGTTTTGGCATGGGAAGTTGCTGTATTCAACAGCTCTTTCCCTCCCTGCTGTGTTTAGACAGGATGGGAAAAATAAATAACCAATTTTATTTTTTGGGAGGGGGAGGGGAGATTTTAGTTGCTCAGTGTCCTGTCTCAGAGTAGTCAAATATACAGAGCTGTACATAAAATATTGTCAGTAATATCAAAGGTGCCTAGAGAGGATGAAAATTTTTACTCTCTTGCTTATCTAAACAGATAAGAAATGGAAACACTCAATTTCCAAAAATGTGAGTCAAAAGTCATAGCCACAGACAATCGTTTTTGCTAATGGGAAACTGTCGCCAGGTTCACTTTAATGCCTGTACTGTCAGTGTATTGCAACTGCAGCTTTCCAGGCAAAGGGAACAGTTTTACTGCTGTATTTATGCTTTTATTGCTTGCAAGGTTCACTGTTCACAAAGAAAGGAAAGGAGAAAGAGTACTGCAACAAATCATCTGTCTAACCTTGAAGCAAGAGACCGTACTGTAGATTTACTTTGAATTAAAAACTTGACAGGTATTGACAACTGGAGCGTCCAGTGTGGTGATGTAGCCTTTTTTGGTGCCATCCTAAATTCAATGGTATTTGGTGATCCAAAATCATTAGCTCTAGATTAACCTTGTGTGGGCTAGACAGAACCAGCCCAATGGTGATGAGTGGAATCAAGACAGGAAATCTGGTCTAGTAGGACACTTGAGTCTGCTTCCTGCTGGTACTGGGTTTAGGTGTATTTTGAGCATTAATTAGCACAGAGGTCTGTCTTTTTTATTATTGGGACTTATATACACAGTTGCTGTACAGACTGGCAAAGCAGGCTCAGTAAAAAAAGCTTGGCTCTTCCTCTTGTCTTGTAACTCAGCTGTGGAAGTTGTGTCCTGTATTAGCCATTGTAAGCAAGCAGAATTTTGAATTAGTCTGCAGAGCTGTGAGAAGAAATGATTGAAAAAGTAAGATGAAATACCCTCTGTGTCGTGTTGAAATGCTGTGAATTTAAATTATATTCTGCCTGTGATGATAAAAACGGAGTAAAATAACCAGAAGGCCTAATTTTATATCACTTTAATTATATGGTTTAAATTGATTAGTCATGATTTGTCCTAAAAGATGCAAACATATTAATACAGTTTTTACTATTTTTAATCCTCTTCAATAAACACATAAAGAGCAAGCTTGTCAGCAGCACATGCATAATTAAAATGACCCAGGCATACTCTGTTGAGGAGGCTATAAGGAGACTCTGCATCTGCCTGATATTTCATGACGGAGGTGTAGGAATATGATCCTTTTTCTGTCTTCTGCTAATTTCTAATTTATAAAGGTATGTTGAGTTTTAAAACTGTTAGCACTGTTACTAGAGCTAAGATCTTTTAAAAATATTGGTCCCTGCTCTGAGGAATTCCCCACTTGGATACAGTTTTTAACCATCCCATCTTTCCAGAACTATGATACTCAAAATAGCTGCTTGAATACCTGCTGTGAGTGGCCCAATAGTATGAAAGTTTCATTTTTGTCAGGTAACTATATTAATCCTATTTGTGTTTATTGCATGCGCAGCAATGCTTAGATGAAGGAAAAGGCTAGATCTTTCTCTTTTGTGTCACCCCACTCTCCGAATCTAATCTTGATGTCAACTTCCCAGGCTAGGCTCCCTGTAGGATAGTAATTCCATTTGACAGCTGATTTTGAGGGGTTTACATTTAATACTACACAGGAACCAATATGAAACCTTTCAAACACTTTTTTCTAAACAGAAGTCCTTTCTTTCCAGTCCCCACACATTAAGGCTTTTTTACTGCCCTCTCTCCATGGTGAGACGTAAAAGAGTGTCTGTCCTAATAGTACAGCATGTGAAACCTGATATAATCTGATAAATCTCAGAAATATTTTGGCTTCAATGGAGCACAGTATTTAGACAAAACGTAATTTAGTCGAAAGTAGTTTAACCACCATCCCAGCGATCCTTCAGCATTCACAAAATCAGACTCACATGAGCAAAAATGTTAATTGGATTTTTTTGTTTCCCTTCAGCTAAATCCCAAATTAAAAATTGCTAAACCTTACTCATTGCCACACAGCAATGGGTTTCTGAGCTCAGGGACTGGATTTCTGAAGGCTGAGAATGGTGTTCTGGCTCCTCATGGTTTCTCAGAGGAGTAACAGGAGCTGCCACCCAGCCTTACACTAGAGCTTCTGAAAAACAATTATGAAATTTTCAAACTCACAGCCTGGGTATAGATTTTGTTAAAGAGTACACTCATAAAAAAGTAATGAGGACTTAATGATTAATGGATACTTAATAAATGTTTCAGAGTTTATTGTGGAGTCCCAGCAAGTCAGCTGTATGCTTATGACTCTTCTGAAGTGCTTATAGACCTTTTGACAAATACGTGTCATAAGTACATGTAAATTGTTTGCAGCTCTGTTTTTAGTGTAAAGTACAGACCAAAGTTTGGAAGTGTTAATTTGATTCTGGAATGTGCCCAAACTAATTATGTCTGTGTTTTTTAATGTCTCCCTTATCTACCTCTTAGCAGCTGTTCAGGTGAGAGAAGAATTAGAAAACCTGATCCTTGTATAGCATTTCTTGAAGTATTAGAAAGGCCTCATCAGTACAAATGTCATAAACCACAATATTCTCTTGCCATACCAAAGCACTGAACTGGTGCTGGGGTCCCCAGCAGAGGGGCAGTAAGAAAGATGTGGATCTATTTGAGCAAGTCCAGAGGAGATCGTGAAGATGATCAGGGGGCTGGAGCACCTTCCCTATGGAGACAGGCTGAGAGAGCTGGGGTTGTTCTGCCTAGACAAGAGAAGGCTCTGGTGAGTTCTTATAGCACCTTCTGGTACCTAAAGGGGCTTCAAGACAGCTGGGGAGAGGAAGTTTTACAAGGACATGGAGTGATAGGACAAGGTGTAATAGCTTTAAACTGAAAGAGAGTAGATTTAGATTAGATGTTAGGAAGAAACTCATTACTGTGAAGGTGCTGAGGCCTGGGCACAGGTTGCCCAGAGAAGCTGTGGAGGCCCCGTCGCTGGAGGTGTTGTAGCCCAGGCTGGGTGGGGCTTTGAGCAACCTGGTCTAGTGGAAAGGTGCCCCTGCCCCAGGCAGATGGGTTGGAACTAGAAACTCTTTAAGATGTCTTTCAACTCAGACCATTCTGTGAGTCTCTGGTGATTCTATGAACCAAACCTCTGACCACATGAGGCATCACTGTAATGTATTCAGACTTGTGGCTGTCATGCAGCTGATGAGGAATGCTGTTCATACCCTAAAGCATTTGTTTCCAGACTTTCTGGACTCACTTTCATCCTGTAATTTCACCTGGCCACGAAACACGCTTTTCATGCAGCTCTGAACCTAACCATATTCTTAACCATATTATGTCCATTCTGTAGAAGATTCCTCCCTAAAAAATTCAAGCTTTTGAATCTATAAGGAAAATTTGAATCTCTAAGGAAAAATTAATTCTTTACATTCTTTTGTAGGCAGTGCCAGCCTTGAAAACCTCCCTACTATCTTTGCCACAGCTCCTCAGTCTGGTCAGTGAGCAGGGGCCCTCTCTGACCTCCAGCCTGTTGCCTAAAATGCCTGCTTCAGCATGGTGTCCATGACAGATAGGCAGGAGAGAAGCTAATCTTCTGTAAAGGGAACTTTTTGACTGTAAAGTGAACTTCTTGATTATCTGTTTTCTCTTTCAGCCATCAGCTCATCTCCTTGAAATTCTCTCCCCACCTCTCTTCTTCCTTCTCCCTGTCGCTGGTGTTCATGTGTCTTACCTCTGCCGCTGTGATTTGTGCCCTTGACTATCTTCCCAGCAAGATTCTTGGGTTAATTTCCATTAAATGCTTAATATCTTTTCATATATTCATTATAATTCATTACACAAACTTGTCATGTGCAGTGAGCAGTCTTCATCTCTTCAGTGTTTCCTGACAGATTTTAGCTGTGGAGTTGTTAGCTCTTTCTCAAGATTAATTTTCCCTTGGTTTTGAGGCTCCTTCCGTTCTCATGGCTGACTCATGACCTGTCTTACTATTTGCTAGGGCTAAGTGGCGTAGCTAGGAGACAAATAGAGCAACACTGTCGTTGTTTTGTTGTATTTACTCATTTCAGAGTATCTTTGGTAGCCAAATTTTGCATCAGAAGCTTAAGTTCTACTAAAATGTTACTAGATATTTTAGAGACCCAGTATTAAATAGCACTTTGCATACTTTTCTGTTTTCCTGTTTCCAAGCAATATGAACCTTTTTATGCACTTAAGAGCTTATTCAGCTTTATTCCAAAATGCTTTTGCTTTCATACAGCTGTAAACATCTATAGATCCTAAATGACAATTTGTGGCTCCTTTTTTAAAAAGAAGCACCATGATGAGAAATTTCTAGGGAAGACAAGCCAAGCGATAGCTTGCAAAGGGAAAATGTAGTGGAACACAGAATCAGGTCACTTACATTTAAGGCATGGGTAGGATTCCAGGAGATTAGACAAATATCCTTTGCAATAAGGAAACCAGACTAAACAGAAAACAGTGTAAAATGTGCCCTGTATTCTATATCAGTTAAGTGCTGTGCTCGATGCTGTGGTGACACTCAGTCTTGGCACTATTCTGTGCTGAAATAACATGCTTTATTTTTGAACAGGTCAGATGTTGTCCACTGCATTTTTGAGAAGGTGAGAAATTATTTTAACATGGACATTGCCTCAGGATGGCTGAGTTGTGTGGAGGCTTCTCTGTCGAAAACCTGTCACTTGAATAGGCAGAGAGTGAGAAGAGCAGATCTGTTGGAGGTCAGGGCAATCGAGAAGTTTGTCTGATCAATACTTCCTTGCCTGCAAATCAGAAGGAAGTATCAGTAGGTGCTGAGCTAGAGTGTTTCAATAGGTGTGCACATGTGAGGACTGAAATTCTAAAACTGCAGTGTTCTCCTTGCTTTCGGAGAGGGGCAGAAACACTCCCCTAGAGCTTAAATGTATCAGAGAAGGAGAATGTCATGTGCTCGAGCCCAAGAAGAAGGAAAGGATGCTGCATCAGTGTGCAGGGCCATTAGCCACCTAACTCATGTGAACTTAACACGGGAGCTTGATTCCTGCCTTTGGATTGAAGTGGAGCCCATTCCTAGTTTTCTCTGTGCTGATCCCCTGCACAGTGCTGCCTCCTCAGATGTTGAGCTTTGTGTGGCATATTGGGGCCCCTGTGGTGTCTCATTAAGTGCCTGCAATGCAGATGTCTGCTTTTTGACTAAGATGTTTGAGATCACAGAACAGTCAATGTAAAAGAGCATCATATTTTCCAAGTGAAAATTAGCAATAGCATAAGTGCTCACCTAAGTGAGTTCTAAAGCAGAAGCTGTGCTGTTAAGGTTGTCTTTGGTACAGTTTGAATTGTTGCTGTTTTACCTCTGTTCTGTAGAGTCCATTCATGATTAATACACGGTAGTTAAGTGGGCATTGTCCTGTGGTAGAGAGCAAACAGTTTCTAAGGCTATTTATAGTGCAGGCTGTCAGAAAGGGAGCATCCTGGTATAAAAATTATAAATTAGTTGTTCTGGTTGTCTTACCTTCTGCTTTCTAGGTCATATCAGAAACATAGGCATTTTACTGCACCTCTATGAGAATGAAAATCCACTGAAGTTCTTCCAGTTCTTGTCTTGCCTCTTCTGATGAAAAGTAGTAATTTTTGAGTATCCAGTTTTTTGGTTCATTTGTATACAGGTAATTCAGGTATGCTATTTCTGGTTTGGTAGCATTCTAGTACATGTCTGCAGTAGTATTCCTTGCATTTTGTTGCTATCCTGACTGATTGTGTATCATGCTAAGAATACCTTTCAATTCCCAAGGAAACCTGTACCTGACTAGAACTTACTCCAAACTGGTGCCTAAGAGTCTTGGAGCCATATTTTGCTTTTTTTCAGTAGTGATTTTGAAATAAGGACAAAGAGAAATTGAGAAGGTGACAGGAGGACAGAAATGTTGAATGTTGCAGATTTGCAGGGAAGAAGGTGAATATAAACATTAGTTTCCCCTTCTACAACATCACAAAAACGTAGGGTTGAACCGCTGCCTTATGTAGACGGTACTGATTGGGCTTTAGGGCTTATGGCAGGTATGGACTCATGCCAGACTCTCAAATTAATGGGTCACATCAAATGTGCTGATCTATGGGGCACATGGAAGTTAAAGGTCATCATCATGTCACAAGTCTGGGTTCAGAATATGTTTTCAACGAGAGACTTTACAGTGGTGGGTGATTCATAACCATCTTGTTCCTTATTTCCTGCAGTTTTGAGAGTGTTGTCACGGAGAAGGCAGGCAGCATCTTCAGAAATACTCCCATTAATAATATTAATGTGGTAGAATTTGATATGTTAAAATGTGATACATATGTATTGTTCTTATGTTTGTGGTAGTCAGTCAACAATAAATAATTCCTGGCAACCTTGTTTAACAAAAGCTCTGTCTGTAATATGCCTGCAGGTAGTGACTTCCAACATCCTGGTTTTAGTTCAGGGCTTGGCTTGGAGTGTTTGTGAATAAAAGAAGAGTATCAGAAAAGAAGCCAAAAAATCCTAATGGGTTTTCCTATGGAGGAGACAAATGGTATCTTCTGTGGTGTTTTTAAGAGCAGATTTAAAAGGAAAGTGATTAAAAATGTAAAAGAATACGAACAAGGAAACTGGATACATGTGCAAGCTGCCTCCCTCTTCTGCTTACAGCCCAGCTGTGCTGACAGGCCTCCTGTTCACTCCTTTAGATTAGCAGAGAGAGATGCAGAAAGTGTGCAGCACTATGTATTTGAGAGGTTAAAACAATTAAAT
This sequence comes from Oreocharis arfaki, assembly GCA_013398015.1. Lineage (NCBI taxonomy): Eukaryota > Metazoa > Chordata > Aves > Passeriformes > Paramythiidae > Oreocharis > Oreocharis arfaki. The sequence continues at coordinate 168,792 of VZRR01002860.1, read as the reverse complement.
TCTCTCATTTTATAATAGTTCTCAGCTGTGTAATCCTCCCTTTTGGCATGAAATGTAAAAGCAGAGTTTCAGTCTTTAGCATCCTGTGAGCAATAGTTCCCTGCTTTTTGTCATTAAAAACATATGAATGGAATACTAGTTCTTTGCTATGCACATGTATAATTGAATTTTCACAACCATGTGGCTGCTGTGCTACCATTACTGCTTTGACCAGGGAAAAGTTTATGTTGACATTTAGATCCTACAAGTGCCATGACAGGGTAGTTTTTGATGTAGGCACATGTAGGTGTGTTTTGCTTTTTTCTTTGTTTTATTTTAATACTATTTATTTGAATACCTGTATTTTCACTTTATTAACTGCATGCGTGTAAAAGTTTCTCTCTTCTCTTGGACCTCTCTGAAGCCAGTGCTAAAATCTGTAGGTCCCCCCTCCCCCTCTCATCTGCCCTGCTGAAGCTGCAGGGGGGTGCCAGTCTGCCCGCTGGGGTCAGAGCCCTCTCAGAGGGAAGCAGAGGAGCAGTGCTGATTCCGCAGTGCAGCCGCTTGATCCGGTGGCAAACATGGGCCCTGAGCTCTGTTTACAGTCGGAGTGCCTCCCCTTTCAGAGCTGTCAGGTTAAATACAGTGCCACGACAGTGTTCTTCCCATTACGTGACTAGAGGGCAAGAACCTGGGATCTGCCAGTGAACTTGGACTTCCTGTATGATTATGGAAAGTACTGCGCCAATTAAGGGGTTGTGCCAACCCCTCTGCCCCCTAATTAATTTCCTCTCTACTTTCTGAGCTGCTGTACTTCAGATTCTGTCCTTTATAAGTTTTTTAAGATTTATGTTAGCTGAAAGAACTTGCCTCAGGCTGAACAGTCATTGAAAGTATGTAGAAATAGATTTTATTTCTACAGGAGAAATGTGTTCCAAGCACGGAATTATGAGTCCATAAACAGATAATTTGAGGTTGCTGTGGAGTTTTGAATTTGGGGGGTTGCTCTGTTAAATGCCACTTGAGTGAGTAATTTGCAATGGGAATTGGTATACGGATGTTTTGTTCAGTGAAAATGTTCGTTATTAGTCATTCATCTATTTAATATGCCAATGGATCATTTAAAGTAAGTTTCCTAAATTATCAAACTAAAACAAGGAAAAAAATCTTTGTCTTGTTAGTCCCTGTTTGTATGTGGCAATCGTAGTTACCTACAATGTTGTGGTAGATTTTGTTAGACTAAGTTAAGCTTGTGTAGGTGTGTATGTGTGTGACCTGTGAAAGCAGGTGCTTGATCAGTGTGGCTGCAAGGAGCCAAGAGGCCTTAGTTTTGGGTAATACCAGTGGGAGTTGAGGATGTCTCTTAAGAGATCTGTGCAAAGCAAACTGTATCCTGACAGCCATTTGTTTGCATGGATATTAATAGGATTTTCAAGCACGGGCCCTTGCCAACATCTCTTCTTTGTTTAGTGAAGTATAAGGTTTTGAAAATCCGTTAAAATTTCCCTTAATCTCTTTCCACCTCAGAAGAGTCTGACACTTTGAAAAAAACCTCTCTAGTTAATTTCCCTGAATTCTTCCTGTTGCATTTACTTCTTCATGTTCTCTAGAGGCAGTTGTTACAGAGCTATAGCTGATCCTTGACATTAGTTTCCTACTCCAGGGAGATAGGACAGATCCTTGGTTTGCCGGATTTTTTAATGAATGCTTTGAGGACCTGGAAGACTTGTTTCCTAGGTCACCTTGTCCCTCTCTCCTTGTGAAGGAAGGACTGTTCTCTTTCAGAAGCTGAACCAGTGGTTTGTGCTAATTTGAGTTCTGAACAAGTGTTCCGTGCAGGAAGACTAATGGAGAAGACTTTTTTTCTGATGTTTGGCACTGACAAACTCAATTTCATGAGTTGTTTGTCTTTTCTAGGTACAGGCAGTGGGTCCCTCTCCCATGCTCTCATCCGGACAGTGGCTCCCACCGGGCACCTGTACACAGTGGAGTTCCACCAACAAAGGGCCGAGAAGGCGCGGGAGGAGTTTCGGGAGCACGGGGTGGAGCACCTGGTCACCGTGACCAACCAGGATGTCTGCAAAAATGGCTTCGGGGTCTCAAACATTGCAGATGCCGTGTTCCTAGATATTCCATCTCCATGGGAAGCCATAGGACATGCAAAGTCAGCATTAAAAGCTGAAGGTAACTGCATTTTTCTCTTTCTGTTCAGGAAGCACTGTGCACACATCTCTGCCTTTGAGCCATACGCTAGGTGTGCTCCCTTCCTCTGTGTGATCCTCAAATGTCAGTCTCTAGGCATTTCTAAGGCTGCAAAACCTTCAAAAGGCGTCTTCAATTTACAGTGAAAGATTTGAAAGGAGAAGAATTTTTTCCTACAGGCCCATGTGAGCTGCTACAATTAGCATGGGCAGTTCATAAAAACTCCTTTGAACCTTTGTCAAGTGCATTTTGCTGGATCTGAGGTGTGTGGGAAGCAGAAGTAACAATAAATGCTGAAAGCATATTTCTTTGGCAATTCAGTGGAAAGGTGTTTGTATGAAAGGTGTTCAGCCTCAGTTCACATCAATCATTGCAGATTTGTACCTATTTAACAGAGCACCCCAGTGGTAATGTTAAAAAAATGTGGTTCCGCTTAAATATGCTTGCCAGATTATGTCCTAAATCTTTGTGGTTGGAGCTAGTGAGAAGTTTGCCATTGGATGCAGTGGGAATGGGACATAAAGGATGTTCTAGTTTATGCCAGTTACTCTGGGATTGTGATAGCAAGTGAGAACTGCTGTTGAGGCATTGCACAGATTTCGTCACTTTATTATACATCTTTTCCCCACTGGAAAATAAGCATCCGTGAATAAATAATTCTTTTATCCTGGAATAACTTTTCCTCTAATTAATGTCATGGTAGTGTGGATCTGAATTAAGTTTTGCCAAATTGCTTCCATCTACAAAAGTGACTTTTCTAATCAAGAGAGCATGGAGTGCTGAACAGTGCCCATGCCGGGACATGAGTTTAAAACCACTTGATTACTTGCCAAGGCGCAGTTCTTTATTAAAATATGTAATCACAGGCTGGACTTCAAGTGAATTGCTAAGTCTTCTTGAAATCACAGGATTTAAGCTTGTTCTTTAAGGTCACTGAATGTGCACTGCCTTGCTGAGTCAGGACCAGCCCCGTTGTCAGGCTACCTCAGCTACTACTGAAAATTTTCTAGAAAGCTTTGTGATACCCACATAACACACTTTCTATAAAAAGTGAATAAATAGAGTGAGCCTTGTTAGCACTCTGTACCTGCAATGGTTACAGCTCAATTTGTAGCAGCTTTCCAGTGTGTCCTACGGGGGAAAAAAAATCACTGCACTGTACGATGCCCTTCCCATGCTCAAATTATCTAATCTAGTGAGCACAACACTCAGCTGACTTCCCAGCTTAGAAGGCGCTGCATTGCGCAGTCCAATTTGAATTATTTAAGTGGTGCATGCTTAGAATACTAAGCAGGGCTGCTTGAACAGTTCCAAGTTTTGAATCCTTGTCTCACTCAAGCATTTGAAATCCTAGAAAATGTATTACAGTCCCCAACTGGCCGTACCATCTGGCTATACTTTTCTGTGCTATGCTACAAGGTTACATCTGCTTAGGCAATATAAATAAGACTTCAAAATCCCACATTTTTGTGTTTGTGGCGTCATTCACTTTATGAACCACTCAAAAGGGAAAGTTTTTGCTGCAACCAGCCTCCCATGTCTGAGATCTAGTCCTGGTCTAAGGCTCCTCTTTTAGCCAACTTGATACCTGACTAACTGGGGGCATTTTTTTAAGTTTTGCTATTTTGCATATAAATAAAAACTGTTTTTCATATAAAATATAATTGATTGTAGTAGTAATACGTAAAAACTTACACACTTTTCTGTTTTATTCTGAGTCATGCAGGTAGTTTTGTTGTGGTTTTTTTACTGCTGTTAAATCTAGAATATGACAGAAGGTTATCTGTAACTGCTTCCCTTTCCCTACCGCAGGCAGATAATTTAATAGTGCTCCTTTATTTTGTTTTCGAAGAGTTAAATCTCTTCTGCAGTACAGCCTGTGCACATTCTGCTGTTTTTCAACCCCCCATTCCGAGGGTTCATGCAGTGATAAAGTATCACTGCAGGAAATGAGTCGTTCCACTCTTTTCTGTCCACGCCCTCTCTCTCAGATCTGGACAGGGTCACATTTGAACCGTTCACACTGTGGGTTTTGTTGTGATGTGCCATGCAAATATCACAGCTGTACTGCCAGAAGTCTTAAGGTAATTTGAATTAAATCACAACTAAGCAAATTCAATATATAACATTAACTACTCTCTTCCTTAAAACCACAACGGTAGTGATGGAAAGTGCAGCTGAGAAAGTATGGGAGAGTTCTCAGCCTTAAAACGTTATCAGATCAGTGTTTTCTCTTCTGCTTTAGCTCATGGTCCTGAATAGTTGCAGCTCCTGGTAGGCTGAATGTTAATGATCCTCCTTACAGAGTACAATTATCACTCACATTATGCCTTGCTGGATGCTGTAAATACACTACTTAAAGCAGCTTGGCCTCCCATTTAAAGCACTGCCAGCCTCTGAAGAGCTGGAAGAATAAAATGGCACAGTAGGTTTGTGACTAGAAGGTTCTTGTTCTCTGGTGATGCTCTCTGCCCGATGTTCAGGTTTGCATCTCAGCTGCATCCTTTTGTGCTGATGTCACCAGTCACAGTTCCAGCAGAAATGCTGCTTGTAATATCTCTGAGGCACTGCTGCACTGCAGAACTTCCTTTCATTTCCAGTCCTGCACTGTTTTTCTTCTGCAGCATCTGCTGATTAATGTTTTTCTGTAGTCATAGCTGCTGTTCCCAATATCTGACCTTGGTGGTTTTTGCAAAGTTGACGTTAACCCCTTCCGGCTAAATTTTTAAAAATTAAGAAAATGAGAAAATTGTGAGGTAACAAAAATATCCTCAATATTCTACAGTTCTTAAATGCCCTGAAACTTTTGACTCACAGTCATCTCACAGCTGAATACTGTAGTGCTTTGAATATAATTCTGCACCCACCTACTCTACTCTCATAAATACTGTCTATTTCTTCCAAGGCTCTGGAAGATGAGGGAGAAACCCACTGGTACAATAATTTTCATACAGATTTTAAATTTTCAGGTAGCGGGATGGAAAATTACAGCCATTTATTAGGTTGGATTAGCCTCTTGCATTTTAAGTTGTTCCTTGTGGTGTTTAACAGTCTGAGTCACAAAATTATTAAAACCACCTCTCTTTTATTTCCTTTCTTTCTTTAAAGATTTTACTCTTAAATTCAGATTTTCCATTCCCTCTTGAGCATCATAAAGCCCCTAAATTATGAGTTTGTGAAATTGTGATCCTTGAAATAACACCTGAGTCAGGTAACATGGTGCTGTCGATTCTCCCCCCCAGCTCTGCAGGTAAAATTTGCTTTGAACATCTCCCTCTTTGGGCTTTGCAATTCCATGTCCATGTAGGAAGTCTCACTAGCTATTTTTCTTGAGCTCCAGAGGTTATTCATGGTCCCGTTTTTAAACCACTGAGGTGTGGCTTTGAGGAGCAGCTGAAATCCCTGGGCACAGCTCTCACCCCTGTGGTATCTGGGTAGGGTTTAATCTCACTGAGAGGAGGGCACCAAGAGCGACATTAAGGCTCATGTTTTTCAGGCTTGGGCTGCCTCAGGAGCACACAGGGAATGTGTTGGGGCAGGAAGTGGAGCCTGACAGTCTAGCATGCTGTCATTCTCCACCCGTGAGAGTGGTACTCCAGTTGGTATGATCACTTCTCATGTCCCCAGGATATTGTTTTGGAATAAATGGATGAAGCAATAAATGCTTGCAAAAATGTCAGCGCCAGCCTTTGCTAGTGTAGCACCTGCTTTGATTTGAAGGAGAATTAATTCAAGGTGAGGTTAAAGATCCACAAACTAACTTTAAATTGAAGCATATCCTCTCAACATTGAGAGGCTGTTTGGTCTAGTGCAGAGCTGCCCCACGAGGATCTAGGACCAGGTGATGAATGATGCTTCATTCATCTGTTTGCCAAGCAGTGGCTGTTTGCTGAGCCAGCCCCAGCTGTATCTTGTGTGAGGGCATTGGGTCTGTCAGGGCTTGGTAGGTCAGGTGCACACAATGGGCCTGGCCTGAAGTAGGAGTGATTCTTTTGTTTAGAGAGTCAAGCAGAAGGATTCCTGCATCAAAATCCTCACTGTGGAATGCTAGCCAAAGCTACTGGCTTTTACACAGTTTGAAGGAAGTAGTCTAGGATGAAAGGTTCCTCAAAGAAAGTTGTTAGGTTTTCTTCCCCAGTATGGAGCCAACTGATTTTTAATTTCCTTGTTACATGCTTTTACCAGCCCATAATAATGAGCAGGAATAAATTCCTTTTGAATGATGCACCTACAAGTGCAGAGGTTAAGGTCATATTTGCAGAAAATCACATCAAGCTCCTATTAATGAGCTGGCAAGTGATTTGGAGAAAATTCTCTTTTCTGAATCAAGAAACATCCTTTAATTTCTTCCAACAGCCAAATCCTCTAATTTCACTTGTCAGGGAAGCTACATCAAATCGCCCACGAGCACACGCACTTAAAGGACATTCTGTCCCCTTTTGCAGAGACAATATTTTTAGTGTCCTACTAGCATAGAGTAAATGCCACAGTGATGCTGCTCAGTGACTCTCCTGCCTCACCCCTACAGAATGATAATGCCTGTGTGGTTTTTTTTCTTCCTTGAGATCTTTGTAAGGTAATCTTCCAATCATGACAATGCAGTGAAATCTTGAAATCCAAGCTGTGTTCTTTTCCAGAGCTAAAAATGCTGTGCTGTATTCTTTATGTCACAGAATCATTCTAAAATTACTGGCCATTTTCCCTGAAACTTAATGGTGCTGCACTACATGTGTTCTTTTTGCACCTTCTAAATAATGATGATGAAAGAACCTGTCAGAGCACTTGTGACACATACAATAACCTACAGAAGTGAGAGCACATTTCTTGGACTTGTTTTCTGTATCATAAGCACACACTGGAGTTCTTGGAAATTTGGTAGCACTGAGATTTTCCACACTTGAAACCTAATGCACTTATTAGCTAAATAGAACTGGTAGTGATGTTAGTCCTTGCTCAGACAAACTAGGAAAAAAAATTGTTTGTTGGAGTTGCACAGGAACATTCTGACAACTTCGGAGGCACTGGCCTCTTGTAGAGGTGCAATGGTGTGTCCCTCAGTTACCAGTTAGATACAGGCTGTTGAAATGTACAGTGCTATGTGGATGAAAATCTTCTATTTTCCCCCTTCCCTTAAGCTCACTTTTCTAATCGTTCCAGTCTGAATTTTACTTCTATTTTCATGTCCTCTCGACCCTGTTGCTAGTTACAATGACTGCCAGGACTGTGTGGGCTTTTTCCAGGCTATGGATTCAGGACATTTAACCTCTCCATTAAATGCTTCAAACTAACTCACTCCCTGTAAAATTGAAGGTAGAAAAAAACTTAAGTCTTTCATAGAGTCTCATTATTCTCTTCTCCTCAACTGTAGCACTTGTCAGATGCATTATACATGAATAAACACATTTTTAGACAGCTCTTCAGATCAAAAAGCTCACACAGCTTCCCAATGTGAACAGGATTAATCTCTCATAATTACTATATCAATTTATGATGACACACAGATCTCATTAACCAAATTTAGGAACGGTAGCTTTCCTAAAAGGAGAGCTCTGAAAGAACACAAACCCCATTTGTACAAAAAAGTTTCCATTCAGATGTTTTCACTGCTCTCTAGTCTAGTCCACCCCTTTGTGATCCACAGACAGAGCAATGTGCCCCGGAGAGGAGAGGGAGGGAGTTCCTGTCTTTTCTTCATTCACTGAGGAATCCTTGGCATGGCAAGACAAAGCAATGCATATTCAAGTCCTTTAAGCCCTAAAAGCCTCTTGGTGCCTAAAGGACAAGAGGGCTCTCAAAGAATCTGAGAACTGTGAATGCTGAAATCTGGATTTATATCTGTTTGGTGATTGTGACAGAAGGGGTGTTGCCTAGCTGGTAGTCCAGCCGGGTACAGAGGGCAGCCCACAGTGTTTAGAATTCAGAAGCATCTGCTCTGTTAAAGATGACAATGTCTCTGCTCCTAGGACAGATGAGCGTATCTTTCTGAGTGCTGGTTTTCTCCTCTTTTTTTTTTTTGCTGGTCTAAACACACCATAGGAATTGAAACTTCCCAAACGTTTCTATTTCAGACAGCCTCTCACAGTCTGGAGCTGCAATTTCATTTTTGTCTTCCAGCCTTCTGCTAATTGTAGCTTTCCAGTCATCTCTCCTAATACCTGCTTAATCAAATAATTCCAGCCTGTAACTGCAAGTCAGATCTGGCCTGCCTGATGGTGTATACAGGAAAAAGCAGAGGGGACCCCTCTCCCACTTGTTAGGATCTGTAAGGACAGATGCTTGATGGGTTTGCTTCTAAGCCCTTTGTAGGTATATTTATTTGGGAGGGATGTATAAAAATAACAAGAACAATAGGCATGAAAGGAGATAAAACAAAATTGACAGATCTACTAAAACCCATTGGATGGTCTCAGATGGGATACCAGCAGTTCACTGTTTTCTTATCTTTCACACCTGAGAGGCTTCCAGCAGTGCAGGAAGTAAAGTAACATTATTTTTTGTGCTTCCCCTCTGGATATTTGCTACTGCAAGCAAGAGCTTTCTTCCTACCAAACAGCTTGAAAGCCTGTTTTCTGTAACCCTACTTCCCCCAGCAGTTGTGAGGAGGCAGCCTGATAAATCTTCACCAAGTTTGGTGTTGACGTGCTGTGCTCAGCTGACCAGCCCGAGGCAAGAGGAAGGGTGCTCTGCCTTTAATTGGAGGCTTGACAAGAACCGTAGGTGGCTTTGCAGCTTGTATGGCAACAGCTGTGTGCAGGCTTTGAGTTTTTGACTGTAAATCCAGAGCATGTGAATACCAAAAGCACAAAACATGTCTTCAAACCCTTAGAGTCAGAATAAATAAGAACAGACTTACTGTAAATGTAAATATCTATAGCTTTTTTATTGCAATATAAAATATCAAAACCAAAAAGCCTGAATGAAGTAGTAGTAAGTCTCTGGTCTCTCAGCAGATTCTTGCTTTGCAGACAAAGAGTTATTGTGAACTGACATTTAGTTAAGTCAGACATTTGTTCAGTTCTCTACACAATAAGAATATAAATTCTTTCTTTATAACATGCGTGCATCGTAGTGGCTTTCTAATGATGTAACAGAATTATTTTCCTGAGCTTTTCTGTTTCACATCTACAAGCATGGTAGAAGTGTGTAGTGCTTTGGCCAGAAAAGATTATCTGTCTGATTCAGGAACATTTTGGTAGTGCTGGCCATCCTGATGAACATACAAATCTAATTTCATTGGAGTTAATGGAGTGGCCGTGCAATTAAATCAGCATCAACAGCCTTGGTTCATAAAGACACATACCAGCATTAATTTTGCAGGTGATTATTAGATTTGGGTTTTAATTGTCACTCCAGGGAATTACTTGTCCAGGGTACTTTGTTCTGAAGATCCATGATAAGAACCCCTTGGTGCAGAGACTTTATTTGAGGACTAAAATTAAATCCTACTTAGTGTATGGTGGATTAATGGTTGTGGAAAGTGTTCTTCCCCAGGCGGTACCCAGCACATCACTGCTGCACAGTAACTAGAGTGCTACAGTGACGCTTTCAGACCTGATGCTTTCTTTTTTTAGAGATCTGACTTCAGAAACGAAAAAGGAAAAAAAAAAGGGAGTTTGAAATAAAGCAGGCTTCATGTAGTCCCAGCATTGCCTCTATTTTTAGCAGGATGCTTTGCTCTGACTTGCACGGGTTCTTTAACTTCTTAGATGAACTGGTGTTGGAGGGTTTGACTGGATGAGCCCGGGAGAGGACTGAGAAGGAATGTAAATCAGGTCAGCAGGCATTTACATCTAATTGTAATAAGTGAAACAATAGCTGAAGGTGCATTGCCCAGTGTTCTTCCTCCTGCACAAAAGCTTTTCAGGAAGGGCAGTTGCCTTGGGGGACACTGTGTCCTGGGTGAAAGCACATGCCCTGGCTTTATGGCAGACAGTGTCCTTATAATTCTTTGATCTGATTTGGCTGTGGCTTTTCAGAGTAAATCTGAATCATTCTATTCTCAGCTGTTAAGGTGACATTGCAGCACTTAGAAAGGTGTAGGGGGTCTATTAATACTCTGTATTCAGAATCAAAAATCAGAACTGTGCACAGACAAGGAGACAAGTGTTAGTTTATCACTTAAAAGTCCTGTCCTAGAGTTTTACAGCATTTACTGTAAGCCTGCATGATGTGATAGCCAGTAAACTTCAATGCTCAGGAGACATGCTAGTCAGCTTGACTAAAAGGGTAAAGCCTTAACAGCACTCCATCTATGGCCTGGAGAGATCCCTTTATTCTGTCCACGCATACCATCGTCCTCAGCTAAACACAGCCGCTTTTGTCAGGGGCGTGTGCGCGCGCGCTGGGGCTCTAGCGCTGTGCAGTGTGTGGAGAATGACTTCTGGCTTTGTGTACGTGCCAGCTGCAGTTTGGTGCCTCAGTCCAGAGCACTGGAGAGTGATTCCAAAAGAGCCACTGCTCTAAAGGGATCAACTTTAACAGTTTTACTGTGAACAAGTGTCGAGGGCAACATTGGATGTGGAAGATGAATGAAGTTGCTGTTGTCGTTTTTAAAGTGTCTGAAGCATCCTGGAGAGTTGTCCGTGTTTGATTTTGTGCTGACACTTTAAACCAACAAAGTTGTGAAGATTTTCTTGAAGAATGTTTTCATTTTGTATAATAAAAATTCTATGGGCATCTGGAAGAATTTGAAAAAAGATGAAAAGTGCTTCATTTTGGCTTTTGCCCTCTTTTCCACTACCTGTCTTATTTTGCAGGTGGCCGCATCTGCTCTTTCTCCCCCTGCATTGAACAAGTTCAAAGAACCTGCTTAGCAATGGAGGAATATGGTTTTACAGAGATTAACACCTTGGAAATTCTGCTCCGAGTGTACAATGTAAGGACAATTAGCTTGCAAATCCCTGACCTTGGAAAAGCAGCTGAGGATAATTCGAGCACTGGCTTTGACAGCAGCAACCCATCACACCAAGGTAGCCCCTGTGCTAATCTGCAGCAAGGGACTGTGCAGTTCAAGAGTGGTGTGCCACTGAGGGAGGTGGTTGGGCACACTGGGTACCTGACCTTTGCCACCAAGAGCCTGGTGTAGTACATGCCCAGTTTGTGCAGTCTGGAGTGGGGTTTGTGAGCATTCTGTTTTCATGTCTCTTTTTTGTATGGCATCCAAAGTTTTACTTGTCAGGGAATTCCATATATAGTCAGATTTGGTTGGAATATGCTTTGTTTAAATAGCACACAAGCATTAAGCAGAGCAGCATCAAGGGAATGTTGAAACTCTGGAATGGTGCTCCACTTGCTGTCAGAAAGAAGATAAATTAATAGCGAATGGCCATTCACTGGAATGTGCAGAATTAGATCTCTCATAAGAAAGCAAAACAAACAGCAGACAAATTACAAAGTAGTTGGATTTTTCCCTCCTTTTTTTCTGAATTACTTTCCCAGGTTTATGGGGTTTTTTTTGTCCTAGTACCACTGGATACTATTTTTTTAACTTCTCTAGTGTCTGTGTTGCTCTTAAGAATGTGAAAGTGCCTACTTCCTCCATTTTAGATAAGAAAGTTCCAAGATCATAGGGTTGCCAGCACAACTGTTCACAGAATCAGTGTTTCCTTGGAATAGTGTTCCAGAGGACTATTGGCAATGCTCAGGAACACAACCTCTTACTCCATTCCAGGCTGGCATCTGCAAATCATTTTGACTACACAGAGGTCAAAGAAGTGTGGTAATTGTTGGATTTAATTTAAATTGGTATATTGTGCTCATCAGTTTGTAGTAGAAATTTGAACCTGGATCCATACAGTCATGTTCTAATGGAACAACCACTTGCATAGGTGATGAATCCACTGTGAAAATTAACTGAACAGCTGGCTAATATTATTTGAGCACCTCTTTGTAAGTGGTGTGGATGGGGTTCCAGTTGTTTGGTGGTTTATTTCCATTATGGTGTATTGTTTTCCTGCAGCTGAATGACAGAAAGAAATCCTGCTTTTGGCAGGATTTCTGTCTCCAAATTACATCAATAATGCAAACTTAGTAAAATCCTCAACCAGCCTTATTAATTAAGTTTTCAGATCATTTACTCTTTGGTCTTCCATACAGAGGTGGTGGGTGTGATGAACTATTTGAATGCTGGATTACATTTTGTATTTATAGATTAAAATAATTATGCAGATTTATTAAGTTCCTTCTGTTTTTCTTTTTAATAGTAAGTTCACAAATATTTCTCTTCAGCCACTAGTGCTGCTACTCAAAGCATTTAGCTGTGCTTTGCATTCAGTACCTGAGCATATCTATTGCTGTGCAAGAAAAACAGCCATTCATGAACTGCTACCTGAACATTTAACCTGATATCCCTCCCCCCATTCTCGACAAAAATAAACAGAGCTAAGCTTTTAACGTGTTATAGCAGAACGCTAATCCATAACGGTTTAAAGAGAGCTCAACCGATCACGACAGCAAAGATAAACTGTTGAGCAGATTAAAGGCAGAAAGCAATTCTGTTCAGCTAAATCAGTTATGTAAGTTGGCCTACAACTGCAGCATTTACCCAGAAATTATGGGAAAGTTCCCTTTCTGTTGCTGCTCATGTTCTCCAGGCTGTGCAGTAAACTGCTGACGCTGTGTGTGGGGTTTGGTGGCTGTGTTAGAACGTGTGTGCTTGTGTTTGTGTGTGCACGTGTTTGTGTGTGCTGGGATCACCACCAAGCAGCATGGCTCAGCTGCAGAGAGACTCCAGAAGAAAGCATGGGGAATTTCAACCACAAGGTTCTTCTTAACTTCCTTCAAGGTGATCCTCATTCACTAACAAGGGGGATCTCCAAGCTTCTGCAGAGATAATTCCAGCCCTAAACTTGATTGTTTTTTTCTGACAGACCTTATTTTAAACTAATGTAACATTTGAACAGGACTAAAAAGGAACAAAGTCACATTTCTGTGCTACAAATACACGTGGAATAGAAATACCAATGTGTCTTCCGGGAGTTTCAAACAAGGCTGATGCCTTTTTGCCTACAAAGCCCAATTCAAAACCCCTTGAAATAAACCATTGACTTTGCTTGGTCCCATATTGATTTGATCTCTGCTGAGGAAGGGCAGGCATTGCATAAGAAGAGAAGGATTTCATTCCTGTCTTTGCAATATTAAAAAGGCTTCTGTGTTTTTGTTGCTGATGGCAGCCATGGCCCGCAGCACTGCACCACTTCCTGCTGTTGCTTTGTTGTCAGGGTCACAGGGAGGATCCCACGCTGTCCAGTGTGGACAGTACTGTGCTGCCAGACCCCCACTGTTTAATGCTGCTTGTGGTCACCTGTGTTCTACATTGTGGCTGCACTCCCTGCCAAAAGTGGTAGATCAGAAAGATGGGTCTTTCCCTCCCTGCTGGGGGAATCTGCCTGGGCCATACTTTTAGAGATTCATTTCTCTCTTGAATACATTTTAGTCTCCAGTATGGAATAAAACACTTTTTCCTGCCCTGGTGCAGTTCAGTCACTTGTTCAGGCTGCACCTTTTCACTGCTGCCATGCACTGGGGTCCCTCAGTCATGGACAAGCACTAGGACACTGCTCTGCACCACAGCCAGGTCCTGTTGTGCTCCGTGCCCTGCAGGCTGGCGTGGAGAGCAGGCTGTGACACCTGGCAGCCTACAAGGCAAACAGCAGTGACTAAGATGAGTGACTAAGAAACACTCCGAGCTCTGCTGCTCTTCACAGTTTACCTGTGCTTTAATTAAAGCATCACAGATCTGCATCTCACTGTGGTTGTTTCCTGACTACCTGTTAGCACAACTCTGTTCTCTGAAGAAGAGATTATCATAAATCCTGCTTGAGAACCTTAAAGGGATAAAATGGCAAAAATTCTAGGAACTCACTCTTCTGCTTAATTTCCTGCTCTGCCTTCTCTTTAGGTACTTTGGAATACGTGATGGTGAGGAGATGGTTCTTCCTGGGAAGCGTTCCAGAGATGAGGGTTCTGGTTCACACTCACTCCCTTGAGAGTACATCTGTGCTCCATTAGTCCTGGTGAACGAGATGATTGCGGAAATCATGGTGACCTAGAAAGGAGGGGGGCCCAGAGATGCAGTGATGTATTTGGGAACACGAGTGCTCATCCCAGGAGGGTCTGCATCACTTGGGTGCAGGAGTGCACTGGGCAGCCTGTGCGTTCATGCCTTCCTAGGTTCCTTCTGGTCAGAGACTGGAGAACTGTGCCCTCCTGGGCTGCAGTTCAGGGGTGTTTGGTGCTCCCAGCTCACCTCTGTGCCAGTGGGAGCAGTGCAGGCTCGGAAGGGGAAGGTTGAGAAATGGCTGAGCTCTTTGAGGCTGTTGCTGGGCTCCGTCTTGGCTTCCGCTTGCACGAATAGGAGAGAGGCACGATAAGAGCAAAGTGGGAGAGTCAGCATTGCGTAACCATGATATAATACCAAAGGTACGTGCAGCTGTGACCAGTCAAAGGGAGGAAGGGGGTTGCTGTAGTACCAGAAAGTTCTGTCTGTGTCACCATGAGGGAAAGCATTTACATGCTGCTTGGCCTCTTGAGTGCTCCTGAGGAACGATGTTGTTTAGATGCCAAAAGAGGGGAGCCAGACTGTGTTATTTCCTTTCTCCCTACATGACAGCTTCTGGACTGGAATGAATCTGCATCAGCATCAACACAGGGAAGAGAGAAACCTTGAATTAAATAGTGAAATAAAAATATTTCTCCTCACTGGTATCCAGCCCTTTACCTGCATATCTCACACAGGAGATCTGTGTCCTTTTTCAGGCTGTTCTCCTTTGCTGCAGGGCAACAGCTTTGAACTCTGAGGTAAACTGGTTGATATGCTGATAGGAACAAGCACAAAGGCCAGCTGGGAACACTGTCCTGTGGGCATCTCACTGTACCTTGTGTTTCCAGCTGGCTGCTAAGGTCGATTGCCCACAACTGGGCTTCTCTTGCTGCGACTGGTCCCTTCCCATCACCTCCCTGCTCCTGCCCTCAGACCCAAAGCCAACAGCCATACCAACAGCATGCACCAGCTCTTCCTGCTGCTCCAAGCCTGCTGAGATTGCACATCCAGGCTTTGGTCAGAGCATTTTCCTCTCCTCTTTACTGGAGTGCAGGACAAGGCTGTGTTTTGCCACCCCATCAGGACCTGCAGGTACAGCTGAGTGCTGCTGACCAGGCACCTTGCAGAGAGCAGAGCAGCACAGCAGCATTTGAGCTGCTGAAGACCTCAGCCCGAAGTTATTTCGGTGGGGGCTGAGTGGGTTGATGCTAAATGTCGTATTCCTTTATAGTTGTTAAGAGGGCAATTTGCATGAGTGGTTCCAGTAGAGCTGTGGAGCTCTCCCCAGGGGTCCAGATAGCTGCAGGATATGTCAGAGACCAGGACCGAGTGAATTCAGAGCTGCTGCTCCCAGAGGTGCAAGCTGAGTAGTCAAAGCTACGAAAGGAGAAGGAGCCTTTTCCATCTCTTTCTGAAAGCTGATCCTGATTCAGCATGAAGCCCATGTGCATGACTACGTCTAGTCAGCTCTGAGAAACTGTTGCTTTAGCAACCTCCCTTTGTATTAGGCACTGTTCAGTAAGGGGAAGTCTGCAGTGGGATTTTCCTCTCCCTCGTGTTGCTTTGGGAGAGCTGTAGTCCCCCCTCCTAACCTGAGTCAAAAATACATTTGCAGTAGTTTCTCCTTACCACGTGTCTGCAATTCAGCGTGGCTGGTCCCTGGGCATGTGGAATGAAAGTTTGTGATGTCAAAATATTCTGACCCAGAAGTTTATTCCACTTGAGGGGCGAGGAAGATGATGAAGTTGTAGGCTCTGATACTTTTTACACTGGTCCCCCATCCCCTTAGATACTGTCCATAAAGTACCATTTCAGAATAATTAAAATAATCAGGAGCCACCTATTTGTAGGAATCAGCTGGATTTGAGAGCCAAATCTACTTGGAGGAAGAAGGGGAAGGAGCAGTAACAAGGTAGAGAATGGTTTCTAGGAGAAAGCTCTTCCTTTCCTGGCCTATTGCAATAAAGAGGCAATTTACAGGAAATTCCAGATTCTCCCCTTGAAAGGTGTGGATCAGAAATGCTCATTAGTGAGGATGTCAGTTCAATCAGGCTGTTTTAACAAAGGATGCAGGGTGGGATCTACAGCTGATGGAGTGGAAAGGAGGGAGGGAGAGGAAGTCTGCAGTCAGCTCAACCTGATGGATTACAGGTGCATCATGTCACACTGTTAGAGGAGTTCAGTGTGGTCTAAATTATGTTAGCAAAATACACAGTGTAGTTATATATAATACAATAAAGAATCACCCATTTCAAGATATTACTGGGCAAGAGCATTGAATAAGAGAGAGATTTGATTGCCTGTGTTGAAAAATCAGGTTTAACTAAGAAACTAGCTGCAGTTTGTGCATGTTCTCTTGATGTGTTTTTGTGTCCTTTGTCGGATAAGGTGGAAACATGTAAGAAAATGGATAATACTTGAGTGAAATACAGAACCCACAAGCACATCAATCTTCCCAGACAGGAAATTGGCTTCCAGATTTTACCACCCAGTGCTCCCAGGATGATCCTTCATTGTCAATGTTTCCTCACGGATTTTAACAGCCCTTCAAAGAAAGAGGAAAATGCCGTTTTTCAGCAGGGTGTGCAGATACTCTCGTGGCTACAGCTGATTACCAGCCTGCAGACCTGTCAGAGCGAGCATGGCAGCACTGGACTCCTTTAGGTTATTACATGGACTATAAATGGGACTGCATTCCCTCTGAAGGCATCACACCCAGCCCTGTGCACTGCTGGCATTAGAGCAGCACCAAAAGGCCCAGGTGGGCTGAACACACGAACCTGGGGCCTGGCACAACTGAGAAAGCGACCAGCAAAATGTGACCTGTGCACAACCATGTGGCACCGCAGCAAGGCCAGCGCTTCCTCCCGCCTCGGGGACAGCGCTGGGTCTTGAGCATTATCCCTTGGAGCATCTTCTGCCTCCGAGGGAATATGAGGGCTCAGTGTTCCCCTCAGACTAAGAGCCTTTGCACCTGCCAGCTCCTTCTGTGCCACTTCTCACAGAGCTGTAGTCTAAGAGTCAAGTTGCAGTGTGCTTCCCTAGGAAAAGAAAATGCAGTTCTTCCACATGGTGACACTCTGTGTGAGACAGGATTTCCGCTTCGTAAGGAAACAGTTCCTCATTTCTCATGCGGTTTGGCTTTGATCCTGCAAACATTTACTCAGAGAGGGGAAGAGATTTGCAACATGGCTGCGGCAGGAGATGGAAGTACCCGCAGCTGTTGTGAGAGCATGGTGGTACCCCCACATCAGGGAGCTGCTGGCTGCCTGAAAAAAGAGCAGGTTTCTCAAAGGTAAAGGGATTTCATGCCCCAGCTCCTACTGACTTCTCTTACTTATTTATTTCAGTAGGATTTCAGCACAACTTCCTTGATCACCCGGGCCCTGGTTGTGCAGGCTTCTTTGGAAATTGCACAGCACCGTGCTCCTTTCAAAGGCTGATGCATGAGGGGATTGTGCGAGGCAGTGGCAGAATGTAAAACAGGACTTGACATCCCAGATCTTCTCACAGCTCCTTCCTAAATAAAAGTGCTCTCCTAGTGCTCAGCAAGAATCTCCTCCAGAGCAAAGCTCTCACATGGCAGCACCTCAGTGCCCACAAGTTTTTACAGTACCTGTATGCAAATACAGTCAGATAACGTCTTGACTCATGTCACAACTCATTATCAAATCAGAGCATGCAGCCATATCAATGCTTAATGATCTTCTGAAACTTTAATTCCTTTTACTCGGTACCCATTTTCATTAATTAGCTGCATTAATTTTATACAGATTAAAAATGTAAGTCAATCTCTTTGAAGTAGAAAAGTGGCATTTTAAAATCTATCTACATTCTATCCCAAGTCTATAAATACATCTGTCTCATAGAAATCAGCTGTTTATGGTAGTTCTTATAGCAGAGAGGGTGACTCAAAGAGGCTTATGTGCTGCATTAGTTTTATCAGAGCTGAAAAAAACCTCCCAAATTCCCTGTGAATTAGAAGGATCAGTGACTATAGATAGATCCTGTGCTTTTCCCCCACCCGCTGAAACATGGCACTGGTTTTGGATAGTCTGAATCCAAAGCAGTCACACTAGCAGAAAACAAGTCACATTTTGCTGCACTTTTACAGAATGCTTTCTTAAGTAAAAATCAACAAAGCAGCAACACCACAAAGGCTGCTAATTGTTCAAAACACAGTCAGTGTTTTCCTCCGTGCCTGCCCCACTTTGCTGTAGAATACCTAAGAGTGGTTGAATTCAATTATACACCCCAGAATAATATTAAAAGATCATGAGTAAGGCTGCAAAACCACACATGCAAAAAGCTAGGGGATTTAATAGAATTAAGGTGCTTTCTGAAGCCATTAGTTGTAGGATAAATAAGGCTGAGTAATGAGTTCAGGGATGAGGGACAGAGGGTTGAGGTCCCAGCTGCGTCTCACAGGAGTCTGGAGGTCACGAGTGGCGTCCTGGCGTCTGTGCTGGTACTTGTGCAGCTCAGTGTTGTTATAAATGACCTGGAAAAAAGGCTGAGCGCTTCATCAGGGGAGTCTGCTGATGGTGCACAGTTATTTATGGCACTAGGATGGGGACAGGTTGTAAGGAACTATGGAAAGACTTTACAGGTGAGTCCTGCCTAATGCCTGACTGGGCAATGAAGTGCAGGTGAAACTCATGCAGGTAAATGCAAAGGGTTTCCAGGGGCCAGCCCTGTTGGGAATTGTGAGTTGGTGGTTGTTGGGGCTGCAGCACTGGGACAGAGAAGCTCAGTGTTTGGCTGGCTGCTCCAGGCTGAGAAACACCATGAGAGGAGCACTGTCATGCTCTGAGGGAAGTACAAGCTTGTTCCTTTTCACAGGAGCTGTTTTAAACCTCCTTGCAGAGCGTGACTAAATGGAGCTAATCTAGGAGATCATTCCCATTTACTCCAATGGCCCTCTGTACTTTCCTGCCAGTGATGGTGTAAAGCTCCGTGACACTTCCCAAACATGTAATGGCTGCTTGCTGCAAGTCAGAGTCAAGTTCCACTTGTGTTTTCAACAACATATTAAGATTTATCTTGCAAAACTTTAGTGGTTCTTAACAGTACCTTTGCCCCCTTGTAAGATGGGAGGTTTTCATTATGACTTTGTTTCCTAAACATTTGAAAGCCTTTGAAAAGCAGAGGGCTTGCTCAGCCGTGTCCATAAACATTCAAATTATACTTGGCTTGTTTTCTACCCTGTATTTATCCTCCGTGTGTGCCTGTTGCTGTTTAGCAAGTGCAGCAGTCCTCAGAGACCGATGACGGAAGAAACCTCCTACCTGCAGCGCAGCCTGGGGAGCTAAGCCTTCTGGGTCCCATGCTTGAATTTGTGATGGACCAGAGAGTAAGACATTTAAATTACTTATTTAAACACCATTACACACCAAAAACGAGGGCAGCAGCCACTGGAGAGCCAGGAAGGGCACTGCCAGGTAGCACCTTTGGTTGCAGTGACTGGTGGAGAGCTGGGCACCCCTCCCTGTCCTGCGACTGCCCCTCCCAGCCCATTGCCTGCTCCAGGGGTTGGGCTCCGTGGCTGCAGCAGGAAGCAGCCCTGTTCCACTGCCTGGTACCTCCAGTGTCCTTGGGAGGTAGCACAGTTCAACAGCAGCAGCTTGTTTTCAGGCAGTGGGATTTTTACAAGGGTTTTTAAGAGGCAGCTCTGCCTTGGGAACAGGCGACACAGCAAACACTGGTGACGGTGCTCTCCCCTGCAAGGGGCCACACAGCTGTGGGGTTTATCTGTTTCACTGCTCCTGATCACAGCTGCCCATCGTATTTCAGCTTATTTATGACAGCTGTAAGTCCAACTCTTACACTTCTTTCGGAAAAAAAAGAAAAAAATCTCAGTAAACATACACTACAATTCGCACAAAATTTTTCAACAGCCCAGGCTAAAATCGGTCTTTATGTGCTTGGAATTTATTTAAAATAATTGCTATTTATGCTTTTTTTTTTTTTGGCTTTTTACCAATCTAATCAGCATAATCAGCTGGAACAAATCTACAAGACTCCAGAACTGCTCTTGCAGATCATGCAGATTAAACATGAACTAATTAGTAGATTTCTGGATCTCTAAATCCACAGCTTTGGAAAAAGCTGACAATGCCCATCATTCTTCACACAACAAGAGAGAGACAAAAACTCAGACATACAAGAAAAATGGCTACAGATGGACATATGTGTGAAAAATCTTTCCAAAGGAAAAGGATTAAAAACAAAACCAAAAACGACAACAACAAAAAGACATTGGGAAAATAAGCAACAGCATCTGGGTTTTTTTCCCAAATATCTCAAGAATAAAGGCTTTTTCTGTCTTTAGTTCATTCTTTTGTGGAAATTAAACATGGTTCTGTAACAACTAGAGGCCATAAACCACCGTGGGATAAAAAGGAAAAAGTAGCAGAAGCTGCGAAGATGAATATTGAATTCACCCACGAGTTAGTCTGAGCACATCCAAAAGCCATGACGTCAGTAAAAAGGAAAAAGCCTGACTATTGCCCTGGGAATGAAACCAAAAACTTGCTTTGCCAATATGTGAAGGTTTCTGAAAGTCTTCTAAAAGTTTCCTCAGGAGACAACAATAACTCGACTAGAAATGTTCCAGCAGATGATGAAGAACAATAACAGCTGCTCCAAAGCTCACAGCAAACAATGGAAAGTCCCAGCTGATTTGTTCAGTCTTGACCAGGGTCCAAAATTCACAGAATTTCGCAGAAGAGGTAAAACCAGCTGTCTGCCTGCGACAGCAGCGTTCACGCAATGAGGGGATGGGAACGGTCCCATAATTCAAGCCCCGTCCAAAAACTGCCATGACAGGCAAGAGCCTAAAAACAGGCACTGGAAAAGTGGGTCCAGTGCTGGCCTGGAAGAAGGATGCTCCCTTCCCAGGCTTGATGGGACAATATGGACAAACTTGGAAAGGTTTCTCTACGATTAAACCTGTCGTGACAGGTTTGTTGTTGTTGACATTGTTAACTCCTACGTGCCTTAAGGACATGTTTTTACCTTCCTGCTTGGTTAATCACATGCAATCAGGATGACCTCCTGATCTCACTGGTACAGTTTTATGGGAGGTCTCTCATCTGCATTTCCTGGCACTGAGCTTATCAAGCTGTCCATGCTGGCTGAATGGGCTTGGCAGGCTCTGCTCTTTGCTCTGATCTGATAAACACCCCAGACTGTGTCACCTTCTGTGCTTACTTGAGGGATACCTGTACATAAGATGGCTCTAATGATTTCTCCTTGAAATCACCACCTCAAGCCTTCCTTCCTTGTCTTCCAAGAGCAGGAAGATGCCACGTGTCTGCCCAGAGCCCCCATTCCCGTGCCCAGAGCATTTTGAGCCTGTTGCCATACCCAGTGCAATTAGAATTAATGAGGAAATTTAAACCAATGACATCAGAAATGCTCTTGGCTCATTATCTTTGAAATACAGATAAAAGAGGCAAGACGGCCTCAAAACCAGTGCCAGTGCTGGAGTCTGAATTCCTGCACTGCACTGCACCAGGCTGAGGGACACAGGCATGGGTGATGGAACAGCCTTGTAAGGAATTTTGCTTTGGTTTAACTACAGATAAGGAACTGTAGGGGCAACAGAGTAAGCAGCGAAAGGACAAATTCCTCTTTCACATCTTGAGGACCTTGGAGCAAACCTGCTCAGTGAAGCTTTGTGCCTTCCCACAGTTCAGAGCAGAGCAGCTTTGCGCTGCAGCACAGGAGCTGGGGAGAGTCAGCAGGAATAAACTGAATCCTAATAACATCTGCTTCGCTTTCCTAGCTCGTCTCCCACCACCACCTCACAAAAAGAGAAGCATTTGGGAAGTTCAAGAGACGCTTTCCCCACAATGCAGCTTAGAGTTGGTTTCAAAAGAAGACCACACTTCTCTTCAAATGAAGCTTTAACAGCTGTATTATTTATTTACAGGAAAATCAAGCTGAAGACAAAATAAAAATTAACCCTATTCCCGAACCTTTCATTAAGTACACGTTTATTTCATCATTTCTCACAAAGCTATATAGTCTTGTATTTGAGTGGAGCTTGTGTTGCTCCTACTCTTTTGGCCAGGTACAATAAATATTCCTAAATTCCTAAAATAAATATTCCTAAAATTAGGATTATTAAAAATAATCCTAATGAAGCATGTGCAAGCATGCACATTATAAGCATGCTCCCTTCCCAAATTCCTGTCCCTGCCCCATGGAACTGAAACAAGGATTTTTCCATTACATGGTTAAAGCCTGTGCACAGGCAGAGCAGAGGCTATGGATCCTTGTCCTAGTAGTTAAAATCCCTCTGGAATTTGTGTCAATCTATCCAAAGGGCTACTTGGAAATACTCTGTAGGGCTTAAACCCCCCTCCTCTGTTCTATTTTCAAGCACAAGCTCTAGCAGCTCTGAAGCATTTATTCCCAATTGCACCCACAACTTTTCATTTTGGTCTCTTTAATGTGTCAGTTTAAATCTCTTCCCCTTCCTCAGACAGCTCTCGGGCTGTGCGGTGGCATTGGGGCTGATGCCTGAGAGCAGGAACAGTGCACAGTGCTCTCACAGCAGCAGCACTTTCTCATTTCATGGCATTGCACATCTTGATAGGCACAGGGAAGGCTGGTTTATGCCCCAAAAGACACGTTGGCACTTCAGCATGTGCAAAGGCCATGCAGTCAGCAGCTTTTGCTTTATCTCCAGAATCACCTGTATAGCTTCACCTGCCTGCGTCATGTGCTGCAAATTCAGGCATTAGTTACGGATGGGGTTTTCTTGCATTAAAGGTTTTATTTGGGGAAAACGAAATCAGTTGTACCTCCACCACAAACAATCCTACTCAGCCATCAGTCCACACTTGCAAAGCAACAGAAAGCTCCCCGCCTTGAGGTGGATGTTCCCCAGGGGCAATGCTGCTGTGAGCTGCAAGAGCAGGAGGATCACATGTGCACTGTGCCCATATGTCCCTGTCACCTCGTGGGACACTGCAGGGAACGGATGTTATCCCTCTGGAGGAACCATGCTGCCTCCACATCTCTCACCAGGAGCTCACGAGGAGGGAGGAAGCAATTTCAGAAACTCACACCCCAGAACTGGGAAGGCTTTTTCCATGTTCCTTGCTGAAATTAGTCTTTCCACTTCTCTGCCAGTCCTCCTCCTCCCAGTCAGGCCTGTCACTGAGGAAATGCTAAACTCCAGGAACACCAGTGCGGATTTGGGGTGGGCACAGGCAGGGACACTGCCTCTGCCCCTCTCTGGGGAATGAATCCCTCCATTGCCAGGGCAGTTTCCTGCAAATTCAAAACAAAGAAATCAAGGAAAATGTGATTACCTACAGGAAAGCTTCAGCTGATGGAGTAGGGCCGGTGCTGCCAGACCGGTCTCTGTGTCCGACCTTGGATGGGTCACTTGTGTCCAGCACAGCACTGTCACAGGCAAGGACGCTGCAGTCAGCCAGCACAGGGCCAGGCACTGCTGCTGGCTCTGCCCTTAGTGTTCTGATGTTCTTTTAGTATTCATATAAAGCCTTCTAACATGCTTTTTTATAATATTACTTTCTACTCTACGAAGGCCATGTGGACATGATGATCGATTAAATGCTAAAAGCAAAGTGAAGGGTGCTTTATAAAGTTAGCTTATCAGGGGTTTATTCAGTAAATTAATGTCTTTTAGAATGCTTATGTACACGGTAGCAAAGATCTCTCATAATTACATCATTCAGGTCTATTCAGGTCACAGTTTATATTTCTGAAAGCCACAGAAAGTTCCAATATAATTCAGCCCCATCTCTGCACAAAATAAAGACTCTACTCTTCATCGAATAAGAAAACAAAGTGTTTGGAGGTCTCTGGAGTAGAGTTGCAGTAGCCAAGTTCAGCTTTAACACACACTATCAAGAAGCCAGATGAGCCCGTGGTAGCACATATCATGAAGGGATTAATGTGATGCAGCCCTGGGGCACCTCCTCTCACCGACATCCCACAGGCCTGGGTTACACAGGGGCAATGCTTCCATTGAGCAAAGAAAGTGTTCTGTAATTTTTCTCCAGATCTTCACAAGATATAGCGTGTTCTCAGAGTAAATATCAAGAGTCTCAAAAAGTTCTCCCTTGCACACAAAGGTAAATGAAAATGCCCCTTCCTTGGAGCTGGCAATGTTTAAAAAGTCTTAATGAGCTTTCCTTATTCATAAAAATGCCTTGTTTTTAAAAGCTTGCCATTTCCTTAACAGCTTTAAATGTGTCTTTTGCATCTCTCCAAATCTGCAACGCTTTTTCCTCCCACTTTCCTCCAAAGTCCATGTTATGGAGTATACGTGATATGGTCTTGCAGCTGCTTCTCCCTGAGGAAAGTCCAACAACTCACAATATGGCAACAAGGAAAAAGTATCAGTGGGGAAAGTTAATTTTAATGACAAGAAAAGAAAATGCCCAGAGACAAAAGTCAAAGCCAGCTTGTGTTGTCAGTGGAAACCACCTGGTTCCGTGAGACACCCAGAAAGCACACCCAGAGGAGTTGAGTCATACATGCACCTTTCTTGAGCTTTCTCTCAAACCTTTTCTCCTAAAGTCCAGCCTGACACAACATAACATGGACATCTTGCATGATGTCTCTCTCAATTCTACTTGCCTGCAAAACATTGAGGAATTTACATTCTCTGTTTATTTTTTTCAAAACAAGAACTATTTTTAATTACAGGTTTTAAGAGGATATGATGTCCCTCCTGTGTTCTCAGGCACCCTGCTGTGTGCTTTTGCAGAGCAACAGTAATATCTCACAATGATAAGATCTTTATAAACCTGTTGTCCTAGTTAAACAAAGAGGACTTTGATTCTACAGTAACATTGCATTGATTTGCAGACAGTCCTTTGCCATCAGCCTATTATAAAACTCACCCAGTGACCTTCAAGGGCTTTTGAGTCCATATCTAGCAGAGCAATGGCACAGTGAGCACCTGACTTTCAACTCATTTGTCAGACCTGCTGCTGCTGGCCCCACCTTAGCCTGTGACCTTCGGCCGTGGATTTGGAGCTCGTAGTCAGCTCCTTTGCCACCTGAGCCCTTTGAAATGCCTTTCAGCCCCATTGCAAATGGCAATATCGGTGATTGAGGGAGATTAAAGGCTGATGGCGGATGTCAGAAGACATGTAGTATCTCTCCAGTTCTCTGCCAATATTTTCCAGGCACTTACTTCCTCTTCTATAAGCATATAGATCTATTTTTAAAAAATTGATATGCCTTATGCAAATATTTCTTATCAGCAGATAACGCACTTGCAGCACCCAACATAAGTGATTAGGGAACCTGGGCTCAAGGTGACACAGTGGTAGCACATGGTACTGTGCAGAACAGCAGCTGGACTCCTTCCACCTAAAAAGTTATTTGTTCTAACTATAAGGAATGAACCATTAAGCACAAATGACCCATTGAGCAAAGTGCTTTACAGACCACCACTCAGTGGACCCTCCAACGTATCCTATATGTGCCAGTTCAGAACTGGGGTGAGGGGAAAATGTGTCTTTAATCCCTTCAACTCTTGAGATTAGCAAAATAATATAAATGTGTGTAATACAAATTGCATGTCTGTGATCCAGGGTGCTTGCTACTGTGGCACCCAGAAGGTCACCAGCAATGCTTCCTTTCTTCTCATGACGGTAGTTTGGGAACCAGTTTTCAAGGCTGCCGTGTAGTAAGTGTATTTCTCAATGAAACCATTCTCAGAAATTGGAGATCAGACCTACATCCACAAATGTCACTGGAAACCCTTCCATTGGCTTCAGCAGCCTTTGAATCAGCTCCTCGTTTCTGTGGGTGCTGTGGGAACAGGGATACACAGTGCTCTGGCAGCAGCCTTTTAAAAATGTATTTGGGATAATTTCTCCCCCTGGCAACCTCTAGTTTAGCAGCTTAATCATCAGACAGGAATAAGTAGCTGAAAGATCTTCCACCTTCCTACAATGAGTTAATTCTCTCCCCTGCTATATTAGCCGTCATACATCTATATATACTGTCATTTGTTTCTCACCCTCCTCCAGATCAGAGAGCTGCTTAATCACTGCCTGTCAGCTCCCGCCTTGCCATATTTCAGCCTGTTCATTTAAAATGTTGTTATTTGCTCCCTGGGCAGCCAGTAGTAAACCAGAGAAGCAATCAATAAATGTCCTTAACCGAAGCTCAGGCTGCAAGCGGAAGCATTGTCTAAAGCAATGGGGGGAGGATAAATCCCTGTTTCCTTCCCCCAGCACTGCTGATTGCACATATGCACTGATTCACTTGTCAGCCTGCCATTAGCAGACTCGCTCTGCCTCCCAAAGCAAAGGGGTTGTGAGAGGAGAGAGAGCAAACCACACACAGGAACAGCCACTGCTCCCGTGGCTGAGCTGTCTCCTCTCCCAGCTGGACTCAAACCTCCTGGACATCTCTCCCTGGGAAGGGTTTGGTGCCTGCAGCCCGTCCCCATTCCCAGCACCTGGGAGGATCTGGCACTGGCTGGCATGTCACAGCCCCACAGCATCCTGCAGGCAGGCCACTCTCCAGGGAAGGCCCATGGCATGGCAGCAGCACATCAGCATCCCTGCCAAAGGCTGAGCTTTGTGACTGCCCAGCACTGAGCTGACCCCGAAGCTGCTAGTGCATCTCTCCACCAGACTCCCAGAAGCTGTGGCACAGGAAAGCAGGGTCTTCCCAGCCAAAGCAGGTCTGGCAGATGGAGGAACCAGGCAGGGAACTTCCTTTGGTGAGGCAGCTGGCAAGAGGCACAGGTGTCTAAGCAGGGACAAAGAGACTCTTTCAAGGACAAAACACAAACTGTCTTTGTTGCTCTGCAAGCCAAGACATCAAAGTGAACCAAATCCAAGGTGACCACAGCCACAGCTGGTAACCTGTGTACCTGCAGGTTGGAGCTGCTGCCCCTGCAGAAGCAGGGAGCAGCTGGTCTCCTCTCCATCATGGCAGCTTGTGCTAAGTTGCTCCATCCTTCCCACCTGTTGCCTGCTGTGCCGCTTATCAGCAGGAGCCAGGGATTTCTTTCTGGCCTTGAGCAGCGCCCCAAAGCCTCCAGACCCATACCTATTGTCAGAGTTGCAAACACTGCTCAGATGCAAGCAATATCCCTTCTCCTGCTCTCCCAGCCTCCTGTGCCAGGATTCTTTGGATGCAAACTAATGTTGTTATGCTCCTGCCAGCCATCCCTTTGGAAACTGGAGGGATTATTCTTCTTCTTACCAGCATTTTGCACTTGGACAATACCACAAGGCTACAACAAAACAAAAGCGAAAATCCGTCCTGAGTGTTGCCTACTGCAGTTAAATTCAAAGTCATGGTCCAGACTGCGAAGTTGCCTCCTGTTGTAACTTGGCAATTAAGTAGAGGTACCAAGTGAGTCTTTAAAGGGCAACCTAAATAAGAGCTGTTAATTCCACTGCTGGCACAACCTGGAACTGCTTGGAAAACTGGTTGGTGGGTGAAAAAATTGTAGAAATCAGTTTTATTTTATTCTGCCATGATAGAACCCTCGTAGATGGCTCAGTCCCTGGGTGCTCTCACACTGCTGAAGCTCCCACCAGTCAGTGTCTGGGTCACTGTGCTCCGATCTGGCCTCAGCTCCTGAGCAGATGTTTCCATGACATTTAATGCCACTGTGATGTACATCATGAGGCATTAACCTGGCATTAGGTGAGCAACAGGGACATGAGCTACCCCTTCTGGGGCTTTTGAAGTGCCAGTCTGACTCCTCGGGGCTGGAGGAGCGGCGTGCTCTGGGACGTGCCAAACATGGCATAAAAAAGCAGTGGCACAGCCACTTGTCCCTGGGTATACAGACTTAACTGCAAGACCAGACTTGTTTCTGTGCTCAGTGACGGGAGCTGGGGAACCCCTTTAGGGGCAGATGCCACTTAGTTATTATTTTATTTTTATTTCAATACTTATGCTCTGATCATCACTGTTGACCCAAACATAGCATGACGATTCTCCTACAAACCACAGAGACAGCTAGATGAGAAGTCTCTTCCAAGTCAGCAGAGGGATTCCCAGGGGTGCTAAAGCAGATCGGAAGTAGATACAACATGCAGCAGCTGCAAGTAATAGAAGGGGAGAATATTGTAGGAAAAGAGTAAAGGAAACAGAAGGTTACACAGATTGCTCAAAATATCCTTTCATTCCTGCCAGATATTAGTCAGTCTTGTCTCCAACCATAACACGTCTTCTACTAAAGTAGCACCATTCTCTATCCTCCTTCTCTAAATGTGATCCAACATCTTCTGCCTTGACACTGGAAGCAGGGAGCAGGCACCCAGCTGTCACATTTGCAGCTGCTAAGATGGAGAGAAAATATTCAGGCAATCCTGGCTGATCCACTCATGTCTGCCAGTGATCAGCTGTCAGCAGTGACTGGCTGTCCATGTTGTCCTGTCCCATACATTCTCTGAAACCAGAGAGCTGCATGCATAAATGGACCTGGCCCACATCTTTGACAGATTTTTCCTTCTGCCTCTATCTTCTCTTGTAACAAACCATCTCCCTGGATAGGTCACACAACAGCAGTACTCCTCTGCAGCAGCTCTTAGGTACAACCAAGGTTTGAGAGATGCTACCACAGTGCTACTTAGAAGAAAAAACGCCTTGTAAACTCCATTCTCAGATGATAAAATGTGTCACATGAATCATCCCCATCCCAGCCCAAGAGCACTATTAGTGTCAAGGGCAATAGTAAAGAAGACAAGGAGTGCAGAAGAGCACGTGCAGCCCCCTCTAATTACTCCCATCACTAACAAGTCAATGAATCAAAGCATGAAAGTGAATGCGTGCAAAAATGTGTAAAGCTGAAGAAAGCATTCCTTAGTCCCTGATGGAGAGGGGGAACGCCTGTGTCAGCAAAACAAAGCTTCAAAAGCAGTATGAAAAGTTGAGCCTGAAGCTGTGCTGGCAACACTGTGCCCTTGGGTGACTTTAGATAATGTCAATGCTTATTCTACTAAATATGGATGTTGCCTCCTTTCCTGCACTGTTAATTGTCTGGATTTGGTATTTTTCCAAGTTGCCCTGGTAGGTGGCCATCCTCTGCCCAGCACACAGGAACTCCCACATTTAGGCAGGAATCCTCAAAACCTAAGTAACAATCTGCACAATCTGTGCTTAGCTGCATTACATGCAGAGGCAGTGAGGCAAGAGGCTCCATAATGGGCTGAAGACTACTAGATAGCCTCTCTAGAATCAGGACGGCCCTGTAAGGAGATTGCAAATGTCCTATTTAGTGCCCTTTCTCCAACACAATCATCATTACTGGTCCAGAATACTCCTCTTTGTATTCCTCTCTCTTGTCTCCACTTCAGAGGTCCTGTGATATTACAGCAAATTGGCAGAGAATGAGAGCATTCAAGCAGCTTTTAATCAAACCATGCTACGATTCCCCTTCTTGTTCTGTCAGCCAGGGGTTCTCGCCATCATGCTCTGTAAACACCCTCTGCTCTTGAGCAGGAGCAGCAGCCTAGATCCTGACTCAAGTTCTCCATGTCTGGAAGGAAAGGACTCATTCACAACCTGATTCAGAGCCTCCTGACACTCAGGAGAAGGGCTCGTTCCAGTCCTGATTCACACTGTTGTGATCTGATTCAAACCCTCCTGGCCTGGCTGGGAAGTGGAATGAAGACTCAGATTTCCAGGTTCAGAGCAGGGTGACTCAGGACACACATGGACCACAGCTGGGACAACTTCTCTCCAAAAACACCTCTGCTACCTACTGGGGGACATGCTACTGCCTGGGCACTTGGGATGAGCTGTTCCAAGATGCACTTTGGACCAGGTCAGTACAACAAAGCTGTATGTTCAGAGGAGAGTGTGGCACCAGGACATGCAGGCTGAAGTTGTCCCCTGGGTAAATAGGTGCTAATCCACCTCTGTCGATCACTGCATTTTCAACCTGTTGCAAGAACCTGCCTGGCAGAGCCCCTCCTCCTGACACAGTGCCAGGTCTTGTTCTGCAGATGCTGTTGGACTGATGCCCTTTGTGTCCCACCGTGAAGAATTCAATGGGCTTTTTCGGCTCCAGCAGCTCAGGGCTGCTGGGTGTTGTACCTCGTGCTTACACTTATAGGACCTGACAGTGGCTCTTTAATTCTTAATCCTTCTGAGAAGCAGACTGTGTGTTCCTTCCGACTTGGATCAGCCTGGACCTCATTAGCTCTTCTCACTCGGTTGTGCCCAGAGGAGGTGGCAGATTCACAGGCCCAGGAAAATCACAGTCCATCACTATGGTGTTACTGCAATCCAGCCCTGTGAATTTGAAACTAAATTGGAACTGAACTCCTTGATAAAGCCCTTGAGGCTTTCCTGGTATTTCTGATTTCCCTTGATATACTTTCCTTTTTTGCCTTCCATATTTCCACTTGTGTTCAGAACAGGGGTTAGGGTGGGCCACAGGATGCAAAGTGCTGATGTGGTCTCAGTAGTGGTGGGTGTTGACTGGCCCCACATCTTCAGGGCAGGTATGTGTGTGTGTGTACATGGGGGAGGCTGGAAGTTTTAGGGAATCTTCACTGACATCACTGATGAGCAGTGAGAAGAGAAGCCAAAGGCTTTAAAGAATCCAGGACACAATCCATGTTATCTTGTGAGCAGATTTCTCCTGGTGCTCTTGGTAAGCACCCTCCTTGCACGAGGCCTGAACAGGTCAGCTTTCAGGGGCCTCAAGACATCAACACGTCCCATTGCATCCCAATGCTCTTTCCAGGAACATTGCCCATTGCTGTGTGCTTACATGGGGTTGGACCAGCCTTCCTTTGGTATCTTAGATGTGCAAACCACTCACAAAGAAGAGGAAAGAAAGAAAACTGAAAAAAGAAAGGAAGAGGAGAGGAGAGGAGAGGAGAGGAGAGGAGGAGGATGAAACCTCCCTGCAGAAAGATTTGTATCTCACAGCTAGTCTGCAGAAAAAATTAGCTGGGATGGAGATGGACTGTGAACCTTGGCAGCTGATTTGCTGAGACCAGCCTGGTACCAACAAGCACCATGGCTGCAGACTGGGCTTGTGGGAGCTGTTGGGT
This sequence comes from Oreocharis arfaki, assembly GCA_013398015.1. NCBI lineage: Eukaryota > Metazoa > Chordata > Aves > Passeriformes > Paramythiidae > Oreocharis > Oreocharis arfaki. Next base: position 137,535 of record VZRR01002860.1, on the reverse strand, counting down.
ACTCCAAAAGGACCAATACTCATCAAAATCAAACACACATAAAGATGTCACTAAACACAGCAACATTTGGCCTCCCCACAGGCCTGGGTGTCAGGAACCAAAGAAGGAAACCAGGATGTCTCTAGCATCAGCTGCCTCTGGCTGTTAGCAGAGGGCTTGAGTGAGTGACCCAGCTCTCTGGCTTGAAGCCTTTACACCACTGAGGGTCCCACCTCCTGCAAGGAGAATTGAGGCTTTGAAAGCCCAGTTCATAGCAGACCCCAAGATGCAGTGAGACCAGTAAGAACTTTTACTATGGAATTTTATACCGAGAAATGCAGAGTTTCCTTCTGCTCTTTAAGTTTTCTTCCACAGAGTAGTGCCTAGTTCAGAAAGGGAAAAAATGCCTGGCACGCCTGAGTGCTGCCTGAGCACTAAGAATGGAAAGAGGCAGAGCTTCTCCTAGGCACCATAGCCCTGGGATTGTTTGCCTTACTAAAAAAAGTGATCCTAACTTGTTTTAACCCTGAGATCCCCATCATTTTCCACAGTGTACATCAGACCAGTGGCAGGGAGCTGAGGCTGAGGGCTCGGCATTGCGGATGGAAGCATTGCCAGCTCAAGCAAAGTCCATCTCTATGGGCAACAAAAACCAGGCAGGGCCCTTTGTCTAGGGAGAGCAGGATTATTTGGGTTGGCTTTCCAAATGGGCAAGCAAGGACCAGAGCCAGATACCAGCATCACTTCTGAAAAATTCACTTTTTAAGAATTGAGAAAAGTTTCAATGTTATTTGCTAGTTTTGTCTTGACCCTGTTATGTACAAGTGTGGCAGGGCCAGAGAGGTCTAGCAAAATTTTGTTAAGGACTAAAGCCTTCACATTGGATCTCAAGGAAACTTTATTTCCCTCATGTTGCTCATACGGTGGGACTTCAAAATGCACCAGAGTCTTGGCCACTGAGCACCAGCCTCCCAACAGTTAATGCAAAACACACTGTGGCACAGTTAAGTAATTCTTTCTCACGTGATGCAGCTGCAATTTGTCCTTCATTGTCACTAAAACAAAAAAAAGCTGGGAGTAAACTGTTCCAGGGCAGAGCTAAGTGACCAACAATCCTGCTACTATGTTGGCCCTGAATGTATTTTTTTTCCAGAGATTGATACAGGCTGTGGTATTTGCAGTTGCTCGCTCACTCTCACATGATCAGCAGTGTTCCACTCCTCCAGTTTTCATCGCGAGAGGTTTATTAGCAGATAAGTAATCTATGCAGCCACATTACCATTTTGTTCTCTGAAAAGCAGCATGTGCACTGCAACAAATCACTGGCACAGCCAAAATACAGAAATCCATCGCTCCAGGCAGCAGGAACAGCAGAGGTAACAGCCTGGCTTTGCAGTATCAGCTCTCCTTCCTGTCACATCCAGCACCTTGGGCGACCTTGCTGACATTTCAAGCAACACACACCATTTATCTGAGCACTGTGTGAGCCAAATGTAATCCCACATATGATAAACTGAGCCTCAGCTGCCTGAGTGAGAGCTGTGTGTTTCCAGGTTTTCCTTTTTCTAGTAAAATATTTCCTGTTCCCTTTTTCAGTAGGGGCAAAACTGGTAGGTTGGGTAAAACCGAGGTAAGTGCAGTCAATCTGAACACAGTCAAACAAATCACTGGTCATGTGGTTTATGCTGAATTAATAACCTGGGCCTCTATTGATTTTGTGGTTGTAGCTCCACTGGTTTCACCGCCCTCTGCCTGTTCATGTGAACTTTCTTTTTGATCCACTCAAGACCACTTTGTTGAAAGGAAGCAGCACCACACTTCTCCAGCACCACTGCACCTGCCCCCTGCCCTATTCCCCACCTCATCCTGAGCACAAGCCTGCTGATGCCAAGGATCTTTGCACACTGCAGAGGCCTGCTGGCACTCAGGTCACTCCCAAGATTGCTTTTTTTTTAAATTAAGAAATCAAAAGGAAGTACAATCATCAGCGAAATTATGTTTTTATTTTATCCTCTGCCCATCTTTGGAAGGTGAAGGTACCAGAAAAATGCTGTTTGTGAACAAAACAGCCCTTAGCTGAAAGAGGTTCAGGCTCTTGTTCCTCAGTCAGAGAAATCCCAGCTTAGTTATTAAAGTCACAATCATCTTTCTTTACTTCTGATTTTTTTTGTCCAATGTATGCACAAGCTCCCTGCCCCTGGTCTTATCTGACCTTTACTGAATGACCTTTCTCAGACCTGGCTGTTCTGTACCATGCTACCAAACATCTCCTTCCTTCACCAGCTGCAAGGGATTTGATTTAATTGCTCTTTTTAAAAAATCATCTTCCCCTAGACATTTCTTCTTATAATTACCCAAACCTTTGTTTCCCTTTCACTGCCTGATAAGTGCTATTTATATCCACAGCTGCTGAAGTATCTTCTTCCCAATAGCAGGTGAAGAAGATTCCTATCACAGCACATGCTCTAAAAATCCTAATCTGTTTTCTGAAGTCATTTGATGCTACCTGTCTTTTGCCTTCTGGCAACTGCCTCTCTATATTTTGGTGGCACATACAAAATGACAAGAATGTCTCTGGGAGGGGGGGAAAGCAATGAAAATTAAAGGAAAGTACCAGGACAATACAGCTAAGCTGATTGCAGAGCTGAAAACGGTGGTCCCACCTCCCCTCACCTACAATGAAGCACTGGGGTTTCTCCAAGTATGTGGAGGAACCAAACAGATATCCTCCTTTTCCTTGTGGGATTAGTTTTTCAGATTGTCCATCTCCTTAAACCTCCTCACTCTACTGGCACAAGATAAAAAGTGGAAGCAGCAAGGGGAGAAGATGGAGGAAGGAAGCATCTATCCCATATATCTCTAGAAGTATGCTTGGGTTTGGAGATCTTTATCCTGGGGTGTTTGAGTAATAAATCTGCTCCAAACTCAGAGGAGACACGTGGAAGCATACACCAGTGATTAAATTAAAGTCCATCCTAGACAAATGGAGAACAACACTATAGAAGTGGCTCAGAAGGGAGCCATACACGAGGTCGGTTGCTCCTGGCCTTGTAGCCTGTGCTGCAAATCTTAAGCAATGCTGCAAACCACACTCAGACTATTCTGCAAGACTCACCCAGACCTATTCCACACAGCTGCACCCAGGCAAACATTCCCAGGGTCAGCAACACCTGCACTGCAAAGCCCAGAGTCAGGTTTTCAGCTGTGGTATCAAGAAAATCAAACTTCATTACACCTGGAGAGGTTGAGCTCTGCCTTTTTTTGTCCTACCACAGAGCAGAATTCATGTCTGAATTCAAACGGGCTTGGATCCCTTTTGTGTCTGTCAGTCTTCAAAGCAATTGTGGTTAAAATTGAAGCTTGTGTTAAAACTGACCCTCATATTAGCAATTTCATTGTAATTATGGAGAACCTTTTCCATTTAACCCTACACAACAGCGCCTTCGGGCTCTGCTGCATGACCAGTGATTAAAATTAAAAAGTCCATCCTGGACAAATGAAGAGCAATGCTACAGAACTGGCTGAGAAAGGAGCTCAAGTGCAGCACTTTGTAGCTTAAGGGCTGGTTTCTGCCACATGTGAATTTGCAGACCAAAGCACAGAGACTCTGGAAAGAGCATGGAACCTACCCACTGCAGCAGTGTGCCAGGCAGCACAACTGATACGGGCTTAGTCCCATCAGTACCTTGATATCCAAGGGAGCCATTGCAGGATTCATCCTTCAAAATCTATGCAAATTGCCTGGGCATATGAAAGGGTGAACCAAACTGCAGCAATCAGACCTCAGTCTTCAAAAGTTTTGCAATTGCTCCTTGTACCAAAGGGGGAATGAGCCCACTGTGGGTCTGTTCGGAGAGAGGTTAGCGAGCTGCACCCCAGCAAATTGCTGATGGTCTCTGCTGGTTCCAGCTTTATCAGGTGCACTACAGGCACCAGTGTGCTACACAAATTAATTTTAATTCAAGTCCCAGCACCTTGTGCTCAAGTTCAATGTCCTGGCCTCTCATGTGAGACTGACAAGATGTATCGCGGTTCTGGGAGCTTTCTTAACTCTCCAATGCCAAATACTTGAAAGGGGTGTTGCTGGTAAAGGGATGCTCTGAGTTATTTGCACCAGAGGCAGCTGGATTGAGCCACATCCATGGAGACAACTCCCCAAATAAACATAAAAAGTGCAAAACGGAATGATGTGTCGCATGAAAACAAAAAGCAGGCACTGCTGTGATCCCCGAGCTCCATGCCATAAAGAGAGGCAGTAACTCCATATTAAAACAGTTACAAGGTTATCCAGGGAGGGGAAAGGGTAGCCAAAACAGAGTCACGAGAAAAAGAGAATAATGTTCCTGTTAGAAATGAAGAGAAGGTCTTTAGAGTGAGACGAGCTATTGGGAGCAGACCAGCCCCTGGAAGGCATCTGAAATGGCACAGCCAGAGCATTGCTACGCTGCAGTATGACCACATGTGTCTGGGCTCTGAGGGCAAAAAGGCCCGTTTTGTGCAAACACCTCTGCCAGAACACATTTATTGTGGTTTCTACCTACTGTGCCAGGCCAGCATGCCAGTCCCTGTGTGTCACTGAGAGCAGACAGCCACTGTGAAACACTGTGTCCTGGGAATGCTGTACACATGTGTGCACTGGGGATGGAAATGTCTAGTGATACATTATGTGTCATTGGAACGTAATAACCTCTTCTCACAAAAGTCACTCTGATTTTGGACCTCTGTGCCTTGGAGAGCCAAGTCTAGCACACATGAAAATGTCCGGAGAAACTGCCAGGTAAAAAACACAGTCCTTGTCTCAGTCTTGTGTTGGTCTCCTGGGAGCAGAGGGGCCTGGATCCAGCAGCCACATCCCTCAGAAAGCACCATGCAGGAGAGACGGCCCTTCCTCTGCAACAGGGACACAGCAGCAAAGGCCCCTCCACGCCACGACTCACAAGGGCAAGGGCGAGCAAATGCCCTTTGCCTTAATCTGGATCTGTTGCCTCCCGTGGTGCACTGTCAGGGCCATTATCCATGAATACTTTGTAAACAGAGGTGTGTTTGCTGCGGCGCGTTCCCAACTGGGCCAGCTGGAGCTGCCTTGGCAGGAGAGAATGGAGCATCCGCCCTCTGTGTGCTGCAAGACAGGTGCTGGTGGCACGGTGCCAGTGACAGCCATGCCGCGGGGTTGGAGGCTCTTTGCTGTTCCTCAGAAAAGGTCCACATTCCTCAGGGGGGTTGCAAGGGATCCCTGTCTGTCCCTGAATGCACATCCACATTAATCTGTGGGTGCAGAGGGGCTCCCACCACAAGGTGCTCTGAGCTCCCCTGGGCAAGTGCTGGCCCCCACCCACCACACGCATCCCCTTCCTCCTTAAAGCATTCCCTCAGTTTCACCAAAATGACCTGACCTCATCCTGGTAGCATCCCCAAAAGTGCCACACATGGTGGAGACCTCTGGCTGTGCCCAGCCCTCATGGATTGCCTCCCCCCTGCAACAGCCCAGTGCTGGGTATGAGAAATCCCGTCTGCCCCGTCCCTTCCCAGGACAGATTTGCATATTGGGTCAGGCAAGTGTTTCTAGCCACTTGAATTCTAGGGGATAATATTATTCACGAAGCTATTTGCAGTCCCCAAATCCTTGGTTGCTGTTTGTTTCTTTCTTTCTCACTCCCTCTTCCCTGCTTTTTACTCCCCCCTTGGCTGTTGGTCTGTTAAAAAAAAAAAGTTTCCCTTGGCTGCACTTTCAGTAGGACATTTCAAAGTCAGGCTGAGATGGGTATTAAATGAGGATAGATGCCAGGTTCCTTTTCACTACATCCCAAACTACTAGAATAGCACCGAAAGCTGTAAATTAGGTCAGCTTTGCACAACAGCTTCCCGAGCCTTTTCTGGGAGCGACGCTGCACAGCCTTCGGGTGACTACCACTTTAAGCAGATCTGGTGCAGCTTGTCTCGGGGGACTGGTGTGATGCAGTGACAGCTCTCCCAGGGCTGCCCCCTCCTCTATATAGACACAATTTGGGACCCAGATCTGCCCCTTTGAGGGTGCAGAGTCAAGGGGAGACACAGGAACTCCACAGCACCCCAAGGCTGGGGCCTTGTAGTGATCATGAATATGGGGCAGGGTCCCAGCCTGCAGAGGGGACCGGCTGTGTGCAGGCAAGATGGGCAGCAGCAGCTCCTGGATGAACAGCAACAGGCTGAGCAGCAATGCTGTGGTCTGAGATTGACTGGGGGAGCTTTCCATCAAGTCCTCTGTGGCTTCCAGCATGTTGTTGAAAAGGCTCAAAGACTTATTTTTAGGCATCAAAAACTTCTTTTTGCATACAGCCAGTGAACCAGGAGGATTTCTGATGCTAAGATGATGCACCTGCACCTCTAGACAGAGGGACTGAGAGGCAGCCATCTGCGTGAGCTCTCTCTTGCCAGATAAACCATTGCCACCTTGGTACACCATTGACAAGGTGAAGCCAAGGTGATTCCCTACTCTCTGTGGTGGATGATTAGCTCCCATATTTTGAAAACCTGGAAGCAAGCAAGTGGGAATATGGCAGGGGATATTTTGAGAGAGATTCCTGTGGAAGAGAACTTATGGTCTCATATAAATTTTCTGACTTTGCAGAGCACTTGCTGGTGCAACACTGAGAAGAGCTACAAACAGAGAAAAAATATGTGCTCCTTCCCCAGAATATTCACCTGGCTCCCTGCAACCCACAGCTCAGGAACGTCCTCATTTAGGGGTCATGTCTGTGTGTTTAGTAGCCTTGGGCATATTTGCCTTCAGGGAGTTTGTCTAATTGCTTCTTGAGCCTATGTAACCTTGGGGTGACATGTCCCACCCTTCACATTTGTGTTTGGGGAATGTGCAGGCTGTCTCCTCTCTGCTCTCTTGGATTTCGGAGTCCTGCCCAGTCCCATGTGGCACCCTCAGCACCGGCTCTTTGCCTGGCACAAGACCATCTCCTGGGCCAGAGACAGGTATGCTGGCAAGAGAGAAGGAAAGAGGAATGGGTCCAAGTCCTCAGCCATTAATGGAAACACGGGAGCACGAGGAATGTAATTAGTGTCTTGGCATAATGCTTGGGAAAGCCAGAGCAGCACGTCAGAGAGGGGAGGAGAAAGGGATCAGGGGATAAGCCAGAAAGCAGGGAACACAAAAAGAAAAAGCAAAGCACAGGGCCAATGTTGTGAGGCCCTTGAAGGCTTGGGCAGCTCCACCGTGCCTCTTCTGGTGGCTTCGGGGACCTGTGAGGCCTCTGGGGATGTAGGAGACAAAGCCTATAGTGTGAAAGGATTCTTCAAGGACCTGCAATCCTTTCCAAACTCCTTCTACCATGAATGCCACTTCTGTGGTTTCCATGGAAATGTAATCAGCAGGAGAGCAAGCAGAGGTCCCCGCATCCTGGGTGGGAAGGGCAGGACCAGCAAGAGCAGTCTCACTCTCTTGCACCTATTACAACTCCAAGCAAGTACATAGATACAGACTAGATAGGAAAATCTTCTCACTGCCCTGACACTTGCAGGAAGCACCATGGAGGTGCACACATGGTATACCCCTGAGACCTGTGACTGCCGGAGAATGGCAAGAGGAGATGGAGAAGGGAATGGAGAGCTCCTTAGTACCTGCAGGTGAGCTCCCCAGTGGCAATATGGTCCAAAACAATGAGAAAACAGCCACCTTCTTCCCTAAATTGCAGCAGCAAACCTTCAGCAAAGCTTTGAGTTGGTTTAAATTGCAGAAGTGAGCTGCAGCTCAGCTCACCAGGGCCACCCTGTCCCTGCTCCCTCCCGAACAGTGGTCTGTCATCCCACAGCACAGCCACTGCCTCCCGGGACAAGCACAGGGCAGTGCAGACAGGGAGGAGAGAAGGCTTGGACTTCACTGCTGAGTGTTATTTGCAAGATGCTGTTGTGTTTGGACAGAGTTCCAGGCAGGATGTGTCTGCAGTAAACACAGGAAAAGGGCTGACGCTGGAGTCAAGCTGAAAGGCTGGCAATAGTCTCAAGTTTAATTAAAATGGCCCCTCCTGTAGTAGCATGTGATTCCTGAGTGATGGCTGATAAAGGCAGGCCAGCTGCCGAGGGCTGCCTTCTCAGGGTGCTCTGGAGGTGCCTTGGCCTTTTGAGTTTTCTTTCTAGGAATGGCCCAAGGAGACTCGAGATATATCTGGGAAAATACACGCATGGGTTTTAACACTGAAACATCAGATAATTTTCTTCACCCTCAAAACCAAGTGTGTGTCTGAGACAGAAACAAAGCCTACAATGTGCAGGGAGAGTTGTGCACAAGACTCTCTCCATTGCAATCATTCTTCCCGGACAGGGAGTAAAAGGGAGATTAAAGAAGCTCCAGGCTGCTTCATCAGGCCCTGTAATGTCACAGTTTGCATGCTCAAAATGGCTGAAGGATGGTGGATGGATTTTCCATAGAGCACTGCCCCCTGCTGTGTGCTCACCATTCCCACACGTTTCACTCCTCACAAAACCTGGTAGAAAAAATCTGCAAAATCATGGTGGCCTCACAACATTCTGGGCCATTTGCTGGCTATGTGTCTGCTCCATGTCCTGAGGGTCTACCATAGACCAGAGGCTTCCTCAAAATGTGAGGAAGAAGTAATTCCAACAGAATTACTCAAAACGTTCATCAACATTGCATGCAGGACTGGAAGGAATGCTAAATTTGCCAACACTAAACTGGGAGGAGCCATCGACTCCCTTGAGGGGACAGAGGCCCTGCAGAGAGACCTCAACAGGTTAGAGATGGGCAATCACCAACTGCATGAAGTCTAACCAGGGCAAGTGCTGGATTCTGCACCTGAGACAGGGCAACCCTGGCTCTGTGTATGGACTGGGGCATGAGAGCCTGGAGACCAGGGCTGCGGAAAGGGACCTGGGGTTCCTGGCCGATGGCAAGTTGGATACCAGTCAGCAGTGCCCTGGCAGCCAGGAGGCCAGTGGTGTCCTGAGGGGCATCAGGCACAGCATCACCAGCTGGGCAAAGGAGGGGATTGTCCTGCTCTGCTCTGCACTGGGGCAACCTCACCTCGAGTGCTGGGGGCACTTCTGGGTGCCACAATATAAGAAAGACATAAAGCTGTTACAGAGCTTCCGAAGGAGGCCCTGAGGATGGTGAAGGGTCTGGAGGGGAATCTGTATGAGGCGCTGAGGTCAAGCTGAGGTCACTTGGTCTGTTCAGCCTGGAGAAGAGGAGAGAGCTCATTGTGGCCTTCAACATCCTCACAAGGGGCAGCAGAGGGGCAGATGTTGATCAGTGACAGGACCCAAGGAAACAGCATGAAGCTGAGTTGGGGGGGCTTCTGTTGGGTATCAGGAAAAAGCTGTTCATTGAGAGGGTGGTTGGGCACTGGAAAAACCCCCCAGGAAAGTGGTCACAGCACCAACCCTGTCAGAGTTCAAGAAGCATTTGGACAACGCTCTCGGGCACATAGTGAGATTCTTGGGGTGTCCTGCTCAGGGTCATGAGCTGGACATGGTGATCCTGAAGGGTCACTTCCAATTCAGCATATTCTGCAAAAACAAAAGGAGGAAGGAGGGGCAAGGAATTTGGTCAATGTATCCCTTTACCTCCACAAAATCCCCAGCTGATACCTGAGATCTGGGGACATCTGGGTGTGCAGCAGCTGCAGCACAGGCCCTTGACACCAGGACTTACCCTGCAGCAAGGCACATTGCGTGTCTAACACAGCCGGTGGCGACAGATGGGACTGGTTGAGCCCAGCTGCAGAAGCCCTGGGGCAAGCCCACATGTATGTGAAGGGCTTCATTTTACTGCTCGACAGGGATGGAGAAAATACACACCTCTAAACACACCTCTAAAGCATCACTCAACCTAGTGGCAGCGAGGTGCTGGCACCAAGTTGAACCCTCAGCTACAGTGCTTGGGGAGTTACAGCCCTGCACAGCAGTGAGAGAGGCACCCTGGGAACATTCAGGCTGCTCTCAGGGAGCCACTCTGTAGGAGCTGTGTCCAACAAAATCCTGCCATCACCAAAAGTCTCCCAACCAGTCAGGACATAAGAATGCCCCCCAGTGACATTATATTTGCAGTCACCAAACCTCTCACTTGCTGGCTCAGAGCACGTCCATTTGGAACAACAACGTGATTTTCACACTATGATTCTTTTCTCAGCATTTGCCAGGACTAATGTGTAAAGCTCAGGGTAAGTGTGGTAACTCAAAAGTCTGATTTCTGGTAACTCGATCTGCTGCTGAGTGAGTGGTCTGCCTGCAGCTGTGCTGCTGGACGGCCTCCTTTTTGCGGTGGATAGTGTGTTTCAAAGGTGCCCTCACGTCCCATGGAAGTGATGCTGGTCTTCTCATTTCTGGTAGATGAGTGTGATAGCTGAAGACCCAGCTTTTCACCTGCTGAAGTCCATCACAGCTTTGCCCTTGTCTTCAGGAGAAGCTGGTGGCAATTTTCAGTTAAAGAAGCAAGAGAAAAGGTAGAAGAATGAAATAAAGTCCTGTTAGAATCCAAGCTGCAGGAGGAAAAGCTCATATTTTTTATAAAGAGGATGCAGAGAGCACAGGAAATTTTGGAAACCACATGGATTTTAGATTAAATGAGCTTAGTGTGCATTTACTCTGAATAAACCATGAAATATCTTGTCAAAAGTCTACCCTACAGTAGATTGTAAAGTATTACATGGTAGATTATAAAATGACTAGTGGGAGAATAACTTGATTGGCAGATAAGAAGAGGTGGCTGCTGTAGTGAGATTCACAGAACGAAGCCCCGGGGCACCGCTACCTACAAAGAGCAATTCCACCCACACCACAAAGACATGGCTGCAAGCAAAGGAAAGGGAGAGGAGAGTTTCTTACATGGCTGTAATTGGGACCTTGGGGAAGCGGAGATGGAGACTGCTCTGAGAGAGATTTTTTTTTTAGCCAGGAAGAAGGCTTTTTTGGTTGACATTCATACTTGGAAAACCTGTTGGTGTTGGTGAACTGCCAAACACTCTGAGAAGCATTGCATCATTCCCTGTTGGCTTGGGAGACACAAGGTTTGATTCTGCAACCTGGCTTCTTATTCCTTACGTCAGCAACTCCCAGTAAAAGGTAGAAAATTTATCTTTGTAGTGATAGGAACTGAAATAGCAGATACTGAGTAACTGCTCTGCTGGCCTGGAAAAGTCACCAACGTGGTGCAGTGGAAGGTGTATTTCTGCATTCTTCATCCACTTTGCAGTCTGTCTAAGACAGCCGAAAGAAAAGGTTTGGGACTTTTTTTTTTACCTCTTCCACTTCCATTTGTTTTCTTGATGTGGCTCAATGTTGTCATTAAATTAAATGTATCCAGGTTATAGAAGAGTGAATTTATTCAGGGATTAAATTAGGCTAACATTATGCCATTGAAAAATTCCTTGGCTTGCTGCTGAATGAAAGCTCAGTGCTGACCTGCACAAGTATTTCTGCCCAGGAACAAAAACAGGTCTAAAAGACAGAACTGAGAAGACAGCTGGCAGGATGAAATGAAGAAAGAGAATGTCAGCTGCCTCTCTGGGGACCAGGCCTCTTTGAAATGAGCCCTGCCAGACAAAATAGAAGTCTTGTTGCTGGGCTCTAGCAAAGTGCTAGCAAAGGCCAGATCCTGTAAGCCTCAAGGCTGGGGTATATCAGTGTAGGATAAAAGTGGTAGGAGTGGGTGGAATGTGAATGCTCCAGCTCAGTATTAATGCTCATGTCTCATGTCTCACTGGTCTCTGCTCTTCGGCACACCCAAGAGGAAAGAAACGAGTTTGCCATGGCCCTAGGGCTGGCACCCATCGATGCTGAGGGCAGTCCCTGGTGTCTCCCTCATGCCAACCCCTCGCAAAGGACCAGGGGCAAGGAACTGTGCTCAGTGCATCAGGAAGATGGACCTGGAGACCCAGTATGGGTCTTCTCCCCACACTGCCATGATGATCTCTCTCGAGCTTAAATAGGGTTTCCCACTCTGTTAGCTGGTGTAGGCGGACTTCACATGAGCTGAGGAGCTTATTGAAATGTCACCAAAGAAGAGAAAGGTTTTTCCTTTATCATACTGGTATGACTGAAATCTCAAAGCTGGAAGAGGTTTGGATGGAAAGAAGGATTGTAACCCACCTCTGGCCATAATTATTTCAACACAGCTGTTCAGACAGGGCATGGGCAATCTGTCCTGCCATAATTATTTTTGCAAGGTGTTGGTTTTTTTTTTTAATTGGTGTATCCTGGAAACAAACTATATAGGAAGTTCACTGTTATAGGATTCATGCTGTTAGCCATACGGGTCCATACTGTGTCTGCTACATAGGACAGATTAATAATTAACCTGTACTTACTTCTGTATGGATAAGAATAAATATTCGTACCACTAGCTGGTAAATCCCATTTCAACTACTGTATATAGTTATATGACTAATTCCCTTAGTGCATAAATTGTTCTGATGTAACAAGTATATGTATTTTAGACAAGAAGAGTCATTTAATTTATCTACATGAGTAGCTATCCCAATGCAGATGTGTTTATACCAGCACATCTGCAAGAGAGCAGATCTACCCCACTCGAAAGGAGTTTTGCCATGCTAACTGTGTGCACAGCTCATCATGAGGGCACCTTCCAGTCAGCAGAAGCTGTCAGAGAAAATACAGTCTGCTATAACATGTGCTCCTCTGCAAGACACGGTGGGTCCCTTTCCTCCAACAACACAGGGAGGTGAACAACAAGTAGAGCCAGTGTTGGAAAAAAAAGTAAAACAGATGACCTCTGACATCAAGAGAGCTTCAAAGAAATCGCATCTTTCCTCCAGTGGGGAAAGTAGAGTTGTTTACTCCTCTTTTGGTCCAACAGCAGTGGGTGTAATTAAAGGCATGGCCTGATTTGTTTGACTCATTGACAACCTGAACAGCCACCTCATGTTTTGTTTGACCACGTCAGAAGGCAGCTCATTTTGCAGGCTGGGGTTTAATGGGTGAACAGCCCCCATTCTAAGGAGCCTCTCTTTTCCCCTGAGCCACCAGGTTCTTTCAGCATCCGTAGAGCTTTTTTCCCCGTGGGCTTTCCATATTGCTATTTTTGGGAGATTTCAGACTTGCAGCACAACCTTCGCCTGTTCAGTTTCTCTCTGACTGTAATAAAGCTTCCCTGCACCCCTAATCATCTCAGTGTTTGGTATTAAATTATCCATCAGAGCTCCTTTGGTAGCAGAGGGATATGATTGTACTGTCTTTACAGAGGATAAAAATAGCAACCATCACAGGCAAGGGCAGTGGGGAGGGCTGAGGCGAATGGAAGCAGCACTTCTTCTGTGACTGAAGTTAGTGCCTTCACCAGCAGACAGCAGGGATTGGTAAAAACAGATCTAGTTTCTGTAATAGATTGAAATATAAACGGTGGTGTCTGAATTCATGCTGGTGTCTTTGATCTGTTCGGCAGGGAACAAGGCACTGGATACTGAAAATTTCCCTGCAGTACCCTGAAAACTCCCAGGCACCAGCTCAAAAACCCTGCCTGCTTCTTCAGCTGGCTCAATAAGACAGCCCTGCTCCCCTTTTCAGTGCCAGTGCTGCGCAAATCTTGCACACCCCAGCCTTTCAGGAGGGACAATGAGCTTCTAGGCTCTGACAGGGACGAAAACAGCTCCTTGGAATTTTTGCAGCTGTTAAATAAGTGGGGCACCATCCTGCACTGCTCTGATGAAGCCCCAGCCCCTGGCAACCCCCTTCCAGCTGCTCCGCTCCTAATTCAGGCTCTGACATCCCTTTTCCACCACGCCATTGGTATCATCGATGCGCTGTGGCAGCTCTCTCTCCAGACCTCGCTGACAAACTCACTGGTGCCTGTAGCCCAGAGGCAGGGTTGACATGCAGAGGCAGGAGTCATTTGCTGATGGCGTGTCCTGAAGTGGGGAGGAGGTGGGATTTGCCTCCTGAAGTGGGGAGGAGGTGGGATTTGCCTCCTGAAGAGGGGAGGAGGTGGGATTTGCCTCCTTTGGCCCACGCACCGGAGAGCCCGCAGTCGCCAGAATGTCGTGTGCCGCTTTCCCTGCTCCCTCAATGGGCTGGCCTAGGAGAGCACAGCCATCTGGCAGCTCCAATGTGTGAATGATGCTGCTAAAAAAACGAGGATTTCACATTCAGATCCCTTTTTTTTGCAGAAGTGCCAATCAAGCATGTGCTACTTGGACTGGGAAAATGGTTTAAGAAGTTTGCCAGGATTAATGGAGCTTTATATCAGTTGAGTGGAAAGAAAATCAATAGGAGCACATTTCCCTGCAAGTCCAGGTAATTTTGTGTCCTTAATTCAGTTATTCTGGAGCTAAAGGTGTAGAAAGACCCCAATTTTCAGGAGCATTTCAGGAGACAGCAGAAGAATACAGTGCACCTAAATGCAGATCGAAGTACGCCTTTGGGTAGTGAGTTTACACCTCTCATCTCGAGGAAGGGATGTACTCTGGTAGCAGACAAGAAACAGTTCTCCTTTTCACTAGGATGAGGTACTGGTGGCAGAAATTTCAGGGATCTGAACCTACATCCTATGGTAAAATAAGAGGGGGAAAAAAAAAAGTAGTGAATCCTTTACTGTTTCCTATCACTTTCTAGGCCACTGTCAGAACTTATGCACCCTCTCAGATACACACCTGTTCATCGAGACCTCACAAGGGACATACCATTTATTGATCTGTGATCACCCTTTTGTAAGATTAAGCTTTTATTAACCAGTAACTGGATGACTGTGTCCCAGAAAAGTCTCTGATGCTCTGCTATTTCAGCACTGCACATACAGCCAAGGGCAATCCTTGTCCAAAAAGCAGTGAGCCCAAACCATGCACACCCCAGGTGTTTTCTGGGAGTGCTCTACTGGCTCAAGCAGTCTCTGAGAGCACGTCTCATACTTTCACGTGCAAAAAGCTGTGGATACCATTGGAAATGAGACATGGTACTAAATTCCCAAGAACTTGCTGGGGAGGCACAGTGCCAAGCCACCAGTGTCAGTGCTTCAGGCCAGCTCCTGAGGCTGTGACTCATGTGAAGAGCTCAGTGGTCCTGCGTGGGTGCAAAGGAACACAACACGTGCAGACATCTGCAGTCTCAGATGGGACCCAAACAAGGAAAATCTGCCAAATCCCCCATCCTCCCAACAACTCAGATGTTTCCAGGGCGAGTGCTGAATGCAGAAGACCGTGGGGTGGGGGGAGTGAGTGGCCACGCTTAGGCTGAATTTGGTGCACACTAACTGTGAGAATCTGCCTTTGTGTTTGTGTGGCTAACCACAAGTTATGTATTCAGCCCTAGCAAAGTTTTTTAACTGATGGAGACACTAAGGCACAGAGAAGAAACAGTCCAAGATGATCCTGACTTGCTAAAACTTACATCTGCAACTTATAAAGCAAATTGCCATGGTAAATAGCGATCAGTGAGGCTGAATCATCTCCCCATCCTCTGCACACTTTCACTTTGACATTTGTTGCCCTTCTTCTTCTGTTTAATGAGTGCGTGAAAGATATTTGAAACTCAACTCAGGGCATCCTAGCAATTGAAAAAGTATTCTGAAGAAAAGAAATACATTTAAAAACTGGTTAAAGCTTCTCAGTGTGAAGAAAGTAAATAGAATGATTCACCTGTGCTATTATGAATTTTATTCTGGTCTGCAGAAAGTAAGAAATAATAAATCTGAAGATCCAAAAAAATTAGTACACTGTTTTCTCTCTGCCTTTCCTTGCCATCAACTCCATTAAACTTTAGTTGGGTAAACATGCTTTACATATTATGCATAAGAGATATGCATTGAGATACAAATGGATATAATCTCAATATCTTTATATATATATATATAAATTCTGAGATAAACAATGTATAAATAAGCATATAAAATAATAATAATAAATATAATATTAATATATGTAAATTCTGAGATATATTTTTTTAAGAGAAAACTGAAGTTTCATGGCACCTGTAAAAAAGATGAGCATTCCATACAGATGAGTTTTGTGAAGATAGCAATGTAATGACTGGTCTCTGGGTTACTAACACTCCATTAGCTCTTTTTCCAGCCTATTACTCATGTCAGGAAAAATGTGTCTTTCTGGATAAACTTCATTTGAGTGCCATGTCACCCAGATCTTCATGAGGCAAATATTAAATGCAAGGAGCAACAGCCACTGGATAAGAGACTGTATATTCTCTGTGAATGTCCCAGTGGTGTGCAGACAATACCTTTCCTTTTTTAAATGGGAATAAATTGTTGCAGATTTAGGGCCAAAGTTATAGCTAGTGCAAGCTAAGAAACTCTTCACTGACGTGAATAACTTGCAATAAAATATGGCAGGAACAAATCAGACCTAAATCCAGCCTGGAAAATATGGAACAGTCAATGCCATTTTTTGCAGACTTGGTGATCTGGGTGGTGGGAGCAGTGGCTTGTTCTGCGGAGAGGAGCTGTGACATGATGCACAGAGCCGTAGGCTCCGTTATTTGTGAATCCTTGGGAGGTTGGTGGGGATCCTAGTCAAAACCCAAGAATGTGCTGAAAACATGAAAAAGGATCTCATTATACAATTAAGGAGCTCTGCTTGTTACCCAGTACCAACAGGACCTCAGCTGTGAAAGCCTCTAATATGCTTTCCCTGAGTCCACAAGGCGATGATCATGGAGCATGGCACTGACACTGAACCGGGGGACTGATGCCACCTATGGAATTACCTGATCCAATGTACAGTGCAGACACGTGGACTGATTCCATGGCTCTGCAGCCCTGCCATGCCTGGCCTGAATGAGAACGAGCACAACAGGGGGAGAGGAGCCTGTGGGACAGAAATGCCATCCTTGTGACAGCTGTCTGTGGCAAGCAAGAGAGTTGCACAGTCAGATGTGTCAACTCAAGGGAAACAAAGGTGAAGCAGACAAGTAGGAGGGGAGGAGGGATGTTGGAGCATGGTCTGAATCAGCTATCACTGCTATTAAAGTGCAAACTTAAACAACAGGTGGATATACATATTTATAGACAGGGTGCATAGCTGGTAACTGCCTGGATTTGGCTGGTGCATTTCTGTATGAGAAGCAGAAGATGAGCCCGGACAATTACACCTTGAAGGGAGCCCTCCAGGTAAGACTTTAAGTTATTCACTACTTAATTCCAGTCACAACCAGCATCCAGTTGCCTGAAATTCCAGAGGGACATCAAACTCCTCCTGACACATCCTCATCTTGCCCAAAGCTTCAGAGGTTGCCATGTGTTGTACTCCCAGTGACATCTCCTTGCCCAGAAGCAGTCGCTGCCTAGTGAGGGACAGGATTTGCCAACAGCAATACTTGAAGCTATAAGTTTTCCATGAGCACTTTGGTTCCTTATACTCAGAATGCCCTTTTATTTACGAGGGGAAGAAGAAAGAGTGTTTGCTCCTCAGCCCAGGGAAATGCTGCAGTCAGGTCGTACATCACTGCGTAAGGAAGTCAAGTAATTATTCCCCTGACAGAGGTATGACACTCTTTGCAGAGATGCTCTACACTTAGTTATTATGCCTGAGGCGTCACAGTTTTCCAGGGATAACATATGGCAGTGTATTTATCCCAGGGCTTGTAGGGCTCCATGTTATTCTTCATAACTCACAGGTATAAAATTTGTCCTTGTGACCTCATGACATTTCAAGCCAACACAAAATCAATAAAGCACATTGAATCATCAACCAGCTTAAAAAACTAACCCAGCTGCAAGCATCATTGTAACAGGGACAGATGAGCATTACTATTAAACAGTTAGAAGTGTCATTTGAACCTGCTCCATTGCTTTGGTCTTTGGGGTATTTCAGAGCAATTCCTTTCCATCGTGTCATTTAAGCAGTAAAGGGGAATCTTTTATAAGCTGAGAAAGGGCTGCGGTAGCAGCTGACATGATTTATGTTTAATAAAGGCCATTTAGCGCCAGGAAAGAGGGGCCCTGCCAAATCTCAGGCGTCTCTCGAGCCGCTGCTATTGTCCCTGGGGCAGGAGCACTTTTTAGGTTCCCTCTCCATCCCTGTGAACAAAAGGACAGCTGTACGCTTGGCTGGCTCGGGACGGGGCTCTTTGTGCGCGATTAGTACCCCGCGCACATCATTCATGGCTCTTGAATAAAGATGACCTCTCGCAGGACGGGATGAGGGGGAAAAAAAGCCTCTCTATTCAGCAGGGCTTGAATTAGCATAAGGACAAGGAAACCGTTCCTTGGAAGTCACAGGATGAGCTAGATAAATAAACAAGCAGGTTCCCTGCAAACAGCCGGTGTTCAGGAGCTGGGCCCGGGAGCTGTAAAACCCAGGGGAAGCTGTCCCCACCCGCAGTGGCTCACGCGTGTGCCACCCCTCGCTCCGAGCGCCGCATGGCGCAGCTGTTCACCTGCAGCTGGGGAGACACCTTTGCCACGGAGGTTGTGGCCCCAAGGGTGGACAAATGAAGCATGCAACGTGGCCAACGTGAGCTGATTTCCACCACCTTGATCCTTCCACCTCCCTCGGGCCGAGACGGCGATGCCTCGGCCGGTGGCTCTTGGAGTGGCAGTAATATTTGCCTTTATTTTCCCGTCCTGTGTGCAGACTGGCGGGTCAGGCAGCGAGCTGTGCAAGCGGACAATGACAGACCGAATTTTTTCACATGCTGGGTTTCCCGGCCGATGAAAGGCAATTCAGCAGCTTATCACCATGTATGCTGCTGCAATTAAGAGCCCTGGGAGCAGTGGCAATTGAAGTTCTCCTCCCCCAGCCCCCTCCGCCCGCATCCCTCCCCCTCGCCCATAGGAACAGGCTGTCTCTCGCCACCCACCGCACCAGCACAATCGCAGCCCTTATACTCCGAGCTGAGCTCCACCGAATACTCTGTGACCCAGTAGCCAGGGGCATGGCAATAAGCACCAGGGTGCCCTCCAGACCCAGCCTTCACTTCAGATTAGTTTTCAGCTGAAGTCCTGCTGTGCCAACTGTAATGGCCCTTAGAAACATGAATTTCTCTCCTGGAAGTCTTAGCAACAGCAGAGATAGCTTGGACTAAAAATTAGGTAAAGACAGAAGACAAGAAGTGAAACAGAGTTTAAAATTAAATTAAATTCCAAAACTGTTTTTAAAGCAGCATTACCACCTTCTTTGTGTTTATCAATGCTCACGGTAATTGCTGATTTCCAACGTTTCACTTCTTGAAAATTATGTTGTCCCTCTTTTTTCCTTTTAATTGCACACTTTTTACTGAAAAAAAATTGAATATGTGGCACTGGCTGTAGTTGGAGGCTCCAAGTAGCAGAGGAAAACGTGAAAAAATACTTATTATTTCAGGACTTGTGATTTTTGAGTCAGTCTCATCATCTCTAGCCCTCTGTCGCCGGCAGCACAACGAACAAACCAGAGTCTTCACTGTCATTCTTGTGTTCTGTAAAAGTTTCATGGCTCTCCAAAGAACCTGTGGCAGAAAAATGCGCGAAAACACAAAACAAGGCAAATTAATGAGATGGCATCAGCCTCCTCCAGTGGTCTGGGTTACTTTGGGGTGGAGATTTACACAGGCCAACTCCAGCCATAGGCAACAAAGTGATTCACACAGGTGGGCATTATCCCCCTCACTCTTAAAAGGAGCAGAAGCCCCTAGGGTGTGGCTTATCACTGGAAAACGAAGTAGTAGGACAATACCACTCCATGGAAAACATGCACATACATGGAAGGACATGACACATTGAAGACTTCTGACAGTGGGTGGTCAAGAAATATTGCTGGAATAAAGACATTTCCTGTTGTGCATTACTCTTTGTAGTTTAAATGGCAGAAAATGAGCCATTTGAAAGATATTTCCATGTAAACCACTTGTTTGTTTCCTCCCACTCTTGCCTTTTTCCAGCTCCTTACCCTGCACCTCAAATGTGTCTTGCTTGTTTCAGTTCCTCTCATGGGGAAAACAACAGTCTGAGTGTAGCTGAGGCTAAACTCAACATCTGCAGCAGGAGCCACTGATGTACATGATGGCAACACACCTGCACCATTAACAGCTGTGTTGGAGCTGCAGCAAACGATGAATGAGTCCACAAAGGAACTGAAATACAATAAAAATTTCTGAATGAGGCTGTGAGAAAACTCAAGTGTATCAAAGGGAATGCACTAGAACTGAATGAAGGGACTTCTGAGCAGAGTAGCTGTTGAGAAAAAATTATCAAAAGTGCTTATTATTTAAGAACATTATTAATACAAGGGAACTCCTGCCATCCTTGGAGGTACTCTGCCTCTCTGTTTCATTATGGAAATGCTTCCCTTAGGCCCCATCTGTCTGGTTTTCTGCTGCAGATGAAGGTGACCCAGAGGGAATTCGTTACCACGCATCTCCTGCGGCAAAGCAAGCCTTGCTGCAAATCAGGCAGCACAGCCTGGCGAGCGCCGCCTGAGGAGGCTCTGACGAGCACAAGGCTGACAGGACACCACCATCAAAAAGATCCCCATGTGACAGTTTATGCTTCCTCCTCATGCAGCTGGACGTCTTGGCAGCATGCAAGGAGTTTGGGAGAGTGATATGACTCATGTAGGGCTTTTTCTGGGAACATGCTCCAACAGGACACAAATTATAGTGTATGCTTGGATTGGGTACTGTCAGGAATGCAAGCAAGACATGAGAGCTATGTACAAAGGGGATGTACCTACCAGAGAAATCAGGCAAAATGCTGCAGGTCCCAGTAAGGGAATATATATATTTATCTCTCATCTTCCATTGCTCTTCTAGAAGCATTCACAGATTAACCATGCAGTACAGCTGGGAGTACTAAAGCAAGCCTCACTAGTTAGTGTTAGTAGAAAAAAATGGGGCATAAAATGTGAGGTATTTCATTAAAGGCCAACAAGAAGTCGTAAACAGACCTCCTGCCTGTTCTCCAGTACTCACAACAAAAAAAAAGAAAAAAACAAACCAAACAAACAGCAGAGTTAGGCTTTGCCAGCTTTAAAGGGGAAGATAAAATACGTAGGGACAGACTTGGGAGTCGTAGAAAATTCCCAGGTGAGGCAGAGGGGTGAGACCCTCACCCTATAGGTAAAGCCTGGGGCCCACACAACAATCAGATTTCGAATACCTGGCACCTTTTATATATGTAAGTAAATTAGACAAAATTAATAATCTCATGGTTTCTGTGTGTCATAAATCAGGGAGATGAGAGGTGGGTAGCTGTATCTCAAGCATTGACTTCAACATGGAGGACCAGGATTTTCTGGCAACCCCCATGCCAGGTACAGTTCAGCTGGGTCAAGCAAGCAGTTGAAGTGAATTTCTTGCCAAAAGTCTCAGTCTCATAAAAACTGTTGGTAGCATTACACACCCATATGACTCAGGCTTTCAGCTTCTTCAGCTTTATTCCACAATAAAAAGAAACACAGATAGGCCCTCAAGCTTAGACCAACAGTATTCATGAGGGTCGATCACCCTGCAGGTTGCAGTGCCAGTCCAGCAGCTGACTGACATCTTTGCATTAGTTCTTGGAACTCCAGATGGGATGGCTGGACATACAAAAAGGAGATTCTCAATGGCTCTGGGGGACTTTGCCCTAATAAGCCCTGTGGTTCCTCTGCTGCTGCTGTGAGAGGGCAAGGGCCTGGCAGAGGAGACATAGCATGAGCCAGCAAGTTGCCAGGAGTATTCCCAGCAGAAAATGAGCTCAGCACCTTTTCCAGCAGGATGTTGGCCAAACATCAGTTCAAAAGAGGTTTGGGAAGGAGATTCCCTCCTTCCTCAGGCATGCCTGCTCCAAGCTATGAAACACCACACCCTGTGGAAGAGTTACCCAAAGAAGGGCCATCATCTCCTCTTCCTCGTGCAAATTGTTAGACACATGCAGTAGTTAGTTTTTTCACATATCCATAGAGCTGACTCCCTGTCTTTCTGGCAGTTTTCCATCTTTATTAAACCCCAGCAGCAGCTGAGGGGTGCAGCCTCATGGGGCACATATGGAAGCATGGGGGGTAAGAAGGGGAGCAGCATCATGTGAAAGAGCAGGGCATGTGCTAGAGACTTCACCTCACCAGTGGGACAGGCAGCCTGGAAAAATGAGATTTCAAGGGTTGTTTTCTGCAGCCTGGGTTATAAACCTCAAGGTTTATAATCTGTCACAGAGGGAAAATTGTGGTGCTTTGTGTGTCTCCTTCTGGCTTCGTGTGGACTTTCTCCAGCTTCTTGAATTTCTAACCTAGTTCTTGCTTAAAAGCCTTGATTTCAGTGTGGGGCCATGAACTTGGCCTGGTCTGTAGCATGAGTGACATGAAGAGCAATGGCAGAAACTTGTGTTTTCTGGTGAGATGGCATTTGTGTGTCCCTGGATGGAAAGAGATGTTCAGGAGGTCGTGCATATCCCTCACTGCCCTTAGCTGCAGCATGTTCAGAGCAAAAACATAGGCAGACTCACACACCTAAGCCATACTTTTTAGAGTATGACTGGTCCTCAAATACCTCATTAAAAAGAGACTTATCTCAAGCCTCAAAACAGGCTTTAAAGCGCTGAATCCTAATCTTTGCTGTAGTATGGCAAATTGACGCAGTGTTTACAAACATTTGCAGGCATAGCATGATAAAACAAATGCCACCAGTCCTCCAGCAAAATGCACGATTTATTTTCTACTTCACACACAAATATTTGTGCTGTTCTGTCTTTGAGAGCTGCTGAGTGAGAGCAGTGAAGCAGCCTCTCCAGCCGGCTGAGCCAGGAGCTCTGCCTGTACACGGCACCTCCAGCCCCATATGGGCACAGAGATAAAGTGAGTGGTCAAACTGGGACCCAGCCTGCCTCCCACAGGGGCAAATCATCCTGTAAAAATTCATTTTGTACAGGCTGTTATCTTTCTGAATGGGAGGAAGGTTATATTTATCCTAGGGAAAACCCTAGGAGAACTTTTTTTCTTTCCTTTTTTTTCTTTTTTTTTTTTCCTGAGAAATAATAAGATAGAGTTTATAATTCATCCAGGCAGAAGTAGTGGCAGATATATGAGGGAAATTTCATGAAAAGCCTGTAAGCCTCTAAGCCTATGTAAGACTATGAAAATTTCCCCAAACTGTCCAATCCATCCCATCCTTCTCCCTCAGTGTCGCTCAATGGGCTGCCCAGGCAGAGGGGCAATGGGGAGGATGCCTGATCCCTCTGTCCCTCAGGGGCAAACCA
The DNA here is from genome assembly GCA_013398015.1 of Oreocharis arfaki. NCBI lineage: Eukaryota > Metazoa > Chordata > Aves > Passeriformes > Paramythiidae > Oreocharis > Oreocharis arfaki. The sequence continues at coordinate 114,443 of VZRR01002860.1, read as the reverse complement.
GCAAGGGAGCATTTCATTCCTTTTCCCACCCCCCCAGCACTGAACCAGCTCACAGAGGATTGTTGGGAAAGAAGATCCCACAAACCATCAAACCACCAGTTGGAAAAAGTGCAGACAAATGCAAACATGGTTTCCTTCCCATCCACAGCACTGGTAAGGGGTTTTTCACCACAAGCGGATGAGATGGGATATAATTACATTTACAGCTCAGGAGAATTTGCTGCATCACCACTGCTGCAAGCCTTTCTGCAGGCTCCTGTTTTAGGGAGATTATTGCTCCCAGGTCCCAAAAAGGGAGGCTGCCCTTGCCAAAGTAGAATTTATGTGAGGATGTGGCTGCAGAGAGAGGTCAGCTTTGGGGCAGCCTGGCATCCTCAACCCAAAAAGGCATCAGGGGAGACAGGCAGCGATACCAGCACTAAACAGCAGAAGCAGAGCAGGGTTGAAGCAGGCCAATCCAGCATCCACAGGGAGACACTGGATTCAGGGAGGGCTCAGCTTCCTCAGTCTGGGGCAGCTCCCAAAGCTTCTTTGGTTTCGTGCAGACAAGAACTTGGCCTCTATTTCTCCCCTAAAGCATGTTTCCACTCGTCATCACTTCTGTGTCCATGCTCCATTTGCTTGGACTGATGACATGAGCCCTGTCTGAGCAGTAACCACTCGCATTTACTGACATGGGCAGGCTCACATGGGGAGGAGATGAATCCCTGCAGATCTCTGCTGCCCACTATGCACTTTGGTTCCCTTCCTCAGACATACTCAGGCAGCTCATCCCTCCATCTGGGCACTCCTGGGAGGATTAGTTGGCATACATGACATGGTTACCTGAGATAGCCCAGGGCTGGATTCAGTGGCTGAGGAGCTCCCTCTGTTTCTAATGTTTGCACAGACTTTTAAGCCAGAAGCACTAAGCACTGCACGTAAATGTGCAGCAAACTGTGCTTGCTGAGGCCCAGATGCTTGCAGCAAACAGCAGCTGGGGAATGCTGCCAATGGATACGATGAGCCATTGAAAGGAAGGGGTTGGAGTCTGTCTGTTAGCAGGAATGACATTACACGTACAGCTTTGATTTATTTCCCCCTGCAAAACGTGCATGAGGTGGGGTTTGCACCCCAAGATCCCTCTGCAGCTGTAGGTGCAGCACCCTGGGATGCTGCAGCTCAATGCACCAGGCATTTGACCTGGTGTCTCACCTCCAGGGACCTTCCCCAGGCTACCCACGCCTTGCCACCCTCTCCGTGACATTGCCATGGGCAGTGAACCATGGGGCCCGTCTGAGGGCAGGCAGGAGAAAAGAGGAGATGACAGGGACAGTGGCAAGAGAAAGGGGGTGCTGGGCAGCCTTGCACCCCAGCACCAAATCTGCTTAGGGAAAGCTTCCCACGAAGCTTGGGTTACATTAGTCAGACACAGGTGACATTTATTTCTTTTCCTGCCAGAGCTGTGTCTAAGTGCCTGCCCATATGTTGGCTCGCTGGCAGCTCTGGGCACCCGGGGCGCAGTGTGCCTGCGGTCAGATGGCGAATGGCTTCACCCCTGTTGGGGAGCTGGCTCTAAGCTGCATCCTCAGGTGTTGGCTCTGCTTTCCCATCTCCCATGTCACCAGCTTTCACCACAAGCCAGCCCTGACTATGGCATTATGCCCTACCAAGTGTCACTGGGGGACCCTACTGCAGCTTCCAGACCTGGCAGTAATCGCATATTGGCCTCTTTGGGATGCTTGAAATGAGCAGAGCAGCCTGCCCTGTTTTACAGAGAGCTGCTGCTCTGAGACTCAGTCCTGCTTTCATGATTAGCTGGGAATTTGCCTTGCTCCTGTGATTGCTTCGTTTCTATTTCCCTGCCGTGCTTCCAGCATCCCTGCCCGAAGATGTAAATATCTGTAAAAAGCAACCCCTGTGCAAGCATCATCTCCATCGTGTCCCACAACTCTGAATAATACCGAACATGGGACTGCTTTGTGGTCACTATCCAGCTGCGACTTTAAGGGGCCGAGAGGGACGCCATGCTATAGGTCTTCCCACTCGCTTCCCGGGAAGAAAGGAAAGAGAAAAGAGAACAACTAGCCCTGATTAAAAGCTTTTTTTTTTTTTTTCCCCCAAAGCGGTCTCCGCATGCAAAGATTTGGTTCAAGGAGCATTAAAATCACTGCTGTCAGTTGAGAAAGAAGGGGCTGAAGGGAATCTGGGCCATTGGCATTGTGCGAGGGTTGCTATGGCAATCCCGCAGAAAGGCAGCTTAATAGGCTTTCTTCCCAGGAAACTCAAAACTGCAGCTCGCAGGCTGCAAAGCGGCGCGTGCAAAAATATTTTCATGAATAGCATCTCTGTGGAAAATTTTGTTGGCTATTTGCACCCTCCCTTCGGAAGCAGGGCGGTGAGGAAGGTGGTGGAAGATCACCTAGCGGTGGCTGGTGACATGAGGAGGCGACAGGGACACTGCGGAGGGACCCGCGGCAGCGCACAGGGAACGGCAAATCTCCCTGCACAGCACAGGCGTTGGGAGCGACTTAAACTCACAGACGCTGGTGATCCTTCCTGGCACACCGAGAGATGCTTTAGTAAACAGGCAGGACCGACAAGCTGCCTGCCCTGAATTCTCTGTCTCCATTCCATGTTATTCCCAGTGCAAAGTTTCACTGCCTCTCTGCTCTCCCCTGTAATATTTATCATATTTAAAAAATAATGGCATCAGCTAAAATATTCATGAATGCTAGTTGAACACACTGCTTTTTTCAGAGGAAGCTTCAGAGAATTCCAGCGATTCAGGGCTTGCCTGAAAAGCCCTTAAATATTGTGGATTAGGGAAACATATTTCATCTTAATGGAAAGAAAGCAAGACTGAGGATTAAAACATGAGACTGTGAGATAGGATATCTCTGGCTCTGGCAGACCTGCATTTCGTGACGTCTGCCGAGTCACATAAATCCCCCCGTGCTTCTGCCCCTCCCTACCACCTGTAAGCTGGTAATATTACAAGCAGTTATTTACTTTTCTGGGTGCTACAAGATTTCATTATTTTGGTGTTCTTGACTGCGTGCTATATAATATGCAATTAACATAAAGAAATTACAATCAAATATGTATATGTCTATCTTGCTGGCGAAAATACAAACGGCTCAGCAGCCTGGCATATGGCAAGGAAGATTTTCCCTTTTCTTTGGCAGTAAATGCATTGCGCTTTGGAGCAAAGAGAGCTGAGTATCTCTTTGCTAAAGCCAGGAAATTCCACGTTATCACAATGTGCTGCACAGAGCTAACCCACAAGTCTTAAAAGGTCGTGAGTTAGGTTTAAGCTGCTGTACTTTTTGCTGTAGCTCTATTTTCCATTTCATCTGCAATCCCAGTGTGGATAGTGCATTAGCTGAATAAAAACCTGCACTTATTATAAAAGACAGATGTGTGGCCAGGAGAAAAAAAATTAAACTGGAATTACATTATATTTGAAAATCAGAAGCAACCATAGAAAAAATTACTTGGGATGAGTCAGGATAGGAAAACAATAGATAAGGGTCTGAATGCTTTGCTCCCCACTGAGTTTGCAGCCATGTGGCAGAATTATGCCATTTCCTCATGTTATGTAAAGGGATTACTGCCCTTGCAGCATTAAGAGGAGAGTCTGAGCTCCTAATTTTTAGATTCAAAGTCTGGTTCATGTAATGAAACGGAAATCAGAAAAGGGTGAGGACTTCGGAATCTGTGACTTTTTTTGTAGGCTCACCTCAATTATCAGGAAGTTTAATAACTTGCTACAAAGAAAAAATGGTGTGCATGCCTTTTACTTCTCTCTGTTAACTGAGAAAAGTCAGAGGTAGGAAATCCCAAACAAGCTATAGCAGCCCTCCCTCTGTCACTAGCAGAGTGTGAGACCAAGAATGTAACAACTCATTAATTTGTAATGGTTGGGGGAAATTGTGTCTAGAGGAGCAAAGCAGTTCCTCAAGGTCTCACAACCTGTGAAGACTTCTTGGACTTCAACACCGAACTTCTCTCTCAACTTGATTATATAACTTAATTAGATTTTGTATTACTAAAAATTCAGAACTTGGTCCATTCTTTAACCTATGAGATAGTGAAAATATGGTATGGAGGCAGCGCTACAGTTGCTTCACTGTAGCCAGGTGTGCAGTGGAAAAACTCCTACAAACTAGTTATCTCTGTTCTTTGTAGTGAATAACTACAGGACGGTGCCCTCTGTTTATCTTTCAAGCCCTTTCAAGTAGTTAATGCACAAAAGGTACGAGATGATCGATGTTTCAGGAGCCAGGCAGCACGTGAATAATTTTAGCAAAGTCTTCTGCATTGGAGCCAAAGCTGGAGGAGAGATAAAGACCTTCAGAGACCTCCAGCAGGTCTCTAAATTGAAAGCTACAGTGAATCCAGTTGAAAAAAAATGCAATTTACATGTGATTATAACTCATCTGCATAAAATGCAGTTGTTTCAGTGCTATTTTTGGCAAGCTTAAGCTTCAACAAGTCCATTTCTTCACACTTTCAAATTACTTATTTGCATTTCTCATCTTGTCACCTTTGTTTCCCTGAAGCCCTGAATGTCAGAGGATCAAAGGATTATCTGGGTTACCGGCTGCGGGGGTGCCTGAAGCCTGCACTGGGACCTTGCTTCCCTGAGCCTCCAAGAGATGCTGTGTTTGGAGCTGAAACCCCACAGCATTATCTGAATAACCGGGGCTTCCCTGCATTCAGAAAACCTATTCTTACAGCAGCTACGAGCACTTAATCCACTCAGTTTTGCTCCCTGAAGATTCAACCAAAGTTTATCCAGTGCTGGCTTGTCTGAAGGCATTCAGAAATTGCCACAAAACCTCCTTTGGAGCAGCAGCTAAAGCAGCCGGGTGATTACAATGGATGAGCTCATGCTTTTCCCTGTAACAAGCACGGCTTTGTTCATGGCTCTGGGGATGGGAGCCATGAATGGCAGGGAATACACCAAATATCAGGGTCAGATGACGCAGGAGTAAGGAATTAAATTGTTTTCTGTGGTGAGTAGGTCAGAAAAGTTAAAAAATATGTTTTACAAATATGCTGGGCAGAAGGGGAGAATATTGTGCAAAAACCGTTCAGCCCTTCTGCATGTGAGTAGTATTTGCCATCTGCTACAGAGCCTGATCTCTCTCCCATTGATGCCAGTTACAAAATCCTGGCTTCAAGTAGCAGAAGAGTGATTTTATAGTCTGCAGTGCTGTTCTGCAGTACTAACCACGAGTTCTTTCATTTCACCCTTCGATTGCTGTCACTTCAGTTTTTCCTGTAGAAGCACTAATGTAGAACCAACATACTAATAATAAACTACTTCTGGTATCTCAAAGTTGGAAATGCTCTACTGCTGAAAAATTATCAAGGAACAAACCAGGAAGGCATTTGAAATATAATGTTTTTATCTAGATGTATAATTCTAGAAATAAAAGGTCTCAAGTGAAATTCTTCCCAAGTGAAACCTCATGCAGAACCATGGCAGAGACTGCACATACCATTAAATGGCTGAAAAGGTTAAGAAGGGATTTATGTGGAAAAAAATGGAGATCATTAATTCAGGTTCCTATTTTGAGATCAGCTTGATGATAGGAGATTAAGACAAAGAACAGGCACAAATTCAGAACAGATGCCAAGAGTTTACTAGTTTACTACAGGAGAACAAATAGTGGAATTATTCTACTTTGGCAAAAATATTAAGCCACATAATAAATATTTAGATAAAGAAACATTAGGAAAATATGTCATTTCTGTGCTTCTCTTCCTAGGACTCCTGTGTATTAAAACAATGCAGTAACTGGATGATTAATTTTGCAGGAATAAAGAAAGGGAGTTAACCTGAAATGAATCACAGCTCATGAAGTTTATGTCGTATTCTTGAATTGAAGGAATTTCCTCCATCCGAGGAACATTGTGAGTGACATCTCTGCTGAACAGCATGCTCAGAGTGCCACCTGATGGCTAAGCCCTGCTTTTCCCTCATCCAGCTGCCTCCATCCCTGGGCTCATCGCTGTGTTCCTAAGTAACAAAAAAAGTATTCTGCTTAATTTGCAGATGCTCCTTTGCTCTGGAAGGGGTATCCTTGGTGTTATGTTCCCACCCACTAGTGCCACTCTGATAAAGTAGACTGGTCCACTCTGGATCTTCACTTCAGGGGATGCATTTGGAGGACACACTGTGGCATTCAGTGGGGCTCAGTGGGCCAGAGATTGAAGTGAGGTGGGGGACACCCCACCATCCAGGGGTGATAGGCCTGGGAGATCATTCATAGCTCCAGGGCACCTCCAGATGGGAAAGAGACAGCTCCAAGCTTCAGAGAACCAGAGGCCTATGGATTTCAAAAGACACATCAAAACCCACATTTGTGGATTACATAAAGACACCCTTAGTTAATACTCCATTCTGCCTTCTAAAATTCCCCTAGAATTGCAATTGAGGATGACTTCTTCTGGAAGCGTATGCTGGATGAGCCAGGTCACATCTACTGAGCTGCAGCCTAGATCTGACTCCTTTCTTCTGACACCGGAGAGAAAACATGGCCTGACCTCTGCCAAGTCAGCAAGAGCAGCCTCTTTCTTCCTTCAGCACTCCATGTAGAAGTGAGACATGACCCTGAGAATGCCTGGTGGAAACAGAGCCATGCTCCCACCTTCCCTTGCACTCATCTGCAGGTTTTGACAGAGGGAAGGAGAGCATTTGCTCTTTCCACTGGGGACTTGCTTTCTGGGGAGATGATATCCAGGTCCTCTTCCAGAGAGAGCCACAATTCCAACTGACTTCTAGAAAAAATGATCCCATTGTGTTTGATACCCAGTTTTAGTGTAGAGGGACTCTACTTTGCCACCTGCCAAGTCATAAAGCAGCCTGAGGTTTGACTTTGTACCGGAACAGCTGCAGAGGCTGCTGCCAGCATACAAAATAAAAATGACTGAAATATTGCCTTATGTTCTTACGTATCTCTGGTTCTCGGGAGAAACTGCAGGCAAAGCTTACACACAGCAAGCCATGGTTTTATCTTTCCCAGAAGGAAGCAAGAAAGAAGCTCATCATTGTTTTTTAAATGACTATATTTGGTCTTTAGAACAGTGTCTCTTATTCCTCTCCTAGAGCACGATCTGATAAGATTTCAGAATAAGCATTCATTATGGTACTCTTTGCATGAAACCAGCATCAAGAACAATCTTACTTTATTTTAATCCTTGGAGAGTAAAACACAAATCCCTCTAAAATCTCACACTCTCTACCGAAAAACAGAAGAGGCAGCATTCTTTATAACAGATGAAGATACTGATCCAAGCCGATGTATAACAAAACAATATTTCACTATGACACTAGTGGGACACTTGAGCAGAAGACTGGAAACAGGTGGACTCTTCATCCCTGAAGAAAACTCAACTGGAAAGTGCCTTGAGCACCTCAATCTGAGTTCAGAGTCAGGCCTGTTTTGGGCAGGAGGTTGGGGCAGATGACCTCCAGGAGTCCCTTGCAACTTAGATCATTCCCTGTTTCTATGATGCGGACAAGGAGACAGCCTCTCGCTCTGATCAGCAGCCCGTGAGTTTAGCATTGCCTCTCTGTCCATGAGAAGGCTGCAGCCACTGAGTCACTGATTCACCCAGCAGTCATGTCAGGCCAAGTTCTGCAGCATCACCCTTTGGGAAGCTCCTCTGGCTGAGGCTGGCCACATGCCTTTGTGTTGTCCCACATTACAGTAAACTCACAGAGGTCATTACCATTAAGCAAACACAGTGTTTCAAATCCAGCTGACAAAACAAAGTTTGGGGACCATGTAGCACACCCTTTCCTTTTGAAAATCCCCATTAAATGTAGGCACATTTCTTACTCATCGCACTAGCTTTCCCACAAAACCTTCCTCCAGTCCATACATCAGAAATTATCCCCTTTTCAGCATCCAAAAGCAAAGCTTTTTCATTAACTGCATCTGTCAGCTCATTCAGATGGGCCAAAATGCAGCTCTTGCTGGGCCTGTGTGGACCTTTCCTCTGCTCAGATGGCTTTTGGTTTTGATTGCTTCCCTAAAGTCCCTCTGAGATGGACAAAATACAAATTTCCAAGAGACACCTTCCCTCCATTCTCTTACAGAAAACACTCCCAAGTTTCTCTTCATGTCAATTTTACATTCATTATCTAAGTTATTTCTGCTTTGTCATTGCAGCCTGTGAACACATGGCCCTATGAACACAATTACTTTTGCACAGTGGATCTTTGCTGCATATTTTGACCAGTTTGGATTAGAAAATTCCTGACCTAACACCTCTCTCTGCTCAATTTTCACTTTATAGTTGCCTGATTTTACAGCTACGCAGTTAACTGCTGTGCACTGCAAAGCCCTTCAAGGTCTGAAAACCTCAGAGACCGCCTGAGAAGGGGCAGAGGGACATGCCTGAAAAGACATTCAGTGTTCCTTATGGACGATGGTTGACCTCACAGATGTCAGCCTGATAGTGCAAGGAGTGAGCAAGCACCCCACAGCATGAAGAGCATGGCTGGGCACATGCCCAAAGCAGGGAAGACTGGACCTCTCCCCAGCTCTGCTGCCACCTGGGTCCCCCAGAATCAGAGTAGATCTGGACTAACTGCATCCACTGCCTGCCTTTATGACCCTATTTAAATTACTCTCACGATGCCAGATATGATTCACAGACTGTGAAAACCAGAGGGAGTGTTGCAGCACTTTGGTGTGACTCCTGAGTAGCCCAAACCAAAGTCTCTGCCTCTAACCCCAGCAGCAGAGAATTATTTTTAACTTGTGATGTGGACAGGTATCTGCTGGGACTCAAGCTCGTGACATGCTGCCTCATGTAGAGTTACCAATAAGGAAAATAAATGGGCTATGTGTCGTGCCCAGAGCTTAATTAAATGGGTGTTGAGTAGCCCAGCTTCCTCAGCCAGCAAAAAATCTTCAGGAGTTACTGGGACACATCAACCTCCAGTAATGTGTCATGGTATCATTGGTCACCATCCTCCCTCACCAAGGTCACCAAAGCGTTTGGCAATGCACCAGTTTCCTACCCCGTCTGAGAAGAGCGTGATCAGCAGAGCCACCAGCTGACATTTTGTTCTTCAAAAATCTTGGGGTTTTAATAGGAAAAGGAAGGGAGGGGATGAGCCCGCGTGCCCTGACATTTCTGTTCACTTGGACACAGACAGGCAGAGGGCTTGTGTTTGCTCCTCACCAATGCAGCATTGGAAACAAACCTGCCAGCTGAAACACCGTGTCCTTCATGCAAGCCAAAACCAGTACCAGCCCTGCAAGCTCTGACTTTATAACTGACTTCACTGCTTTCCATGAGCTCACGCAAACAGCCGCAAGCCATCTCCAGAAGTCACAGCCCTGACTTCCATGGAGGTGAAACAGAAATGAGGGAGATGCCTTCAGGAGCCAGTGGTGGCAGAGGCAGCCTGCAAAGGCAATCCCTAGCTGCAGGAGTATTAATGCACCCACAGAACATGTTCATAAACTATTTCAGCAAGCCTCCTGCTAATCCTCAATTCTGAAAAATCTGTGGAAGAGCTGATGACCTGTACAAAGTGTACATGGGCTGAGGCATGGACAGTCTGTGCTCCTTCTTCAAGCATCCCAAGGGCCCCATGGATCCTACTGGCCACCACACCACCAAGGCAGGGATGGGGGCCTGGGACTCAGTCCCTCCATTTGGAGCTGCTGGGGCACATGTAACTGCGCATGCTGGTCAGAAGGGCTGCAGGAGAAGGTAGAAATACTGGAGGGGAGAAAGGCAGGTGGATGAGGGGGCCAGGGTTGCAGTGGGGTGCTGGCTTGCTTGGCTGTGAGTCTAATGGGCCTAAATGCCTTGATTAAACACTGCTGAAAAGCATCTGTCATGTCTGCCACTGATTTGGCTGCTTAATGCCAGACTCTTGAAGAGTTCCAGGGCATTGTCTCAAAACCAGAGGAGACATTACATTTGTTGGTGGCAGTACTAAGGAATTGCTGCAAACCATTTCCTTTGTGGCTTTGGAGCTAGAAGGCTCTTAGGCTGGAAAATACAGTGGATAAAAAGTAAACTTAACCTGAAGGACAGAAGTGGGGGCTACCTCATGGGAAGTGCAGTGCAGAAAATGCCAGTAGTGGGATTCAGGGAAACACAAATTTATTGGTGCAGCACAGGGTGTGGGGCTAAACCTTGGTTTTGTACAGAGCTGATGTTCCTGAGTCCCTTTGTCATTGCAGAGAACAACAGAAAAGGCCATCTGCAGCAGATAGCACACCCCAGGAGAGCTGGGGCCTGGGTGTCCCATATCATTGGAAGCCCCTGGAACATCTCTCACCCTCTTTGGGCGGAAGGCTCATGGAGCCGCACCACATCAGCTTGCACCATCACTTCCTCTCCTTTTGTTGTGGTTTCCTCCCCAGAAAAGAGAAGTGATGGCTGTGCCCTCTCTAAAAAAGCGCTTTGAGACCCTTGAATGCAGAAGTGCAAAGGGGAACAGCAGCTGCTTGCTGCTGTGGCTGCCACTGCTGCTGTCCTCGGGAAGGCAGGCAGGGCTACCAGGCTGAGCCTGTTGGTTTGTTAGCAGCTGAATGTGCAAAAAATAATTGAATACATGTAAAGCAGAGGGCAGGCACTGAATTCCTTCCGTTTATTCCTCAAAAATACATTAAAAATGTGAATGCTTTCAGATTTCAGCCCGGGGAAAAAGCCAGGAAGAGTCTGTTTTTTCTTTCGAGACTTACCTGGTTGCTCATCCTCACCATTCTCCCCTGACATTTGCCACATATCTTCTTCATACCCATCCCAACTACACAAACAGTTCTCTGCTCTCTCTCCATTCATCCGGTCTCCCTTACCTGGCACTCAAAAGTACAAATACTCAGCTGGCTATGCGACTACAGATGGAGCCACAGCTTGCCCAGTGAACAGACCCATCACTCAGAGAATTAAAACCCAGGGCAGAAGGACTCATGACATTGCAGAAGACGCTCCTGGAAACAAGTGAACCAGTGGTTATCTGCCAGGCCATGCCTGCCCACTTCCAGACTGCTCTGAATATCTCACACCAGAGCTCTAAGAAGCTCTGTGGCTATGCAGGGAATGTGGATTTCCCTCTTGAGCCCGGAGCCACAACCACTTGGTGCCCGCAGCAGGAGCGTGAGTGCAGCCCTCTCTCCTCACAGGTGGAGCTAATGCGTTAAATTACCTTCTACCATCTCATGTTGCTTGCAGACAGGCCTGTCAGGCCTGGCTGTCACTTGTCCTGCCAAGTCCCTGAGGCAGATCAGTGTTGGCAGAGAGATGGAAAATTGCTGTCTCCCTTCTTAGCTTTTATTCAGGGATGTTAAAAACATTCTACTGCTTACTGGCAAAATTTGTGGAGTTAACTACAGGAGATCAATAACTGCTAGATTTTTATATTGTTTGAGACTACTCAGCACGAGGATAACAGCTGCTTTTTGCTTCTGAGAAAGGTCTAGAAGGAAACCATCACTCAGCTATTCAGCCAGGTGCTTCTCATCAAAGGAAAAGTCATTTGCTTCTCAAGGAAATGCTTCTAAATTTGGATTCACCTCATCAGGAGGGTACCAGGTATGTGCACTCTGAGCTGTGAAGAAAGTCAGAAGAAAAAGCCATACCTCATGCATTAAATACTGGGCTAGAGAGGGTGGACACTGGTGTGGTAATAAATTAGGGAATGCAATATCAACAAAGGTAAATGAACATTAAGCAGTGCTGTGTGCAGGTACCAGTGTGAGAGCAGTACACCCTCTGTGGTAAGCCCTGTACAAGCCTATTTTTATCCCTCTTCTTTGAGTCAGAAGCAGCAAACACAACACTCCGGTGCCGTCTCCAGACAGTAGGGCTGGTTCTTGAAAAAACATTCCTGTTAAAGCATCTGCACTTCTCACACTCACCTGCTTATATTCAGCATCTCTGGAGAAAGTGGGCAGGTTTCCAGCCTCCCGTGGAGGGCAAAGAGGATTTACTTTTCTCAGTGCCCTGGACATTAGTAGCTGTGTGCAGCCAGGTTGGTGCTGCAGAGGCAAGGCTGGGGCTCTCCCACGGCAGTGGGGATGCAGAGGAGGGCAGGGACACCTCTGTGTGAGTGTTACTTAACATACCTCGGGTGGCCACTGTGACACAGCCTGAACTCACAGAGATGGAGCAGAGATCACAGTAGGCAGAGAAGCCAGGAATGAATTAGCGCACAGATAAAGCTCTTTCTGAAGAAACATGAGAGACCTTTGGAGAAACAGTGAGAAAGTTGTTTATTGAGGAAACATGCAAGCTGGTGAAATGTGCCCACATGCCTGAAGACAAAGACCCCAAGGAAACTCTACACAGACTATGCTGGGACAGGCTTCTACATAAACACAAGCCAACCCAGGGGAGGATGTGATTTTGAATCTAAAGGATAAAGCTGGCACAAGGACAAATGGTTGGTTGTCAGCAATCTTAGGTGGGACACGGCCAGACTGGCTGGCAGGGAGGCTTGAGACCAGGGTGATGGGAGTATTTTGGGAGGAGGCTTGATAAGTTAAAGGAGAGGATGTGCAGGAAGTGGTGTTTGCCACAGCCAGGGTCAGCAGGCAGCAACCCCCACAGAGCCAGCCAGCAGGTGTGGGTTGGCTCTGGTCCCTGGAAGGGCACCCGGCGGTGCCTGGCCAGGGCTGAGCTGTGTGCCTGGGCACGAGCCCGTGTCCCACTCTGGCTGATTCCATGTGAAGGGGCTGTGCTCACACCGGGCAGCTCTGGAGCTGTTTGCTGGTGATAGAACCCAGGAGCTGGAAGGGTGCCCTGGGTGTGTCCCACTGCCTATCGCGCCGCCGAGGGCCTCCGATTGCCTTCATTTGCTTACCCTGCTATACAAACAAGATGGACAGCAATTCTTGGAAGTGCTGCCCTTCTCCATATGCTAACCAGCCGGAGTAGGAGAACGAAGCCCCTAGGTCAGCACATTGGGATTCACAAGTTCACACCCAGAAGAAACTTGGGATCAAATTTTTGACCGAGACTTCCTATGGCCCATTTCTGTTCTGGTCATGCTTATATTTTTGTTGTTGTTGTTGTAAGGCAAATCTTCTATCATTTTATCATCGATATAGGCTGTTCTTGGTCAGCAAGAGCCAGCTTAGGTTGGGTCTTCAGTTCCTATTGACCCTGAGATAAAAGCTCACAGACTCAGGCAGTGTTTGTTCTGCTAAGCAGGTCATAATGCTGTCACCATCTGGCCTTCCATGTCATCTTTTGTGCACGGGTTTGCACATACAAATGACTTTGCTGGCTAAAGTAATAGGGTTTGCATTTATAAGCCAGAAACAATTGAGAGACAAAAAAAGCTGGCTAAGCACTGGTGTCAAGAAAGGAGCTCTATTAACCTAAACCTCCTTCTGTTCACTGAGTTGCTTGGTGCTTTTCCTACCATTTACATCTGTGAAGGGCTTTTAAAAAACTTCTTCATGACAGCATTAATGTTGATGAGTTGTATTTAAGAAATATACTCAGTCTGAGAAATGCAGACACATTCATCTTCTTCCACTTTAGTGTTCAATTTTTTGAAAATCACAATCTTTTCTTGACTGGGCATATGATGAAAGCAGCTGCAGTGCCCTGTCTGAGCCATTTATCAGACTTCTCACAGCCTCAAGAATTTAACACCAGTGGCTGAAGATGTATCAGCACCATCTAAACATCTGCCAGTGCTTTCTTGGCACTGTGAGCAGACACGTTCTCCTCTCCCTCTGCGCAGGCCAGGCCACTTGAAGTGAGGAGAGGCTGAGGACTTTGCAAGACTGCATTCCAGATAACTTTGGAGAACCATGTGTTTAGGGATGAAAGTCAGAGCTGGGTTCTTTAGTGAAAGAGCTGATTCCTGTTCCCTACAAATCCACATGCAATAATCTCTCTGACTTCCTGCACTGCCAAAATGCCATGTTTGTTTTATTTGTTCTACTAGTTGTTTTGCAAAAAGGTGAAGCCAACAAAGAAGTACAAGCCCTGCTGCTTTCAGTTAGAAAAGAGACACGTCAGGTTGGCAATAAAAGCCCTGATGAAAGCTGAGGAACTGCTTTTCCTGTTCTGCACCCTGTGTCAGTACAGCAGCCAATAAGTACTACAGCTTATTTTGAGACGTGTGTCATGCACTCCGGTTATAGACAGAAAGCAGCAGGTTAGGTTGTGCCCTGTTTCTTTCAAGACTCCCATGAGATTCAGGGAACCAGGCATGAGTCTGGTGCCCAAGCACAGGAGCATATCAGACAAAATGAGTAAGTAGAGAAGAAATGGAGTTTCTCACACCCTGCAAGGCAGCAGCCGTGCACAGCAGAGAGCACGGATCCAGAGCGATGTACAGAAATAGAAAGCTGCTGCTGTGCCTCCCCCTTCCTTCCCAAACAAAACCTATTTCCACCAAACTGCAGTGACACCTCAACTGAGGGACCATGTGGCTTCGTGCTTCAAAGTACAACCATCCTGGTGAGCCTAAAAGGTCACAGCAAATACCAAGTCAGGAGGGAAATCAAGGAGCAGCAAAAGACACTGCAAGGTGTTGTCAAGGGTGGGTTTTCCACCCACACTGAGGAGGAGAGATGAGATATCCTACAGCAGAGACTGCTGTGCTGCTTGAAGAAAAGAACAATGGTCCAGACAGACAGCAGACACTCCCAACACACCCAGCAGCTCATACAATGCCTGGAAGCATCCAAGTGCCTGTTGCAAAGAAATGAAGTGTTTTAACCCTTTGATGTGAGGGAAAGAGTTGCTTTCAACCATAGTCAGAGGCTCCTGTCTGCACCGAGGCTCTGCAGTTTGAGTCACAAAAAGAGCTGAGGTTGCCTTTTGCAGTCCTGTGTTTCTCCAGGTGGGCTGATGCCCTTTGCATCCACAATGGGAGGAGGGAAGGAGCTTCTTCTTACAAGGTGACTTCATGTGAGGGAGAGGCTGGGGTTAAGCTAAGGCTGGCAATCACAAGCAGGAATTGCAGTGCAGGTGTTTGAGCAGGAAGGTGAGAATCTCATGGAAAAGCCTTGGAGAGACCAAAGTTGACATCCCAATATTTACATTCAAAAATCATATTGGAAACAAGTTCAGTGATCTGTGAACTGCTTGACCCCTGGGAAGGGTTGCTCTGCTGCCAGTTGTGGTGGCTTATCTCTGCAATGGTGGCTTATCTTTGCGGTGCCTCCATGCAGACGCACCCAGGGTTGGAGCTGTGGCGGGACACTGAAGTCAGGCTGGAAACTCCAGTTCAGCCCATGGCTTCAGACTGAGGCAGGTACTGAAGCCATGCAGAGACATCTACCCTCCTCCACGGGGTCACCAGTCTAATTCCTCACTGTGCTGGGTATTGAACAAATAGATCTAATCACTAACCCAGGAACCAGCAACTCAAGGGCCAGATATCAAAAGATTTTCTCAGGCCTGTGGTAATGATTGCCACCCACATCTGTCTTCTTCCTTTTAAATATGCTCCAAGCTAGAACACAGATCAGAAATACAGAATACACAGAGAAAGCTTCACCTTAAAACACAGCCTGGTAATCACTAATGCAAGTGATACAATGCACTGTCTGACTTAATTCAGCCTATGTGAAAGAGAATGTGTTCATTGCCAAAGAGCTACACAAGCCTATAAAACCCCAGAGAGAGAGTGCTCTTGATTGCATGAGCAAACGAGCATGTCAGAAAGCAGAAGGCACTCCTATTTTCAGCAGCTGAACATGTAACACTAAGGAAGGGTGTGGGAATGAGGAGAAGGCTTAGCAAAATAAAAAATTTCTAGTGAGTATGGACATCTCTTTAAGTGCCCTATTAGACCTCTCTGAGCAGTTCTTTTTCTTCAGAAGACGTTTGGGAACTATCTCAAAATGAAGCCTCATTTGGAGGTTTCAGATCAAATAGCTGAAATATGCCTCATTCTCTGGTTAGAGACCTTCCCTTCAGTTGCCTACCTTGATAACTCAGGGAAGAGGAGTTTCCATCTGAATTTTCTTTCTGCTTTTTGGACTTCCAGAAGATCACAGAATCAGAAGTGGAACAGCAAAGGATGTGGGGGTTGCAGGTGTTTCAAACATCCACGTGAGTTAATGGCTCATAGGATGCCTGGCAGGGCAGGAGCCATCTGGCACCTCACATTCACAGGATGCAACTGGAGCACTGACCTTCTCGGGGGGCTGGCTGGCAGTGGGCACAGCCTGGGTCAGTGGATCCCAGATGGTGGGAGCCAGCCATGGCTGGCACACGGAGCCGTGGTGCAGGCAGGAGCCTCTGCCCAGCACAGCTCTCACCCTTGCTGTGGGCAGGCCAGGGACAGGAACCAGTGCTAGGAGTCCTGCACTTGATAGGTGAGATCAGACAGGTCCGGGCTTATGCAGGATCCCATGCTGAATGTGAGTCAACTCTGTGATGCTCTTGCAAGGAAGGTGTTCTTGGCTGTATTTGTAGGACTGTAATAGCTAAAATATGAAAGGCAATTATGCCATGCTACTAATTGCCAATGACTCCCCAGCTGTAGTCCTGTGTCCATTTTCGGGAATAGTACTTCAAGAAACAGGCTCATGGTGAGCAAATATGGGAGAGACTCCTCAGCAATAGAAATGTAAATAACATGGGGTTATTCTGTGATGGAATACTGAAGCTGTTTGGGTGCTTAGTCTATAAAAGCAACTGCTAAAAGGAGAGCTGAGGAAACAGCTATTTTCTGTGAATAATAAAGGATTAGTTATTTATTTCTAATCATCACTTACTCTCCAGACTCATGAAGATAGAGTAAGAAGAAAAAAAATCAGCATTATTTAAATCTTTAGATGAAAAGAAGACTCAAGCTGTTAGGAAAAAAATTGCTAATTATAGAAGTAAAGAGCTAAAACAGGCTGCCAGCAGAGGATGTGGATTCTCTTAGAAGGTTACACAAATATTGGTCATTCATGATCTGTCGATATTAATCCTCTCCTAGTGCAAAGGTTTTCATTAAATGCTCTCCTTACATCCCTCCCAAATTACTAATCCTTTTGTGGTCTAAGTCACTAATTCTGTGACTTAATGTCTGCCAGTCTTCTGCTTCCCAGGTTCCTATGAAAAAATGCCTTCATCTGGTGGCTGTGGGCTCCTGAAAAGTGTACTCCCACACAGACAGTGAAGGCATGTTAGAGACTATCATCTAAATTTTAACACCCTGCATACTGGGTATGGTGCAGCCTATGCCACAGACTGGTCTCCAAAGCCAGTTAGGAGCAAGGAACAATAACAGCCTGAGCTCCTTGGGGGTGCTCTGAAATCAAACTCGTCAATGTCAGTGAAATCTGCTGAGGCTGTGATGAAACTGGTAATGGTATACTCAGAGTAGGATTTATATTACTTGCATGAAATTTTATAAATGTGAAGCCAGATACTGAATAAGGATTTTCAAAAGAAATACTGAATAACTTTTTAAGCATTGTTAGATAGCCACATTACCATCATAGGATGGGTTATTGTCTGTAAGAATTTAACTGAACCTTATAGCTACTCTGAAACCGACATTATTTATGAACCAGGGTAAGCTAAATAGAAATATGTGACATGTACTAGCACATCCACAGAAGACTTAAGAAGGCAGATGCTCAAAGACTCAAAAGTATCTTTGGGTAATCAAGGCAACATCTCATATATCTTCCTTCAGAAATTGTCTTTTTTTTTCTCATTTCCAGTCTGGTTCATTTCCATCTATTTGTATCTTTGCCCCATCCATTAGCTTAAGTAATTGTTCTTTCATCTTTGATACTCACCCTATTTAGAGAGAACAATCTTACGGGTTTTTCCTCAGTTTTCATTTTTCTGGGCTACAAAACCCAGCTTATTACTGCCTTCCACTAAAGCAAGCCCTTCACTCTCCTGGACTGTGTTGCATCTCTCGTGGTCATTAGGCTTCCCTGAGTGGGAATGACCAAAAGTGCATATAACATCTCAAAGGGGGCTCCATATTCCCTGCTGTGCAATGACAGCAATTTCCCTTTCTGCAAAGGAGATATTGTCTCTGGTGCATTCTAGGAACATCCTCATAATCTTTATTTCCATGCCATAGGGATAGCTAGAAATGCTTCAGAAAGCTCTCTGTGAGGTAGTGTCAAAACTGAAAAGGATACTGGAAGTGACCACTCAAATTTCCACCTGAAGCTCTGTACAGCTTCAGTGAGTGAAGACCAGTTGGTCTTGCATTAAATACAAATATTGCATCTGCTAGTCTTCAGTCAAACAGCATCATCCTATAAATCATGATCCCATATGGCATCATCTCATTGTAAGCAAGTCAGAATGCAAATGCATCATGAACTTTGGATGTGCAGGCGTGTGGCTGATTTTGTATCATATCAGAAATTGCACAGTTGCTGAAGGTCCAGATCTTTTCCACACTCAGGTCCTTGAGATATTCAGCAGCTGACTTTGCTCTCTGGATTTATAGGAATGCAGCCTTACGACCTCAGACCAAAACCAAATTTCCTATGGTTTAACCTTATCCTGTGATGCCCTAACTGCTTAGCAGAGTCTGTCTGAAACATTGGCACCTTTGAGTGTTATCCTTATTTGGACCTGATCCCAACCCTCTGGCTGAGCTCCTGGCCTACCCTCAGCCCTGCTTTAGCGCCAGCCTTGTCTGGTGATCTGGACTCCTGGCAGAGCCTGGATTTTGTCTCAGACCTGCCCTGCCCTGTCATGCTGCCTCCTGGAGCCCCATCCCATGCTCCATTTTGTCTCCCGCCTTCCATCAGCTGAGTTTATCAGCAATATTAGTATTTTTAGTCACCTTGTTGGCTGTTCTGCCTCCTCATGGTTTCTCATTTGCTGCTGCAACCTCCTAACACTCTCTTTTTCTGTACCAGGACTGAAGCTCGTAAAAGTCCTCCCAGCTGCCTCGTATCTCAAACAGCTTCCTCACAACTACCAGGGCCTTGGTCCCAGAGATCCATAACACAGTAACTCATGTGGAGAACAGGTATTTTTTCAGTGTCTCCAGGTCTGACCAAGGGAGAAAAATCTATCTTTGCCAGAGAAACACACCCTAAATGTCAGCTGTGAGGTTTGCACCAGGACAGAGAAATAACTCGGCCGTCAGTGAAGTGGTAGAAACAATGCCCATAAAAGAATTAGTAACTTGGGAAGAAACTTGTGCTTGGGAAGAACAAGATGGACCAGATATGATGAAATTTGCCACAAAACTGAATTAATGGTTATTAATGAAAAGAGAGAGACAAAATACAGCAGAAACTAGAGTAAGAAGAAAAAAAATCAGGTGGTGGTTGGTTTTACAACAACAAAGGAGACAATAAACTGGCTTCTGGTTTGAAAACAGGGATGCTAAGAAATGTTCCAAAACACTGAGTTGAAATGAGGTTATTCTGAGGTTTTCTAAAACAGCCACTGGCTTTACTGCATGTCAGTAATCTTTCCAGCTAATATTCTGCAGACTCTCAGTGATCTCTGGCAGTTCTAGAAGCTCCCAAAAGGCAACTGTGGTCAGCAGATTTTAATTAGCCACATGTATTTTTGTAGTTTATAACTCGAAGAAGGTTGAAAACTACAGTGCACAACCCATATGAATATCCACTAATGTACATATGTGCAGCAAGATGTTTTTGAGTTTATTACATATTTTTTCTTTAGAGTTTAGTACTCTTAATAATGAAAATTTGAAAACACATCTATATATAACAGCAGTAAATCATTCCTCTACACTATGGCCACACTTACTAAGCAGTCTTCTGTCTTAACTGATGATTTCAAAGACCTTTGCCATGAATTGGAGTGGACTCTTCCTGAAGAACCTTTTAATCTAATTTGGCTAGTACTGCACTTGCCTAAGTAAACTCGTAACTCCAGTTGAGTGAAAGCATCAATGAGAAGTTCTGATATGAAAACCACTCAGGCGTAGTTCCTTCAAACAACAACACACCTCCTAGTGATGCAGAAACACTCCAACACGGCAAAGGCTGAAAATGTTTCTAATCCCCTTCTGCACTCAAAATTATCGATTGCTGGAATATCCAAACAGCAAAGCAAGCTGGGCATGAAGATGATGCCATGAAGAAAGTACTGAAAATAAGTAATTCAGTTTTACAATTGCAGTGCTACAGAACTAATATAATTTTTTTTTGATTTCCTTTGAAACAATACATCAAACAGTGTGCATGTATGGACTCCAAGTTGGAAGTTTTTGTCAGAACTGGAAAAGCTCCTGAAAAATTGCAAAATACTACTTATAATTCGCTTTGGATTCACCGACTAGAGATTTTCAAAGGAGCTCAGCCTGTTTGGGTGTATTTGCTTGGTAGCCAAGCAAATCCAGAGCTGAGAGGCAATTCAGCTGTGGCCTATAAATATATTGCAGACTACACGCTAGGGGAAAAGAAAAGCTTCTCATGAATATGTTTATGCTGGAAATTAGAAGGTTACTCAGTCCTCACAGTAATGATGCTTTGGAACAACCTTTCACTGGAGAAATGAGGCAAAGCCATTTTAAGTGGCTTCTTGATTAGCTGCAGGGATGATCCTGTGGTAGTCTGTGACAAGAAATGACAGTGTTTGGGTCTGTGGATGGGCTCCTTTTCAAAACATGCCCTTACTTGTCACGGTGGGAACTTTGGATGCTGAGTGTTTTGGAAAATCTGGCTTTTACTACGTGTCTGAAAGTGAGCAAAGGCCATTCATAAATATCCATGATGGTGGAGCTCTTCAAACCTCCTTTTCATGTGGTATTAACACAAGGCATCTGGAAGGTAAGAGACACTTGATCACAGGCTCCAGGTTTATTTGAATAAAACGTTGTGAAGAATTTTCTTTAAAAACCTAATAAATTCAGCATAAACACACAAAAGATATCTTACTCAGACTTGCTAGCAGTTATGATACAACCCCTTCCAATTACCAGCTTATTACAGGGTATCACCTTCATGTTGCACACTGCCATATGCAAGCCATGCTGATATTCCAGGAGTGTGCTAGGAGTTGCCACGATCACACATTTCAGAGAGAATGAAAGTAATTATGGTATCCCTGGAGATGGGTGGCACCCTCTTACCCAAGGGCACTCCAAAGCTAACCCTCATCAGCTCCATCATGCCCGGGAGGAGCACTTAGGGTGACATAGGGTGGAAAACAATGTGGAACTGCAGGGCGTAGGCAAGGTACAACTGCACCAAGCCAAAAGGGAGCTTTGCTTTGCTTGCTTTTCTTGTCATAAAACTAAATTAAGTTGATCGAACCTGACAACCACACTAGTTTTTTGTTTTGTTTTCCTTCAGCCTTTCTTGTCTCTCTGCTTCTTCGGGGTTTCGATTTGGCTCCCGGACTCTTGGTGGCCATGATCACAGATTGGTTCGGGGTGTGTGTTCTAGACCTCACTAAGGACGTTGCACTGCATCATTGTGTTTCCTCCCTCACAAGATGCTTTTGATTAACTGCCTGAAATACAGGTTTCACAAGGAACTCCTGTGGCACAGAAGTTTGTCTGGCAAAACTAATTGAGGAGAAATGGCCCAATTAAGAAACTCATTGTACTTTTCCATTTCTAATGGCAAACTATGCAACAATTTATGTCCTGTAGGAAGAGTTTGCAGACTTAGAAAAGGTCCTCATTATTTTTTGAGCTGACAAGCGGTGCAATTCATGCAATCGTCTGTGCTTGGCAGTCCTCAGAACCAAATGCTGCAGAGAGAAAGGGTAAGAGTTGTGCAAAGCCTTCAACAAAAGCGCAGCTCATTCTCAGCTTCTTCAGTTAATGATCAGCTTTCAGCTGACTGTGCATGCCTACCCATGTAACTGAAAGCATTATGGACATCATTGTTTCATGTAGCAAACCAGAATGATACCCAGGTCAGCTCCACCATAGCTCAGCAAAAGCTTTAAACATAATTTCTCAGCTTCATCTAAAACAGAAAGCCTGAGAGTGTTTCAGGGAATATTTCCCTAAGAATCCACTTTCTCAATGAAAGCTCATAAGCAACAGAGGAACAGACACAGAGCTCACTCAAAACATCAGCTCTGAAAAACATTTGGTCATGTCTCTGCTAGCAGTTTTCCCTAGCAGGAATGTTTTCCTGGATACTGCCATTTAAATGTCTCCCGCTGGCAGCCAGTTTGAACCCCCAGGCCTTCAGCCCATGAGCTCAGTACTAATGTCCTTCCACTCCTTAAAGTTCTCAGACGAGAATTCTCCAAAGGAGAGGATACACCTAAAATAAATATAAGAATATATAAATATAATAATATAATACAGAGTTTTTCCAGTTAAACCATTTCAGGCACCAAAATCTGCCTGTCCCAAACACACACAAAAAATATTCTTACAAGGTAAATTCTCTCCTTTGACAAGTAAACAGGCCATCAAGACAAACAGGTTAGCAGCTGGCTGGACAACATCTAGAGCCATGGCCCAGAGGATTTACTGGTCTTTGAAGAATACATTTCCTTCAAATAAGCTCTGTTAAAAAGGAAAGAAGATACAGTGAAGTTGTTAGCTACAGGAACATTCAACCTTTATAAACCTTATCCTTATCCAGTATCTTCTGGGTAAGACTTTTCCAGACCCTGTAGCACTTTGACATGATTGCACTTTGTAGAAAGGTACAAAAAAAGACCTTGGTGGTCTTTTCCAACCTTAATGATTCTGTAAAGATTCTATGGTCACTTGTGACATGATCATGAAAGTGCAGTTGGTTTATTTTCCAGACATGATGCATTTGTATTACCTTCGTCATATCCCATTAGTAAAGCAAAAAATTCCTACTTTTCTGTAGGAGTCGATAGTTGACACCTTTCCTCCTTCCTCCTCCAGTTACTTAACTATGCAAGTTGATCTAATGACTTGCTGCAACCAAAAATCTCACCATTTGCTCCCTAGCCCATGGCTGCACCACCCACCCTTCATTTTGCAGTAGTTCTGGCCCACATACCTTTCTAAAAGCCAGTTTGGCTCATTAAATCCCCTCCTCCATTTTTGTTGTTTGTTTTCTCCCATTTCATTGGATTAAATCAGCTCACTGTAGTTAGCCAAGCAGCAGAAACTGCACGAAGCCGGCAGCCTTCTGGGCAGAAACAGAATTCCCAATTTCCATCAGCAGCGAGCCGGTAACGTGGCTCACTGCACCTCGAAAAAACACAGCGAGCCAAGAGAGCAGCCAGGGAACCTGCCTCATGTGCACAGCCTAAAACCAGATTAGCTCCTGCTAAAGGCTCCGGAATCCACACTGACTTTGCAAAAAGAGACTCACACCATCAGTTTCACCAGCTCATCTGCTCAGGCAGCATCCTCCAACACCAAAGTGGCAAGAGCTGAACACTGCCACAAGCACTGCTGCACTTCATCCAAGTGGAACCCTGGAGGGTGCAAAGCTACTGCTGAGGAATGCAGAGAAAACCAACAGGCACCAGATTTAGCAAGTAGGAGTGGAATCCACACAAAGAACTTTATTTTAATCAATACAGCAGTGAAAAAGCAAACTTTTGAAGAAGGAGGGGAAAAAAAAAAAAGAAGAGAGCTTTATGTCTGTATATTTAATAAAAACACTTGCTCTAAGACAAAAATAATTTACATTCTGGTAACTCACATTCAAAAATAAATGGAGAAAGGCATCAGGGCATAACATTCAAATGAATACCCAGTAAAAGCAGTAATGTATTTGTATTAATAATCAAGAATGTAACACTGCAATATTTAATCTTGGATCTGTGTATACAAATGTCATCTCCTACACAGCAATAATTGAAGACAGATACACCATTAGGAGCACAGACACTGATTTCTGTTAAATTTAAAAAGTAGGAATTGTACTTAAAAATTGCCTCCAAACTGGTATCACAGAAAAACCACTCTGAGTGGCAAACGACAAAAAATAAACACTGAAATGACTTAAGAAAACTAGTTTAAAAAGAAATTCAGTTAACAAATAGGAATCACGATACAGGATTACCTCTCCTCCAAATATCCACTCAATTATTTTGCTCTAAGGTACATAACACAGCACAGAGAAGAGTTGCTCTATTTTAGTATAGTATGAAAATGCAGGCTTTTGCCATTTGGTCCATTTACATTCTGTTGATAATTTTAGCCTGCCGTATTGGAAAGAAAAGTTGTGTGTCTCTCAATCTTTGGATACAAAAAACAGAGAAACTACATTCTTCAGCATAAAAGCAAATTTTTGAGAAACCTGTGCATTTCTTCTTTTTTTTGGTGGTTTTTTTTTTTGGTTAAGCACATTTATTTTATTATTTTCATTCATGCAAAAACTGTGAATTAATCCCATTCCAGATGAGGATTTCACCATAAAATTTAAATAGTCAATTTATCAGACTACAGAACAAAGGAAAAAGGCTTAGTCCACATAATATCTTGCTACTGAACTCTACTCAGTTAGTCAAATTACACTAACCTTACACATTTGCATTCTTAGAGATGCAAGCATAACAATTAATTCAGAAAAAACTAAAAGACACATTTAAAACAGAAAAGATCTGATAACTATACTTACTCATTTTTACATAATAGGCTCAAACATTTATAATGTTTGATACATGTATCCTCCAGAGAACACAGACACTAAATTGCTTAAACAAACTACAAGTAACCACTGCAGACCCAACAGTAACACTAAAGAAAAATTAGTAATATTATTACAATATCAAATCCTTATCTTTCCTAAAAATTCAAGTGCAAATCACAAGTTGCAATTCAAAAGTGTAGAGAGCTTGAAATGAGTAAAATAATTCTAGTAACATCCTGTGTTAGCCACATAATATTCAAATAGAGATTAGAATTTTAATTAGGGGAATTTTTTTTTTGTGAGGGAGAGATAAAGTCAATGGCATTGTGTCTCTGAAGGAGCAGGAAGAATCCTCCAGCAAACATTCTGTCATTGCCAAATTGTGCCTTAGGCACCGTACTCAATTAGGTCGGTTTTGGCAAGTAGATTTGCAAAGCAATCACCTGTACAATCACAAACAAAATCTATTCACACTCTGAAGGTATGCAGCCTTCAATCAACATCTCATAGTATGCTATGGAACAAACACATTATTCTTGCAGCAATAGGCACAGAAGACCTGCCCAAAGTCCCCCACCTCCACATCACTGCTTTAGTTTTTAAAGCAGAATCTGTATTTCCCAAATTTGATACTCATTCTCAGGACTCTATAGGACAACTATCATCTATTGTATTATGTTAACTTGACATATACTACAGTAGAATTAGATATATACGTGAAAAATCCAGTTTGCAAAGATAACAAATGTATCAAGCTGCCAGTAAACAGTTCCTGTATCTACATATGACGGTGCAAGATAGCAGTGTCATAAAGGCACTTGTCTCTCACAGACAGTACTGTCTCCTCTAGTAAGTCAAAAATAGATCTTAAAAATATTTATTGTAACATCTGAAATGGTTTTTACTCCTTAAAGTGGTGCAAATCATCACCTATAGAACATTAATTCATTAGTTCATCCTGAAAGAGCTGAGTGCAAATTATCCGTAACTGAATATATCTTTACACATAATTCATTTTAATGCCATGCTCTCAAAAAATGCCAAAAAACATGCTATAGTAGAAATGTGATTGGCACTAGCAGCCACAAACAAAAAGGTAGGTGCATACAATAGAACAAGCAAGCTTATTTATGAAGTTACCAGAACAATTAAGTGAATGAGTTGCAAAGAGAGACATTTGCCACAAGTCTTTCCAAGACATGCTTGAAGTCACACCTGACCACATAGCACACACATCATTAGGGACATCTTTATAGCTGGCTACCTAATTTTACAAAAATAATTCCAAAATGCACATTTCACTTCCAAGTGAACTCTGTTTCTGTTTTCACCAAACGTGAAAATCAGATGCAACAGCAGAGCTTAAAAAGACACCTAAGCAGCCACTAAATAAAGTTCAGTGCAGTTTTCAAGGGTTTATGGATGGCAGCTTGAAATCCTCAAAATCCCCTTTATCTGTTCCGTATAAACGCACAGATTTTCCTCTCCAAGTCTCAATACCTTAAAGCAATAACTTGAAAGAATTTCCACCAACAAAAGACCTGGTTTTGCAAATCAAAGGGCTCAGGTATTACAAAAATTGACATAATTGGCTTTGCCTATGTAAATGCTAATTTGCAGCTGGCATTATAGTTCTATTAACTGAGAAATCTAGATGGTATGATTGAATAAATCAAGTATAATCCAAAAGCCAGCAGGCTTTTTGCCCTTAGTACTTTATATCGTAACAGCACATTAAGAGTACATCCAGACTGCTGTGAAGTTGCTGGATGGAGCCTCATGCCTGAATAATAATTTTCATGTCCAGCCTCCTTAAATAGTTTTGCCAGTACTATACCATAAGGAAGTTTCTGTGTCTTTGAAAAACCTGCATTCACTGAACATTGCACAAGGCTATTGAAACAAAAGCAAGGAAGAAAAAAAGAAAAAAAAAAAAAGAAGCTATTTGATCAAGTATTAAGCTATTCCTTCAGAGAATTGCACTTCTTTGCTTATAGCAGTGACCAGAATTGCTGATGGTGTACTGACAGTTGCCATGGCAAGTGGGTGATTGCGTGGGATAGCAGACATATAGCCAAGTCAACTGCTTATGCAATCTCCATGATTTCTGCAAGCACAGAACACTTTATTATGTGCTGCCAATGATCTTCATAAAGTGCCAAAGGGAAAAACGTTCTTCTGTGTCAGGCCATGGCTGTTTCAGTATTCCCATTCATCTGTTTTCATGTCCAGATAGTAAAGAATATTCTGTGCAAGCTTTACTGCCTGCTTCCTGGCAGCCTTACACCGCTCGTCACCTTGCGGATCAACAGCATCCAGGGCTAGAAGTTGTTTTGTAAGAAGTTCTTCCAGTCTCATGTAATTTTTATCCGTTCTGTTTCCATCAAATGAAATCACCTCTTGCTGAATTTGAGACAAGTTTCCAAGAACAGTCCAAACTGCTTTATGAGACTGATGCTCAGCAGCAGTTTGCTCTGGATACAGTTGCCTTTTTTCCAGCGCTTCCTTCAAATCAATATATGTTATAAGAGTCTGAACTTCAATTACTGCTCGTCTCCTGGCCTCTCTAATACAGGGATTTTTTCCTGGACTCACTTCATCTAGCTGGGCAATTAATCCCTGCAATTCTGCTTTGGATCCCAGATACAAATCAGAAGCATTCTCTGTTTTTAAAAGCAAAGAATTAACTTCCTTCATTTTCTTGCGGATCTCTTCTATTTTTAGGATAGACTGATTTTGTGCCAAATCATAAGCATGAGTAGAATTTGCTTCTTCATCCAAGTCCAGGTATTTCTGCAATTTATTGATCTCTTCCACTACTTCCTTTCTGTAATTTCTTATTTCCGTGCGACCGCAGACATCTAAAGCATCCAAATCAGCAATGAGGCCTGTGAGCACACAGGACAGATGCCTGCAGGTATCATTACTACTCACTCCCATTAGAAGCGCAATAAGGGTTCCTCTGGCTTTGTTCACATCACACATTACA
The DNA here is from genome assembly GCA_013398015.1 of Oreocharis arfaki. Lineage (NCBI taxonomy): Eukaryota > Metazoa > Chordata > Aves > Passeriformes > Paramythiidae > Oreocharis > Oreocharis arfaki. Next base: position 86,972 of record VZRR01002860.1, on the reverse strand, counting down.
GAGTTAATTTTGGAGACAGAAGGATGTGCATCATTAGAGAGTGGCAGGGACAGCTGTTGCTTTACACCACTCTCTATGATCTCCTGAACTGCACATACCTTTGTCAGAGTGCGGTATCTTGCCTTGCGTAGAGAAACTTTCCCTCCAGTTTTCACCTGCGTAAGCCTCAATACAATGTCCTGAATTCCTTCTTCAAATTCATCACTTATACGGTTTCCTCCTTTGTAAAAAGGTGTGATCTCGCGTTCCACAAGTGACTGTGCCTCCTTGAATAAAGCCTCTATTTCCAGTCTGCGTGGATGGTTTGCATTTTGTTCCAGTTCCTTCAGCAGCCTCTCGGTTTCCTGGGCAGCTCGCTTTCTGGCTTGCTGAATATCCCCCTTCCCTTCAGTGTCTACAGAATCTATCTCAAAAAGCTGTTTAGTAAGGCTCCTTTCCAATTTCTTGTAATCTCGGTCGGTAGACAGACCGCTGAAGACAGCCACTTGCTGTTCAATCTCTTTGACTTCTTTCTGTATTTCATGTAACCGTTTTATGGATGGGTGTTGGTTACCCATATCCATTCCTCTTCTATCGTCCCGCTCCAGATGAACTACAAGGAAAATGAGAACAAGACTTGCTTAAGTGCTACATGAACACACGTTGCAACTTCTACATTCTGAAGCACTTCGGCATTACAGCTATTTTAAGAATCTTCACCAATATGAATTAACCACTTGGCTGATATTTCACAGCTCTCTAATTTTTTACACCTTTCTCCCGGTCGGGCCGCAGGGGCGATGCTTTAGTTGCCACACGCCCAGCTCTCGGCTGTAAAAAAGCAGCCTTCCGCACCTGCTTAGCAGCTGAAGCAGCCGCAGAACAAACAGGGCACCCGCAGCCCAGGGGAGAACCCGGAGCGGGGCGAGAACAGCGGCCGAACCCGACCGCCTTCGGGTGCCTCAACCCCAGGGCAGCGCTGCCTTCCCCCCACATACCTCGCTCCCTCTCATCACTCGCCGCCCCAGGCCCTTCCATGGCCGCAACCTCCCGCCTCCCCCGCGGTGGGGCCCGGCGCAGCGCCAAGAGGAAATGACACCGGGCCACCGCCGAGGCACCTGCGAGAGGTTCGTC
>VZRR01002860.1:414-85611 GCA_013398015.1 Oreocharis arfaki | reverse complement strand
CGGTAATGCCGGCGGGGCGGGGGCGGCCGGTAGCAAACCGCGTTCCCCGCGGCCTCTGGTTTTTGATGTGTTTGTCGAGCCCCCCGGTGTTCGTTGTTGGAGGGGCGCTGAGTTACGAGCTGTCGGGTAACACCAGGTGTTCCCGAACCCGGCTGGGGCAGGCACACGCCGGTGTGTGGGCACATGGATGCAGGAAGAACGCCGGGCTTAGGAAAACTCAGAATCGTAGAATCATAAGATATGCTGAGTTTCAAGGGACCCACAAGGATCATTGAATTCAAGTCCAGTTCCCGGGCCTGCACAGAACAGCCTCAAGAATCGCACCGTGTGCCTGAGAGAGGTGTCCAAAAGCTCCTTGAGCTTGTCAGGCTTGGGGCTGTGGCCCTGTCCCTGGGGAGCCTGTTCAAGTGACCATCAGCCCTCTGGGTGAAGAGCCTCTGATATCCAACCTAAACCTCCCCTGACACAGCTTCATGCTGTTCCCTCGGGTCCTGTCACTGGTCACCAGAGGGCAGAGATCAGCGCCATAAAAAGCTTGCATACTTGCTAGTTCTGTCCATGAAATATTTTAACAGAGTATCAGTAACAGAAAAAAAAAAAAAGTTGATTTTAAAAAATAGCCCTATGATTCATGCCTATGGTAAAAGAATTAAAGGTATCTTCTCCGTAGTGCATTTGTAAGTAAAAGTAATTGTAAATGTACAGTGATGGTTTTGGTCACAGTAAATAAATGTGCTTTATTTCTGAACTTCTTACGCTTGCATGCTTTAAGGTTCCTTGGCGTTTGGGAATTTATTCCAAATCGAGACGTTCTTCAGAAACTCTGCAGCAGTGCTCATAACGCGTGGTGTCTGTGTTTCCCAGGGCCTGGGTTTCCGCCCCCCCGCGCACTCGCACTGCGACTGGATCGGGCCCCCGGACAAGCACTCCAACCTGCGCCCCGTCATCTTCTACGTGTCCCCCGAGGAGTCGGCGCTGGAGCGGCGGCTGCGGGAGGCGCGGCAGGAGGCCCAGGCCAGCAACCAGCGCTTCTGGGCACGGCACAACCGCGCCTTCCGCCAGGTGAGCCCTGCCTCGCACCCGCTGCTGCTTCTGCTGCTGCTGCTCAGCACCCGCCTGCCTGCCTGCCTGAAACTGGGGGGCTTGGCCTCTCTGAGGTGGGGCTCAGTTCTGCCCCCTGGTAATGTGCTCAGGGTCACAGAGGAAATTATGTTTTTGTCGTTAATTTCTTTAAATGATGCACAAAACTAGAGATTCCACACTTTTTATTGCTGTTTAGCAGCACAGTATATTTGTCTTTTTCCTGTCTTGCACTGAAAGTGTAAAGTTGTAGCCACCCTACATGCAAGACCTGTTTGTGACTAGAGCAGCTGTTGAAAATGATTCCATGGCTGGTTTTTCTCTTGTTATAAGTGAGAGCAATTTGGTGTAATTACCAAGATTAAATGAGGTTGAATGATATGTCCCATTTCACTGGCAGTGTATCCCAGCAAGGCTAAAGGGAGTCTGTCTTCTTTCCTGATTTTAGCATCTCCAACCAGTGTGGCGTTTTTTGGAAGAACAAGAACAGTTCAGTAATTCACAATCGTTTATGATGTTGAACATCATATCGTCTCAAAACTTGCAAAGATCTCAGAAAAAAAGAAGCTTGTTTTTTTTAAATTCCACAGGATTGCTTTATAAGTCTGTAAAACTTACACACAAATTATTATTGTGCTTCCATCTAAATAATTTTAATTTTTTTACACTGCATGTTTTTCTCTATGCTCAAAATCTCAGTTATACAGTACAGCACATTTCTATAGTTTGTCTTATAAACTGAAAAGTTTGAATCCTGTCAAACAACACTGAAGTTTGGCTGTAGGTTTACTCCACAAATCAGTTTTATAAGTATCAGTAGGACACTTGCATGAATTAATTGATGCATGCAGGTAGCAGGATCTAAGTGACAGTGCTACCGGTTTAACTAACTCACTGGATTAAGAAAAGTGTTTAGTTGACACTTCCAGCTATAACGAGTATTGCTAGTTATTTCAGAGGGTGTTAAACACCACATTGCTATGTCATTAAAAACAATGGTTAACTTCAAGGACTGACTACATCCAATTCTAATGTGGAAAAACATGTTTTAGGAAAAAGAAGAATTTATTTATTCAAGACTGAAAGCCAAGGGTCTGGAAATGAGAGATGAATCAGGTTAGTGAGATCTTCATTATTAGTTTAGGTTGCATTCTGAATTCTGTTTAACTTTGAATTTTGTTAGTGTATGCTCTTTGCATTCTGTCACAAGTTAATCTTGGGGGTAGGATTTAGAAGTGTTTTCAGGAGTGTGATAAAAAAAGAGAGGAGGAGCTTTTCAGTGATGTGCCTGTGTGGGTAAGATCATCTGTTGCACTGTTGTCCCCTTAATTCCTTCCCTGCAGCCAGAGGGAATGTGCTGAGATCCTAGCCCAGTAATATAATAATCGTGTAGCCTAAGGAGGAAGGGGCTTTTTACTTTCACACCTCCTAACCCAGTGAGCTGGCTGAGATAAACATACATAGCATTTGCCTCAAGTGCATGTTATGGTTGGGTGGATAAATTCACAGTCTTTGGCTTCAGGTCCATGGTGTATGCAATGAATACAATATTTTTTCTTGAGGGAGAGAAAGACAGCTTCTGGGGAGACGGCAGCTGCTATCTGCCTGTCTCTGCCTGAGCACAGTTGCTGTAAAATAGTTGTCTCTCTAATTCATTATGTGAAAATGAAAACAAAATGCCTTCATAATAATAGTGAATTGGGCATTGTAGTATGAGGTTGAACACTTTGTTCACAGAATAATGATCTGCTTGAGTTTAGTGAAGCATCTGCTCTGACATTCTGTATGGCACAGACCATTATTTTTCTTTTCTGCTTGTACCATGGTGATCAGTGTGTGGTTGAGAAATAATTTTAATTAAGTTCTATGTTGTTTCAAAAACACTTGTTTTATATTGCTATTTTGATTTTTTTGTTGTTTTGTTGTTATACCCTAGAAGTAAAAGAGAGTGACCATGTACTTCCATTAAAATAAAATTATATCAACTGCATGCTTAGGTTAACCATTCTACAATACAGCTGTGAGTGTATATAAAAATATACCTATACATGAACAGTTGGAACAAAACTTACTTTTCTACTTAATGAATCAGTTTTGCTGATACCAGTATCAAGAAACAAATTAACTATAGGTGTTAAACTGGCAGCCTTCAAATGGTTTTACAGTTAATTTATCCCATAGTATGTTAATCCATTGTAGTATGTTAGTTTTGTAAATAATGACAGATAGAACCAATCAATAACTTACATTTCTGTGATCAGTCTCAAGAGCCTTAAAATGCATTTTGGAACAGTAACAAGTTGAATAGTGCAATTTCATCTCCTTCATCATATCTGTGTTCCCTGGGGCATTCAGATTTGACTGTCATTTTAAGGACATTTTGTGCCAGAAGGTTTGTGTAGGAATTGTTGGTAGAGTTGAGAATATTTGCTGGTTCTCAGGATTAGACATCTGTGCTGTAGCCACAGGTCTTCCTGTTCTTCCTTTTATATCCTAGTTATGTGTGACATATTCAAAACCATCTTTCGTATTTGCTTTTTCTCAGACTAATTGCCTACTGGGTTATTCGGAAGTCTGACACCTCAGAGCATAAACTTTTTGCCTGAAGTTACTTAAAATTTATCAACAGTAACAGAAAAAAAAAGTACATCTGAAAATACCAGTGTCAGTTGTGGATAGTGTTCTTTTGATATTTATGGACTTGCTTTAGTGGAGGAAGTTAAGTTACTAAATGCTCTTATTGATACTGTTAAGGCTTCAGCCCTGTGAGAAATTATTTTATTCAAAGGAAAGATACTCCTAGATCTATGCACTTTTCATAGGGGTTCACTGGTTCCCTAAATAGTATAAGAGCTGATAAACCTTATCACTTCCACAAGTAATAGGGCTTTAAGGACTATGCCAGCTTCAAGATGATCAGTGTTTTTAATCTTCTGTGCTCCCTCGGTAAGTTTAAAAAAGTTGAATGATAAAGGCATATTAACTTGTTCAGGGTTACATAGAAAGCTTGTAGGAGCAAGGAGGCAGACCTAGCATCTCAACCCAGTGTTTTAATCCAGAGAATTGCCTTGACTTTGTTACACCAAAACCTATTTTCAGGTCAAAAAGCAACACTGAATGCAGAAGAAATGGCTGACTTTTACAAGGACTTTCTAAGTAAAAATTTAAAAAAGCATTTGCAGTATAACAGGTATGTAGAAGGTATTTATGTTGACCATTATACATTACAGTGTAAGTGAAAGGTATAAGATCAAGTTTAAAATTTGAACATATTTTTCTGTAATTGGTAAACCAGCACAAACCCCTGTAATTTTTGAATCTTTTTTTTAATGCTGTTATTAGCATTTGACAGAAATTTGCATTATCATTTAAGTGCTGCTGCTGCTTGTTGTTTTAGTGGAAAGATAAGCTCAAGTCTGAGATTTAAGGAGACAAGATCAGGCACATTTTATTATCTTAGGGCATGGGTCTTTTCATGCTGCTAATTTAAACTGATAAATATGCAAGTAAATTAGTTGAAAGTTCTGTATAGCAGATTCTAGCTGACTGTTAAATAAGGACTAGTAAATGTGATTTATCTCGAAGGAACATTGTTTAATGGGAGTAATATTTAATAATCTTGGGTCTAGTATTTTGCAAGTGTATAGTAAAAAAGTGATCAGCTTTGAATTTGGTGAGGCATTAGTAAATTGATCACCTGAGCTCATCCTGGGTAGAACCTCAGCTACAGCTTGGTAAAGCCACATCCAACTCTTCAGAACATCTGCACTGTTTCAGTGTTACTGTTTGTACAACAACTCTATAAACTGGATTGGGGATCTGAAAGGGCTGAAAAATAACTTGCAAACACACATACCCCTGCAGGTAGCTGTGAACACTTGGAAAAGGGCTAGAAGTGAGGGAGGAATGGGAAGGTGGAGGAAGACAGCACTTAATCCAGGAATACTGACCACTGAATATGAATGCACAACTCCAGTTTCCTCTCTGTATTGGACTGAGAGGTTATTGGGCCAAAAATGTCAAGTGTGACTGGGTTCCTAGTAGTGTAATGCTAGTGAGAATTCTGCCATCACTGTAACTGATCAGTAACAAAGGGTGGCTTCAATTTCTTCATATGTATTGTGCATAAACCATAAAATGCTATCCTGTAAGAACACTTTAACTGTAATAAACATTTAAATGTGCACATCTTGTCTTGCCCACAAAGGGGTAGGGGGGAATCTCACCATAATTCGAAGCAACAGCATGAAAAGATGGAAAGTAAGATATTTGTTTTGGTGAAAGGATTATCATTAAATTGCCTATAACTGATAAGTGAGAATGCAAAGGGTTTATCTTAGAACTGGTCACCAGTTGCCTTTGTTGTAGTGACCTTAGGAAAGTGTCCCATCTTCACGGTAAGATAATTCAGGCTTTGTGCTTAAAATATGACCTTCCTTGCTGCTGACTTGTAAAATCAGGTTGTGTCAGCTGCATTGTTGTAGTTTCAAAGTGGAACTGCACAGCCCTGAAAACAGCAGAGCTTTTTACAGGCACTCTGATTTTGAGGGGTCATATTTATAAAAATCTGTTTATGCATTTAGCTGTATGTTCTTTTGCAGTATTGCCAGCTGGCCTGAAAACTGGCAGCTGAAGTGTTGCAACTTCTAAAATTTAGTTAAAATTGAAGCAATGACTGTGCATAGATGCCTTGAATATTTAGTTCAGGGTACTTAGACTGAAAATACAATTTAGTTTAGGAGAAAAGTTCAAGAAGGATATAGGAAATTAAACATGAAAGGGGAAAAGAAACAGTTGCAATGTTAGCATGATATTTTTATTTAACATGACATTTGAAGGGGTAGCTCAGTGCTGCCTGTCAGTGTGAATTTGGCTCCTATCCTTACTGAGAGGTTGGTATCTCAGGCTTATGTTAGATCTGTGCATGCAAGGTTTGCCCCAGACATCTCAAGAGAAGACCTAAATCCCAGTGTTCTAGTTCTAGAATTCTACGTATCCTGTTGCTTCTTGTGAGCATTTTACAACATGGGAGTTAGATCCTTGTTAGAAACTAGAAAAAAATTTTGATATTATTTTAATTTGTGCCAGGGGCAAGAACTTGAAGCAAGTTCTCAGAGGTTAAAAAGGGCTGATGCAGACTATAGTGTGTATAATTTGAATTAGTTCCAGAAGTCATGCATGATTCATAAAAATTAAATTATTTAAAGATATAAAGACTAACTTTGGCAATATTAAAGGCAATATCTTTAAAAGATACTGCAGTAGAAAGATAATGTTTCCCGTATTGGGTCATACAATTAGTCTTTGAAGTGTGATTTGATTTTTTATTTTTTCCCACCCTTGTATGAGACCAACTCTGCCCTTTTTAACGCATAACGTCTTCATCCACACACAAACATCTTACCTGAAGCACAACTGAAGCACAACACTGGCAGGAAGTTAGTCCAGATAGCCTGGTGATCAGCTTTACTTCTGAAACATGAGACATGGTTTTAACTATTTTGTCTCGCCTGACTTCAAATACAGTTGCAACCCTGTAATCCACATGAATTGTTCACAGATGTGGATATATACATAGACTTTTTCACAGGTTATTTGACTCTTATTAGACAGAAAAAGTGTTACCACAAAGAATGGAAAATGCAGGTCATCGCTGAAATGTCATTTGTCAATGCCAAAGGATATTTTAATATAATTGTGTATCTTTTTCCTGTTCTTGTTCTGTGTGCTGATGATCTTCTTGGCTTTGGAATCCTAGAGATTGGTATAAACGTAACTTTAGGATCACATTCCTCATGGGACAAGTAGCACTGGTGAGAGCTCTGAGGTGGCTTCGTCGGAGAAAGAATAATGTAGAACAGTAATCACAGCTCCATGAAGAATGCAACACTCTATGCTATAAACTTGTGGTTTATAGTAATGTTCAAAATCTGAATGGTTGATGCAATAATTACTTGAATTTGTTTGCTAAACTATGTAAATAAAAGTCAACACTGATCTTAATTTATAATCAGTATGTAGAGTTCCTTTATTCCAAGAATATCTAAAATATTTCTCCACCAAAACACAACCAAGAAAACTTTTAAAAGCTGTTCCATGTCAGATGGAATGGGTAATGTCTGTCCTGTTTTTACTATAGAGTTATGGCTGCTAAATAACATGTGATTCAGTGTGCTGTACCTGAACTCCAGTCTCAGAATGATCTCCACCAACTGTGTGCTGTACCTGATCTCTGGTCTCCACCAACTATATTAGTATATAAAGACAAAAAGGCCTCATTTTACAGCAGTTGCCTGTCTGAGGCAGTAGCTATCCATAAGACAAAATGGGTGAGTATATAAAAATATACCGTGAGTGTATATATATATACACAAATATATACCATTTGTGAGTGTATATATACCATCAAGTTAGAATAATCCTCTCTTCAGTGTGATTATATGCTATTTTTAATGAATATTTAAGAGATTATTTCATCAAAGTGCTAATGCAATAGGATCTTCCTAGATTTTTTTTTTTATAATTAAGAGAAATGTGCCTTCCTTGGACAAGAGCTCCTCTGACCCGTGATTGGTAAAGAGTGTAGTTGCTGAGCAATAAAACCAATGTGCTTCCAGTCATTTAATCTTGGTAGAAGATGAAACTGGTAACTGCTGTATGGAGAACAACACTACTGCCAGTATGCACAGCTTTCTCCTGGTTCATTTCTTTCAAAAAAATATGCTGTTCTCACCAGTTTCTCCAAGGCACTGAAAACAACTTGCCTGAGGGTGATTTTTGTGGCCTCCAGGCAGGTAACATCAATTGGAAGGAGGTTGGTTCAACTGAAGTCCTAAAATGTTACGCCATGTATTTGTAATTTAAAAGAGATCTCATTTCCTCAGAATGTTCTCTCTGTCAGTTTATACAGTTAAATTATTTTTTTATCCAGTACCTACTAAGAGGATTCTGTTAAAAAGAATGTATGCTGTCAGATGAAGTGTTTTCCTAAAGCTGTGCTGTAGGGATGGTTCTGCTTTTGGAAATGTCATCCCAGTAGCCATTGACCTGTTTTTCGTATCTAAACATGACATGCTTTATTCGCAGACTTTTTCAACTGGAGCAAAAAGAGCTTTGTCCACATCATCTCTAATAATTCCTCTGCAAAGTGAAATAAATGTTACTGGTACAGTAGCAGATCACAGTGTTTCATACAATTATGGTATTATTGGGGCTAAAGTGGCCACTGAATTGTGACTTTAAGTATTCCGTTATTAGTAAATGAAAACAGTCATTACTGGTGTTTGCTGAGATAATAACCAACACTTTGAAAATATTTGTGAATGTCACACTGCATCAGTACTGTAAAGGGTATATATTCATTAAAAAATTTACAAAATGGCATGTTTAGGAAAATAAATTTTTGAAACAGACTACTGTGGGTATGTAATGTAATTCTTCAGGGCTTTACAGTAAATCATATCTTACAGTATGTAAGCTTTGACCACAATGTGAATGCACATATTAATAGATAGTTCTTATGTAAAACAATAATTGGATAATACCAGAAAATATCCCGGAAAGGGAGAGGCCAGACCGCCAGTGGACTGGTGGTTAATGGCCATATGTTCTGACAGCCTGTGTATAACATCCCTAAGGTAGTTTCACATATGCTTTAAAAGGGTTGAGGTCAATCAAAAGCATTTTCATTTTCTGAGCTGCTCACTTCCATTAACACAGACATTTTTGTGTCTGCCTGCTGAACCAGATCAGGAAATCGATTCACTACTCGAACTAATCCAAGGAAAAAACTGTTCGATGTCAGATGTGTTAATGTGCCTCATCATGTAGATACGTGTTGTTTGGCATGGGGGAGCTGTGGGAATTCAAATGGGAGGTTTGGATTGTGCTTCAGTAAATTCACCGTTAAAACTCTTTTCTGAACATGTAATTTTAGTATTGGTCACACAAAAACAATATCAGCATACAATGGATCATGCTAGGATTAAGCTGCGAGCTGCTTTGTCTTTTAAATACCTCCAGGGACAATGACTCAACCACTTCCCCGTGCAGCCTGTTCTGCTGCCTGACAACCCTTCTGGTGAAGAAATTTTTCCTAATATCTCATCTAAACTTCCCCTGGCACAACTTGCAGCCATTTCCTCTCGTCCTGTTGTTGTTACTTGGGAGAAGAGACCGACTCTCACCTCTCCACAGCCTCCTTTCGGGTAGCTGTAGAGAGCAGTAACACTCCAGCACCTCCCTGTCCTTCCTGAATTGAGGGGCCCGGAGCTGGACACAGCACTTGAGTTGTGGCCTCACGAGTGCTGAGTACAGGGGCGTGGTCACTGCCCTGGTCCTGCTGGCCACACTATTGCTGATACAGGCCGGGATGCCACTGGCCTTGGCCACCTGGGCACACTGTTGCCTCATGTTCAGATACTGTTGACAGGACCTCTGCTTGTCCTTGTTGACCCTCACCCCACTGGCCTTGGCTCATCAATCCAGCCTGTCCAGAGCCCTCCTGCCCAGCTTGGTGTCATGTGCAGACTGAGGGTGCCCTCAGTCCCCTCATCCTGATCATTGATAAAAATATTAAACAGAACTGGCCCCAGCACTGGTCCCTGGGGAACACCCCTAGTGACTGGATGCCAGCTGGATGCAGCACCATTGACCAGCACTCTGGGCTCAGCCATCCAGACAGTTTTTAACAGTGAAGAGTGCACCCATCCAAGCCATGAGCAGCCAGCTTCTCCAGGAGAATACTGTGGGGAACAGTGTGAAAGGCTTTACTGAAATCTAGGAGCCAACATCCACAGCCTTTCCCTCATGCTCTCTGCAGGTCATCTTGTCACAGGAGGAGATGGGGTCAGTCAAGCAGGACCTTCCATGTGATCATTCCCAGGCACCTCTGTGGTTTCTAACACATCAATATCCCCTGTGTCACTGCTGCCACATGGATCTCCATCCCCCATCTCCGTCGAGACAGCAGATGAAAGGATCTCCCCAGCATACCATCCTTCAAACACTGGTGTGTTGCCCCCAGGCTGTCTCCAGGCCCGGTTTTATCCTTTTCCCACTTCAAATTCATTAGGATTCTGTGTGGAGTGCTGAGTCCTTTCATCTATAACCTATTGAGGGAGTGAGGTATCTATCTATTAGGTAAGTGTTGAGGTCTGATTTAAAATATCTAATAGAAACACTGTGAAAAGATGTTATTAAAAATAATCCATCTGAAATTTTGAATCTCATTACTAAAAACCACATGCATTTACTGAGATAATTACATTTTCTGAACAGCCAAAAGCCGTATCATTTTCACCAGTGTTGCATTACTTTTGTTGGGCCTTTTTCTTGACTCAGAGCAATTGCAGTAACACCAGCTGCTTTCAGATAATATTGATCATAAAAGCTTTATACATTAAAGGAAAGCCAAGGAGATGCCAAAGACTACTAAAAGTTTTTATGAATACAAAAGCCTGCTACAATAATGGAAGCTGGTGAAATGGATCAAAGAGTGACTTTTCTGTGCACATTTTCTGAGTATAGGAAAAATACAGGGGAGTGTTCTTATCATTTAAGTATTTAGCTAATCCTGTCAGAAGGAACAGCAGTATTTCATATTTAGTAGTGTCAGCATGTGCCTTTTTAGTCTCTCTCATGCACTCAGTAAGTCCATAATAAAGCAACAGTATTTTGGTAATACTCAAGTAGTTTTAGTTTGTATTGACTTGTGGTGGTTTTGTTCTGATAATGTGTGGGGTTTTGCTATTCACTGAATTTCTCCATTGGAGCATTAATTTTGATAGAATATGAGAGGCGTAAGAGGAAGTGTCAGATGGGGATTGAGCCACAGACTGACGAAAGGCAGGGTTAAAGTGATTGCAGCATCTTTATATATGATTAATTAAGACCTATACATTGTAAAAAAAGCAGAGCTTTTCTCAATTTCATGATGAGATTTAAAAGCAATGATAGCAGCTATGGAGGAGACAAATTCTATGTTTAACTGAACATTCTTGGGGATAATATTAAAATCTAGTTCAAACCTCAGATTTGCTATTTAGAAGCTGACCCTTCCTGGCCCCATTTCAAGTGGACTGTCCTGCTTGCAATTTTTAGCTTCCACTGTCACTAAGCAAGATTGGTACCCTACAGGGGCAATCAGATTTAGCCAAACAAGAACTTAATTTACATCCTCTGCAGAGCCCACGGGCCAATCTTTTGCATAAAGACTGGAAGATTGAAATGTTTTCATGAAAGGATAATGTATGCCTGGAACTGTAATATGCATGAATAACATTTACATACTAAAAATTATATCCACTGATCGCTGTAAACTGATTCGCAGAATAATAAACCCATAATTGAATATTCAAGTTCATTTCTCAAAAAAAAAAATTAGTAAGGGGAACACAGCTCACTTTATTTCTTATAGTTTATGTCTTCAGAAGAGTTTATAAGTGCATGGAATGTAATCATCATGAAGTACATACTCATTAGTATTCATAATTATATAAATCACTTCTTTGTGCCTTGGCTTTGCATTCATTAATGGATTAAGATTTACCCAAGTATTGTGAGATTCACTTGACTGATATATTCAAACAGCAGATGCTGTGGAAGTGCAAAAGCAGTACATTTGGCTAGAAATAGTAAAGGCAAAAAAATACATGATCCCTTTTCAAGTATGATCTTACTCAGAAGAAGTATTATTGTGTAGTGACTTACCTACCTTAGGGTGGTCCCAGGTGTGTTGTGACCAGGGCCTGAGACACCAGGAGCAGCAAAAATGACTGTAAGCATCTCCTGAGGCTGCCCAGAGGCGATTAGCACCAGCCTAAGCCAGAGCAGCCCTGAAGCTACTGTGGTGGACCATGCCTGGCATGAGTTTCCAGCAGCCCCCCCTGCCAGTCAAGGCTTTCTGGCATTCATCAGTGCTCTGTTCACACCGCTGCCTCCAAAGAACCCACTGATATGATTCAGCTGCAGACTTGGCTGTGATACTTTCATCAGCTGAGCCAAAACACATTAACAGGCAAAAGACAAGTTTCAGAATCATAAGAAATTCAGGTCACTATTCATATCTCATTGTAAAAGAACTTCCTGTTGACAAATTGTAAGAAATCCTTGCCATGGAAAAATTCTCATATGATGATCAGGGTGTAGCATACATTGGCTCTTTTTAAAGGGCTCCAGAAAAGCTACAGACTTTAATTTCTGGAATAACTCAAATAATTAGAAGTCTAAATTCTTGGGAGAGAGCAGAGGGGGTATGTGTTGTTTTGCAAAACAGACTTTGTAGTTAAGGCTATTTAAGAAGACCAAATCCATGAATTTCAAATTTCAAAAGAGACTGACTGCCTTGATTGCTTTCCAAGTGATTGTATTATCCTGGTGTGTCATACAGAAAATAGCTGGTATGACACAGCATAAATATTCTGCAAAAAACCAAGTCAAGTCAGTTCTGACCTTAGTAGCTCTACAATAAATACTTAGGTAGAAAACACTTATTTGTTCAAAATTGTATAAGAATGGAAGACAAAATCAAAACTAAGTTCCAATGAACATGTAGGAAAATGTTTTCTGAATTTATCAATCTTCTTTTCACATTTACCAAAATAGCATTTCACTTTTACTGTCATGTCTGGAAAACCTCCAGTTTCTTCAGGCCTCATGAAAAATTCCACCCTGGAAAACAGAACAAAATACTAAGCTGACATATGAGTAAATAGCCACAGGTGCCAATTTGTGCCAAGGAAGAATTCCAGCTCACTTCAAAGAAAAATTCAGTTCTGCCATAGAACTTGAATTGACAAGAGATGCTCAAAATTAATTTGTTTGCTGCCTCTCCCCTGGTGCTGCTGCTGCAGTTGGGGAAAAAATGGGTCTATTCATTGTGACACCTGAGGGCTTGCTGGGCATGTCTAAGTTACCATGGTATCTCAGCCATAAATCTGAGTACCACAGGACTGAGTAAAACAGGCTGGTGCTGGGACAATGTGGCTGAAGAGCTGCTACTGGGCAGAGCATGTTTCCATCTCAGGAAGATCTTTCTCAGGCTTTTAAATCATGACATTCCTAGTTTCTCTAAAAGCAGCAAAGCAGCTTATTGCTTACTATCTTGAGTCTATAATTTGTAGGTATTATCAAACAGCCACTTAGCACTCAATGTTCAATTTCATATATAATTAACATATTCATATATAATTAACAATGTCATTTCAGCTTTTAGCACTACTGTATGTTTACATGTAAATTAGAAAAGCAATCTCACTTGTTTACAATATGAACTTTGGTTTTGGGCACTACCCAACAGAGTTCATAACCAAAAATTCAAAGAGATAGAAAAGAAGTGAAATTAATGAGAAAGACAGTTAACACAGCATTCCAGCCTCCTTTGGCTGCAAAATGAGTGGGATGGGAAATGACAAATGTGTGAACCATCCTTTAAAGGAATTTAGAGTGCTTTCTGCATTGGTGCACAATAAACCTGGCAGCACCATTTTACGGTTATGTAGTTAATTATAAGGATGTGGGGCACGTTAAACTGCTGCCCACAATAGAACCATTTACAGGGTAGATTTCTGGTCAGCGTTGTACACTGAGGAAGGAAGATACTGTTATTCATCAGCCTATTCTGTGTGAGTCACGGCAGCTTTCAAACATATGGTGATGGTGTACTTTGTGGCCCTTCATCATGTAATATGAAGTGTAACAACGTGTAGGCAGTACATTTCACTTTCATGGCTAATTTATATTTATCAGTTGCTCCCAGCTTTCTCTTAGTGTTAGTGAGGCATGTGTCAGTTCCTGTTTACAGCTACATTATCTTCAATAGGTAGAGTTTGATACAAAACTGCACTATATATGTCTTTGAAACAATTTCAATATATTCAACAATTTCAATATATTTGAATTTCAGCTTTCATTAAAAATAATTATTATTTTAGATATTAAGGAATAATCTTATGTTAAAATATGCAGATTTAAAATCTAAAGAACTGCATATGGCATGTTTCAGCAATTTCCCTGAACTTTCCCAGGAGACTGTAGTTAATTGGTGTGGCAGAGTGAACTGCTCTATGTAATCAAAATACCTCAAACACTCCAGGTGTTTTAGGTGACAATGGTGTCGTAGAGAACCATGGCACCATGGATTTCTTCCTTCAAAAAAATTACTACAAGCTCTAGTCTGTGAATTCTCCTATGCCGAGCTGGCCACTGAAGTCAAAGGCCAAGCAGTCCTGCCTTAAATTCCTATTTATAATTGTCCTCTACAGCAAAATCTTAGCCTCAGAATGTCTGTAATGACCTACATACCAATGCCTTCTTAGCCAGTTGCTGCATAAATTACCTAAATTACCTAAATTGCATCTAGTCTTTTTAGCACGAGGAAAACCTTCAGAACATGATGTGATGCAGCAGTGTCTGCCAAACTTGTCAAACTAATAGCATCCCCTCACTGTTTTTTATACCTATACTGGTCAGTAAAACACCTATACCCAGATGTAGGAGGAATTGTTTTCTTCAGAAATAGCCACCTACAAGGCAACATTCTAAGGCCTCCTTTCACATCCCCTAAATATAGGGGGTGCACTGAGTGTGGGTAGGCTAGGTTAGAGATGCGCCTCATGGAGATCTTGGGCAGAACTATCACATGAAAGACAGGTACTTGAGGTTGTCCAAATCACACAGGGAGCAGGGAGTAGTATAGGATTGAGAACTTTGAAAATCACAAAGTTTATTTTAAACCCTTCTCTCAAACTCTTCTCATCTGGGCTATCAGTCTCACTTCTAGAGCTTTTGGAGGCTGTCCACAGGTTGAGTCTGTAAGAATATTTGTTCTCAGGTAAGTGACAGAAAAGCCTGCAGAGCTAAGACACACCATCCATCCTGTAAGAGTGAATTATGCAATCACCTCACTGATGTTTTAAGTGTAAGCCTTGACACCAGTGATGTACATATCTTGCTTTCTTCTGTATCACTGTGAAGATACAGAATAAATGAAGAGTGTGTCCATAGAATGTCTTTAAACTTCATACTTTTCAGTGGATTTATCTGTGAACAACTAAGAAAATGGTTTGTTAAAACAGATTTAAAAATACAGAATTCCAATAGAAACTATAGGAATTACAGCATCTGAATATTAAGCAAAAGCTCCACAGTACATACTTGCTGTAGGAAGAAGGAGGCAGCAAGGAGAGAGGACTCATATCCAAACCCTTGGGAATAAGATCATCTGTCCTTATCCTGCATCTGCTCTGTTTCCCAGGAGATAGGATGAGGAACAAACTATCTAGCACAGGCAGTTCTGTTTGCTATTGATTTTTAGAGTGACTCTGCCCTTCTCAGCCCCACGTCCTGTCTACCATCCATCTAGCCACAGGCATATTCAGAGAAGCCATTTTCTGTACAGACATAATTGGTCACTGGCACAGAAACGACAGAAACTATTGTCACACAGCAGAAACATTTCCATTTCCCGTTCCCTTGGGGCAAACTATATTACCATGAAGTCTCCAGTCCAGTGCAGCTGGGTACTGCCCCTGAAATACCCTCTTAACCAAGGCAAACTCCAACAATGAAAAGTGGATGTAAAATGACCTCCCATAAAAAATGAGAAATTCCAATCAACCTTGGATGCCAAGTGAATTTGGTATAATTCCATATAGAGTATTAGCTAAGGAGGAGGGAAAAGCATTTAACAGAAGAAAGGGATATAAAATTTTGGCAATTACTGTGCCATGTGCAGAAAAGGGATACATGAAATGAAAGGGAGGTTACTGATAAATCTGTCTTGGGAACAAGCATTTTGGATAGTGACCATGGCACAAACAATTGCAGCTCCTTAGGCTCAAGAAAGATGAAGCAAATAGGAGCAGAGAACGGCAAATTGAATAATCAGGGAGATGTAGAATCTCTTTTAAAGAGATTAAGAGTTCAGTTTGTTTAGCCAAGCAAATTGATGGTCATGAGGGGAGAAAGGTGTGCAGAATCTGCTACACAGGAAAGTGGAGGAAGAACCAGCCAAGAGTTACCCAGGGAAGAATCTTCTTTTTCTACAATAATTTAATTAAACATATAAAAGAGAAGTGTTACCTGTGAGGACTTCCTTATAAATGCCAACATATGGAGAAATGGGGCCAATCGCTAGCCAGGGAAAAGAGCCAGGAAAAAAATAACATAATTTGGCACAATATCTATTTGTATATATTACCCTTGAGACTGCACTCTGGAGGAGTGATGTTCTTGGGCAGGAAGGGCAAGACACCTGCTTTGTTTTCAATAGACTTCGATAATTACATTTAGAAAAAGAAAATTACAAAAAAAAGAAATTTAGAAAAAGACCAGATTAGGTGGTTATCTGTAATGGCTTTTAGACTTCGGAGACTTCGTTGTCTTTCATCAGTGGGCTTGGAAAAGGTCACACACAGGAATACACTGGCATTAGCATTTCTTGTGATTAGTTTATGCATGAGCTTTAATAAAAATCACAGCTTCCTTCTCTTCTGGATGTATGTAGGCACCTCAGTGAGAATAAAGACAATCGATCTATATCTGTGTGAGGAAGCACCAGTTTCCTGGTTCTGAGGCAAGTTTATGTTCTAGTCTGTGCCTCTGCCTGATGTTGTTTGGAAAAAAAAAAATAGTACTTTTCCTACATTTTAAAAGATTCACCTCATAAAATAATAAAAATCTCATACTGGTTAATGAAATTATCCCAGATTTACACTGATGCATGACTGAAATTACAGTCACAGCCCCCACAGACTGTTTGTTTTGGTTTGGTTTTTTTTTAGGAAAAAGCATTTTTCATAATGAAACTCTAGAGGATTTAATGAGAAAAGGTTATCTAAAAGTCTCCCTTGCCAAGGATCCTACAATGACTACCGAGATCACCAAGGAAAGAGTCTCACCTAATCAAATTGCAAGTAATCTGGCAGCCAAGCCTGATGAATTAGCAGATCTCTAAAGGAATGCTGACAAACCATATAAGTAATAAAGAGCTGGCGTTCTAAGAAAGAGAAGGGGATAATGGAAGCAGTAAGAAAGCAGGCACTTAGAAATCAGAAAAGGTGATCCTTTTTTCCCTGGTGATCCTGCTTTCACCTATATGTTCCTGGGTTTGAACAAAGACACGTGATTTTGTGTTTGGAAGAGTCTGTTTGTTGTGTTTGTGGAATAAACTTTTTTCCTATCAATACTAGGCCTTATCCCAGTATAAAGGAAATACTGAGTCATAGTTGGGAAGTAAGGATATGGGAGGGTGAACAGAAGTACTTTACCACAGACTGAATGTTGTTATTCCAGTAGTGGCCAAGGCTGATATTCCACCAACAGCATGTTTTTTATTTCCTCTGGAGGATCTAATACACTTCTGCAATGGTTCAGTGGTTGAGGTAGGTGAATACAGAAATAAATGTAACTTCCTGTGACTCATATGCAGCGATTATTAATCCTCATAACCTTGAATGAGCAACTGAAACCCCAGGAGAGGATAAACTCACTGAGAAGTGAAAGTATGGAGGAAGGAAAGGAAGAGCATAAATGGAATGTTATCTTTCTTCATGCATAAGCACTAAAAGTTATGCATAGTGAATATGGAGAAGAGAGTATTTCTAAGCTAGAAAGGTGCTGGTAGTGAACCATTAGCTGACTATGGAACATGGAAACAAGTGAGGAAGAAAGTTGCTTCATCTTTGAATGAAAGGAGAGGTATGGCAGAAGTAAGGACGGAACGGAAATTGCTGGTGGAGCATAGTGAGTGTGTAGTGGTGTAAACATTCCCTCATAGAGGTGGGAACCTACTCCTCGAATGCAAGGAGTAAAAATACAAGCCTAATTATCATCACAAGCTCTCCTCTGTGAACCCTTAACCTGTTCGGAATTTTGATGTTTAGAAGTAAGATCTTGGAAAATACTGACAGTGTCTGTAAACTCATATAGCATAGAGTATTAGAACTTGTCAAAGGGTGCAATTCTTAGCTCCTTGATCACTTACTACTTTGAAGATAACAGTGGAAATTGGGATATATAAATATAGCTGTGTTGCTGAAATTGTCTAGTATTTTCCTCCATGTTCACATTAATATTGACATGCAAATTCTCTAGCTTTCCAGTGGTTATTTTAACTGTATTACCTGAGGTTTAGAAGTCTGTTTTTTCTAACAGAACTGTTTTAAAGCTAATTAAATGTGCTGCTTAAACCTTTCAATCAGTATGTTTTGTTCTTTAGCAGCAGCACAGCTCTGTAATAACGGAGAAATGAAAAAAATCTTGTTAACAAAATGTTAATGTCCAGTGCAAGCATCCTGCTCTGTTTTAAAAAATATAACAGAAATTAACTGTTAAGAGTTGAATTAACACTGCATACTTTATTTCCTTGTTGTTTCCCTGTGGATAGAAAACAGCAGGGAAAAGCAAACTGGCTCTCATTTGTTACAGCTTCCTAGAAATCCTTGTGACTCTGAAAAAGGAGAATTCACTTGCATGTAAATAAAGCTTATTGACTTGGGAAGCAGGATCATGACCAGTGTTTATTTTACTTAGAATTAATGCCTTGCCTGACAGTGGGTTCCCAATGGTTAAATTCAGGCATTTGACAACGAGTCAAGCAAAGCAAAACACAGTCCTTTTACCCCAAAGTGCCTGAACTCCCTGATAAAAAGGTAACTCTGTATGCAGTAATTGCACATATGAACAAATGAGTTGGGCTAAAATTGTGCCTGGGACTGTGTACTTGACACTTCTGAGTCTTAAGCACTGGTTTTTATGTTTCCTCTTTTCCATAAAGGACGTTCTTGTAGGAAATACAAACTAAAAACATATGCAACTGTCAAGTGGTTGTGATGAAAAGTCAGACAGGTTGCTGAATCTGGCCTTTCAATATTTTCTATTGCCAGGATGCTTTTAAACAGCACTTCAGCAGCAGTTGAAATTATTCCAATGTAGTACTTTATTGTGGCCCATATTTCTAAAATGAAGTAATAGGTTTTATAGAATATAAGATTAGACTAAAAAAAAAAAGATTCTCTTTTAGTGGGAAGATCCTCTAAGACAGAAGGGTATATTTTTTTAATACAATGGTAAAATAAAATGACCCACACTTCTTAAATTAAGTTAACCTGAATCTCTTTAGAGGCTTGCCCCATCTGTGGATGTGAGTTAAGCTGACCTCAGTTTGCTGTGTGTATTTCTCACACTGTTGCACTTCAAAAACCTAAGAGCTTTGCGCTGCATTAGTTGAACTGTTTGCTTTTTGCTCTCCCACTGTGAATTACAAACCTCCCTCTCTCTTCTGGGAGAAAAGGGAAATTGGTATATTGAGACTAAAGAATACAGCATTGTAAATAATGTGTTTTGGGGTTTTGTTTTGGTATGCACTCAGATGTCTGCAGAAAACCACGATGACCTTGCTGGTAATAGACAAAGGATCGCAGGAACAACCATCCTTGGAGATGTTTAAGCAATGGCATTTATTGCCATGGGCTAGTTGACATGGTGCTATTCGGTCATAGGTTGGACTTGATGATCTCAGAGGTCTTTTCCACCCTAATTGATTCTGTGATTCTGTGATTCTGTAATATACTAGAGACAGCATGTCTCGATAATTTAATCCAAAAATCAGGGCATGCAGCATAACTAGTTCCTTAAGAGAAAATGAAGATGTGGGCATTGAATAGTTTTTACTGCTAGATGATCTGGGATAATTCTCATGTAGATGAGACAAGACAAAAAAGATCCAAATGAAGAAGAACTCTTCGGCTATTTCAGGTCAGGCAGTAGCTTCAGGAAAAATCGCGCTCACCAAGTCTCTCCTGTGTCTATCTTCTGCTGTGTGTCATAAACAGAGAGGAGTAACATCGCACTTTAGTACCATTGAGCTAATCAACCTTCCTGCAGGAGGGAGCTTATAGTGTGTGCTGTTTATGTGGGAAATTGCCAGGATGCATATACTTGATTAGCCAGCATATTATGAATCAGGGTCATAGCTGGAGTAGTTGCTTTGTTCAGAGATGCTTACATCCCTGGGGTAAGCAGCTAATTGCAGGAAATCTTTTAAAGCAAATGTGTGATAGGAAGAAAGCAATGAATATTGTTTATTCAAAAGGCAGGAGTGGTTCCTTTGAATCAGTTCTCTTGCATAATTATGTAATTAGGGCATGTTCTATTTTTAATTAAATCTCTTGCATATTCATGAGAATACTCTGAACCTGTGGACCAATTGGCATAACTCTTTAAAACACAGTTTGTATAAAGGAATGCCCTTCAATCTTTTTTCCCCTTTCATACTACTATGCAAACACATACTTCACATTGTTATAGTTAGGCTGTATTGCTTGTCAAAATTGAAATGTGGTTAATTAAACCATTAATATAAAATTGCTGGAGAAAAGCTTTAAATGGAGATGAAGAACGCAAGAAACTGCTGCTCTGAAATACTAGTATTAAAATTGGGTTTTGCTGGACAGCTTGATCTGTGTAAGATATCAATCAGAGAGTGGAATTCAGTAAGTATACTTTATTTCCCTCAGCTTTTCACATTCAACAGTGATTCTCTGTATTTGCAGTCTACAGACTATCCATGTAACCCTAACTTTGTTTTGTTTCTTGTGGGCTTCTGTGACTCTTCCTGTTCTTCTGCTTCTTTGACAACAGCATTAGCTTTGATTCCTCTTCCGACTTCCTGCTTATTCTTAAGAGTCTTGCTTTCTCACCCGAGTCTTTTTCTCACACCTGCCATTCTGTAGGCTTGCTCAGGGTTGTACGTGAGGGCAAACATACATAAGCTCTGATTTCCTTGAATATTTTAAATATTACCACTTAGGTGAGGCTGCATATTTGGATTTACCATTATACCTCTGTGTGTTTCTATTAGGTTATGATTCATACCCTGTACATACTGCAGGGACTAGATGATCATTGCAGGTCCCCTCCAACGGAACAATGCTCTTCTATTCTATGTGGAGCTTAGGTGATAATGCACCACAATATGTCTTTCATAAAGTTAGGTTGTCACTAATCCCTGATGATTTACAATGTACATTTCACTGCTTTGCTATATTTAATGTTTGGGGGGGGGGGGGTATTTTTTTTTTCTCTTTCTTTTTTTTTTTTTAATTCTTCTTTTTCATTTTGTTTTCTATCTTAGACCTCAATTCCTTCCATCTTTCCTTTCTGGGCTTAACTTCTACCTAGTGGAAAATAACATGAAGAAAATACTGTGACTATTCTTTCCTCTCTAGTGAGAGTGGGAATGAAATTGGAAGCTGCAAAGAAATAGTTCTTGTGACAAGTGTCACTGAGTTCTCATGGAAGTCTTACTTATCATGTGGAAACCTGTGTAAGACCAGGGATCTTTCACTTACTTCTATGTGGAACAATGATACAGGCATTAAAATATATTAGCAACACACACTGAGCCCTAAGAGGGGCTCCACCTTCACCATGGAACTCATCCTTCAGCCCATTTCGCTGTGTGACTTGTTTCATGCACCGCTGCACACTGTGGAGGTTTTCATGCACATTTCATAGAATCATGGAATCATCATGGTTGGAAGAGACCTTCAAGATCATCCAGTACAACCATCTACCCAGCACTGCCCCTGTAACTCCATAACCACTAAACCACCTCGCCCAGCGCCACTTCAAGATGCCTCTTGAACATCTCCAGCGGTGGTGGCTCCATCACCTCCCTGGGAAACCTATTCCAATGCTTGACCACTTAACAGAGGGGTTTTTTTTGGTCCAATATGCAATCTGAATCTCCCCTGTTCCATTTGAGGGCATTTCCTTTTGTCCTTTTCAGTGCAGGCATGGTAGAAGAGACTGGCCTCCACCTCACTACACCCTCCTGTCATGTAGTTGTACAGAGCAATGAGGTTCCTCCTGAGCTTCCTCTTCTTGAAACTAAATCAACCCAGGTCCCTCAGCCATTCCTCACAAGACACGTTTTCTAGACCTTTCACGAGCCTTGTTGCCCTTCGCTGGACACACTCCAGCACCTCAGTGTCCTTCTTAAAGGGAGTGGCAGATTTTCCCAGAGGTGTTCAACTGAGATGGAGGCATCAGTGTCACGAGTCGTTCAGTCACCATAACCCTGAACTTCTTTCCACTACAGTAGGTCAAACCAGTGCCAAGAGCATCAGCAGTGGTGCCCCCTCTGGAGCAAAACCACCCCAATGTCACCGAGGGCGCCCTGAGGAAACGCCGGGTTCTGCTCTCCACTGACACCCACTTGAGGCAGACAAGTCAAATCTTAGCAAGGTTTAGCGTGGCCCGCACTGGCAGCCCCGGGGATGCACCTGAACCCCTGACCGCCCTCAGAGCATCCGCCCCGGCGCTGCCCCGCTCCCCGCGAGGGATGACGCCATGAGGGGGGGCGCGGGGAGAGAAGAGCGCGCGGGCGCTTGTGGGAGAAGGGGGGGCGCCGCCATGTCANGCGGTGGTGGCGGCTGCCGGCAGCTGTCAGCGCCCGCTCTGCCGGCGCCGACCACCGCGGCCCTGCCAGCGCCTTGCGGGAGGCACTGAGTGCGCCGCGGTGCTGACTTGCTTCTTTCTCACCTTCCCTCCCTCTCTCCGGTCCTCTCTCCCCCCCCCAAAACCCTTTTCCTTCCTCCCTTCCGCCCGCCCATCGCTGACATCCTCCTCCGGCCGCTTCCCCGCCCCGGGCTGCGCGGCCCCCGCCGCCCCAGCGAGCGCTGCGCACATCGCCCGAGCTGCAGCACCGAGCGGTGAGCGGGGGGAGCCGCCCGGGCCGGGGCCGGCGGGCCGGGACCCGGGGTGTGTGTATTCGGGTGTGGGTGCTTGGGATGTTTAATTCCTCTCCCTTTTTATCCGCCGCTGCGCAAACAACAAAAGGCTGCGCGGGCCGCCCGGTCCCCCTGCAGCGCCGCCGCTGACAGCCGGCCCCGTCCTTCCCCGCGTCCAGGGCGGGGTGGGTTTTGGGGGAGGCTGGTTTTGGGCGTTTTGTCAGTTGTGCTCAGCGCTCGGCTGCGGGCAGGGGTACGTCCCTCGGGATGGGGATCGGCTCGGCTTTGTCCCCGTTTCCTCTCCCGGCTCCCCTCGGTGCTGCGGCGGGCGCCGCCCTGGGAGGGAGCGGGCAGAGCGGGCTGAGGAGGCGCCGGCCTGCGGCTCCGGGCGTGCGGCGCTTTGTCTGCGCTCCCCTCGGCTTTGGGGCTGTGCTGCTGCCAGTTCCGAATTGGTGGAAGGCGAGGACAGGTCTTCTTTGGGCTTTGCACATAGTGACCGGATTTATACGTTGTAGGTCACCTGCCGTGCTGTAGTCGGAGGCGATTCATAGACTTAGGTCTTGTCCGGGTTTCTGCACCTTCGATATAAGGAAGGCATTGGTTAGAAACACGTTATTCTAGTAAAAATATAGAATTAATTTAATTGATAAGTGTCTATTTAGAGAAGAGATTAATTAGAAAGACACTTTAAAACCTTACTCATTTTGCTTTCATCTTTCTGATATTTTTAAGTAACAAGATGCCACGTTTGTAGATCTGCATGGCGGTTGTATGTAATCAGAAGGAAACTTCTTGACACCTTACTGAATTCTGTGTCCTAAGCATATTGAAGCACATTTTAATGACCAAGGTGGCATCACCTAGTGTAATACCCTTGCCTGGCTTTTTGGAGGCTGCTAAATCAATGATGATGCTCTTTCTCCTTTCTTTTTTTTTTTTTTTTTTCGCCTGTGTTAGTGATTTCCATTAGTGGATATGATGTAAATGTAGTATCAGTACTCAAAATACTGGTCGTGAAGTCAGAATACAGGCTCAGAAGACAGAACCAGCTAGGAAAAAGCAAAAGTCTTCTTTTATAGTTTGCTTTGAACAGCAAAGTTGTGAGCCACTGTCATTCATTTTGCATGCTTTCATGTTTACAC
This sequence comes from Oreocharis arfaki, assembly GCA_013398015.1. Taxonomy (NCBI): domain Eukaryota; kingdom Metazoa; phylum Chordata; class Aves; order Passeriformes; family Paramythiidae; genus Oreocharis; species Oreocharis arfaki. The sequence goes on along the minus strand of VZRR01002860.1, from coordinate 61,655 downwards.
ATAAAATACAAAACGCTGAAACAGTTAAAATTAATTTTTAGCAGTTTCGTGATTGGCAGAAGGTTTAGCAACAGTTACTCCGCAAAGTAATTGTCTCTTTCGCTTCCACTTTTGCGTTTGCTCATCACTTAAATAGGAAACTAATGCACAAAGGGTATCCATTGGAAGTGAAAGAGGAACCTTCGAGATTTTAGACAGCTTAGCATTTTAATTAAAAAAAAAACAAACAAAAACCAACAAAACTGAAAGCAACACCTTTTTGAATGCACAGTTGATTTAAAACTCTTTCGGAAAATAGCTTTATTTTAATTGAGTATGAATTCCAGAGCTTCAGCGAAACATGATAGAGGATGTTATAACCCTAGGATTACAGATACAATTGAGACTTACACATTCAGCATTTACTGGCAGCAGAGAGAAAGCTGATCCATCTGGTGAGGCTGAGCAGAAGACCTTGTAAGTCATTTGTGCAATTATTTTTGTGACCACGTGGTTTAGGAGGACCTTTTCCATGAAATTACAGCAGCTATGGAGAACTCCAGCAGTTCCATTTAGGTAGGCATTTCACATAGTGCAGAAGCATGTGGGTAAATGCAGGGAATTTAAATTGTCCGTTCCTGACTTGCTCATCAATGCAGTATCACTTCTGCATCATGTTGCAGTTAAAGTTTGGTAGCCTTCATGTTTCTGAAGGATGATGATGGAGCTGGACAATTCCAATAATCAGGAATTCTAACAGTAGTTCGAGCATAGATTCCCTTTACTTGCTACCATATATCATTAAAAAAGAGAATAAAATTACCCCTCCAAAGGTCCTGTGAAATAGCCTCCTGAACCGTTTATCAAATTCTTATGATATGGTTAATAGTGCCTTATGAATGGAAATGGATTTTTTTAAAAGGTCTGTGTATGACAAAAGAGGAATCACATACATAATTTGCAATTAAATATGCGGGAGTCCTGAACACAATCTGAGTGTTTTTGACATAGAACAAAATATACTGTACAAACATTTAAGGCATGTAAGAACAATTGCTGCTTCCTGGGTTTATGGAGAACTTGTCATGCTAATGTCAGAAACCCCTCACTCATGTGCTACTCATACAATACACATCTCTTTATTTCTGTATCTTTTTGTTTATACACACATACCTACATTTGTCTCTTCTTTAATTGGGAATTTGGGAAAATATTGTGGCCTCATATTCAGTTCTGAGTCCATTTAATGCAGCTTCTGTTTCTCTTGAAATGTGGGCTTGTGCAGTTACTCTTTCATCTCTTCTTCTGTTTGACTTCTGTGGCAGACGTGCAATTGGATTTACTCTGGGATTAATAGCATCTCTCCAGATGAATAGCTCATGATTATTTTAAAAGTCAATTCAATGTACAAATACTTGTAAAATAAAGTTTTTATAAGAGGAGTGAAAAATACGGCAATTTGGGTAAATTCATAAGTAAGCAAAGTGCACTTTTTAATTTAATGTTGTAGAGCAGAGTAGCAGATAGTGATGGGGACAAGCATGCTAGGTCTAGTTAAATAAACATCCTTTGTAGTAAGTGTGCCTCCAGGGTGTTGTTCAGCATGACACAAATATTGTAAAAATGGACCAATTCCATCATCACTGCAATAAAGTGGGTAGGCACAGGCTTTTCTCTTAATTCAGCCTTCATAATATTTCATGTTTCCGGAGTATTTCTAATTGTTTTACAAGAACACAGTGTCTACCTTGACCAAAGTTTAGGAAAACATTTCTTTTCAATGTTAACCCTCATTTTCCTTCAAGCAGAAGCATGACAAACATAATGTCTAATACATTTTTGTTGTAACCAAGTACCAGTCAGAGACACTTTGTTCACTCTAGAAATAATCCTATTTGACTTCAAAATAGAACTGATTGTAGTAGTTATCCTGAGTCAGAGTCGGCTTCAGGTGTTTTTGAGGTATTAAACACCTCAAAATACTTTTGAGGTATTAAACACCAGTATTATATTTAATGAAACATTTTCCTTTCTGAAAGTAGGGTGTAGAAGAAAGAGTGGTTCCTTTGAAAAATTACTAAATAAATGCCTGACCAGAAAAAGGTGTACCTTTTCTGACTTAGATTTGCTGAGGTAATTGTTGCCGTCATCTTCCACAATTTAAACTGGGCACTTTGTTAGGAGGATTAGAGCCAGAATTGCAGATGCTTTCAGTGATACAGGAATTACTTCCAGAGGGTTTTATATGAGGTGTTTTGTAGTCATCAGGCATGAGATGACACTATACTTGGGGCTTTTTTGTGCTAGACAATTAACATACTTAATAATCAGGGTCCATACTAAAAGGGCAGGCATGAGGACTGAGGGTGTATGTATGCTTCTAGTACCCATAATATATTTGGGAATGTGAACAAAGGATGAACACTAAAGCACGGTTAACATTAGAGATGCTAATTTCTTAAAATGTGTAAAGACAGTCTCTGATAGTTAATAGTTTCTTCAGATTCAGTCAGCTGAGAAAACAAATGCAAGTAATAGTATCTGTGAGTTGAGTTAATCACTGTTTGTTTCTTTGAATCCAGCTTATCTCCCAGGGATGCTGCTATTTAACTGCAGTCAGAAACAATCTCTACTTTGGAAGCTGTATTTAGGCATTTGGCATGTATGTAGAGTTAAAATGAATTTAGTTTGTCAAATAATTATTGTCGGACATGTTTCTGGGTCAAAATGAGGAAGCATGGGATCATGTCGTCTTATATTTCCAATGCACTTTTCCTCTGTTGTCTGCTTAAATGGACGTATTTTGTACATGGTTTCTCAATATTAAAACTTCCTTACAAGTAAAAGCAGTAAAACATCTTTTGTGGGTAGACTTAAAAGTGAGCAGTTTCATATTTTGATTATTTTGTAAATACCTGCCATAAACCCCATTCCTCGTGTTTAGATTTTGTTTCTGGGATTATGTCAGAAACATAGCTGATTTTATTAAATTTTAAAGTGACTAGAACAAAGGATGTAACCAATCTAGTGGGTAGTACTGGCTTCCTTACTTATCTATAGGGTTGGGGTTGTGGCTAATTATGTTACATTTACTATGTGATGTACCCCAACAAACCATTTGAAGAGTTAACATTGCACTTATTAATGTTCAGAAGTTCAAGAAATGTCTGACATAAACCAACTTTTTGATACTACTTAAAAAGTTATATCTACAAGTTAGTCTTTTTAAGGGACAATACATATATTTTTCAGAATTACCAGATAAATTATCTTCATTCTTAGTAGTAGTTAAGTAGTTAATGTTAACAAAAAATTAAGATTACTGGCAGTGTGCTATGATTTGAGCTTGTGTGCCATTCCACAGTGCAGAGGGTGGTGGTTTTAAGCTTTGTAAGGGATTACAGTAACTATTCCTTCACTATATCTTGAGTTTTCTCCTTCCAGCTGACAGTAGCTGAATGATTTGCAAACCGTGTCATACAGATTAGGGACTGGCAGGGAGGAGCAGGGTGTATGTTGGTGTGGTTCTGCTGCTTTTTTGTTGTTGTTTTTATAAATAGAATATTGTTTTAAGATTAAGTGCTTTTATGGATGTTCCTTTATCAAACAATGTCAGCCTGAATAGTGTGGGAAAGCCAATGTTCTGTCTTTCTTTTCTGGCTTGAGCAGCTTCCATTTCAGAGAGGCTCCTGTTACTCTGTCATCCCTCCTGTCTTTGCCATGACTGGATTTTGGTATACCCCCATCTTTAATGTTTCATTTGTTCCTATGCTTAAACTGGATGTTCCGCCCTGCTCTCCCCCAGCTCCCAATCACGTTTAGTGTATGTTTAGAGGGAGAAGGGTTGATGAAAGAAGTGGGATTCATGTCTCCCCAACGTTGTAGAGGGTGGCAGTGTGTAATTAATTAATGCAACTAGTGGGATGGTAGTCTGTGAGGACATAGGGGAGATTATAGTTTTGAGCTAGGAGTGGGACTACAACCTCCTATAATGCTTCTGTTGGCAGAATATGAATATATAGTTGATCTCTGAGGATGCAGGTGAAATGTTCTTCCATCTCAGTGCTGGTTTATGTAGTTCCACAGTCCTGCTTGTTCTCTGTCCTCGTTATATCAACACAGCTTGCTGCATGGCAGCCTGGGGAAATACATGTATTTTGGTTGTGTTTATGGCCTGAGCCTTTTTTCTTTTCTGTCCCCTCACCTCTGATGGAAAAATAATTCAGTAAAAGGCGCATATCTTTATTTTGATTTTTTTTATGGACAGGGACGTGAATGAAATGTATGGCTGGGTGTGGAGCATTGCCAGGTTACTATGTCTAGCCATGGCCTTGGTGAGTGAATGAATGCTCATGGTCTGGTGTTTGCAGGAAGCCAGACCAGATAAATCAGTGGCTGTTTCTGTCTCTATATTCCTCTGAACATAGAAGGTAATAATGTGTGGAAAATAAAAGAATGTGCTATTGATTATATTTACTATTTCCCTGGGTGTAGTAGTGCAATTCAGTATAGTAGCATTCAGTATAATGAGTATTACTGCACTGAAACATGGAGGGGTGTAGAAGTCATGATGATGTTTGGCAGTGTGTTAGCTTACATGATAGTGACCTAGAGGTCTTACTAGAGGTATGAGGGAATAAATCCTCAGAAAGACATGTTAATTTTGAGGAATGATGTATTTTGGGAGGACTTGGTGTGTGAACCCAAGGATTATGCCTGTGGTAAGGCAGAATTATGTTTAACAGAGAGGATGTAATAAAGCTGCTTCATAAGATTCTGGTCTGGGAGCATTCTGGAACACATGATACTGGTCCTTGGTTGGCACTCCCAAGGGCTTAAGAAATCATTAAGAAATGATAGGTAATGTTTTCTTATTGTACTTATGGGTGTCTCAGCCAAATGTCCTAATTTTTAAAGAATTTGTTATCCATTCTATACCTTTTGAAAAGACAAGAGGCACCACAGAGTGTCTTGGTCTCAGAGTCACATTAATTTGCTGTTACTTAAATACATCTCCTTTCCATTGTTTAGAAAACAGATAAAGGGAGATTAATGAATCAACTGCTTTGCTTTTAAGCACTTTTTATTCAGTTTACATCAATTTCTCTCCCAGGAGTTTTAAGTAAAAATCATAACTTGCATGTTGATTTTAGCACACACTTGAAATACTGCTGTTGGAATACACTGTTTACCTAAAGAAAGAAATTCTTGGGTTTGGAATTTATGCTGAATGCAGGTGGAGAGCAAAGATGCACAGCCCATTTTTGAAAGCAGCAGTCAGTGGGGTTTCAATTACAGTGACTGCTTGTACTTTGTGTGGCCATTGAATCTTGATCCACACCCATTTGTTAGGATAACAAATAGCCTGAAAATATGCTTGCTGACTTCTTTTTTTTCTTTTCCTTTTTTGTCTTGCAGCCTGTAGTCTGGCTGCACATGGAGCAATGCTTGCAAGCGCATGATATGGTGTTTTAATGGCATGGTTGTTTTAGGAGGCCACTGTTCTTCCATCCTCGGGAGGGGGGTGCTTTCAAAACAGATTATCCAAGCAAGATGGTTTAAAAAATAATATTCAAATGAAACTTTTAGCTTCTGTGTTTATTTTCCAGTTAGTATGTGCTCTTGTTCTGTGTCAGTCCACCAGAAGAGTGGTGTCCTGCAGCAGGGTGGTGGGAACTGTCACGTGAGAGGTGTTACCACAGCGAGGATTTCAGGAGTCCCAAAGGGACACCCCTTGCCCAGCACTAGCTAAGATAAATCAGGAATGTGAAAGATCACTGGAGAAGGGGCTGGAACTATGGTTTGGTCCTCAGGTGTGAGTGCACAGAATGCTAGGGTGCCTTTGTGAAGTGTTGGGTTAGGGCCTGCTGTACTGCCCAGCACCTCCTGATCCGGAGGAGTTCAGAACATGAGAATAAGGGCTCCAGATTATGGAGTACTTACCAAGGAAATTATTTCCAACCTTACAGCTAAATCATCTTTCTGCAGTCGTAGGTAAGAAACAGTGAGTGATGTGTGGTTGTTTTTTTAGATGGTTGCATCATTTGCTGTGCTTTCTATGAACTTAAATATGTAAGGTATAAAAAAAATTATTCTCATAACTGATAGTTGCCATTGAAAGTATCGATTTTGATGTAATATTTAATGGATTAGTATTAATTCTTTCTCAGTATTAAGGATTATGCCTGAGCAGTTTAATTGTGAAACTTTTTGCAAGAATTGGGTTAGTGGTTTTGCATTTCTTTTTTTCTTTTTTTTTTGTAATGGATAGGCAGGAGGAAGATATTTTCCCTAAAGCTTGAAGGAAGACTGCACAGTTTGTGCATCTTAATATAAACTATTAAATAGCTTCAAAACTAGGTGTAAGGTTTTGTGAAACCTAAAGGTAGCTGTGTGCTGAAACAATGTTAGTGGATGTTCCTTTTATGTCTGCAGAAGAAACTGCAGTTTTTTTCTTGTTTCAGTCTGAATAACCCTTCTCTTCAATGCCATCAAGCATGTAAGAGCATTGTAGTCAGTACTCACAGTAAATTGTCAGCAGAGCTTCCCACATAGGTCCAATGGTATGAGCCAAGCTGTGGCCTTCTCTGCCCTTCCTGAATGTATTTTCTAGATGTTTATGGGTATGCTATAAAAAGTAGATTTGGTTAAGGTAATAGATCTGATGTAAGTGGAAGCTGATGGAGTTTTTAATGTATTTTGGAAGACTGATTTGATGGGAACATTCCTGTGCTTCCACCAAAGTGCTATTTAGAGATTAGATAAATAGATAACATAAATGGATGCTTACTTTGATTAGTCAATAAAGCAGTTTTTGCCCAAAAATAACAATACAAAATGAAAGAACTAGAGTCAAGCTGAAAAAATGTTTTGTCTACACTACTGGCAGCTTCAAATTGCAAGACAGATAGCTTTTGTTGTTGCTGTATTTCGTCTGTTACTCTATGTACCCTAACCCTGTTCCAGTCTCAAAGGTTCTCACACCAGCAAGAACCAGCCTTATCAAGACATTTATCAAAATTCATTGAAGACATGATTGCACAAGGTGGCCAGTCCATGAAGAGCCAAGTGCCATTTTCACACAGAAATAAATGTAGATGCTTGGAGTACTGAGGGTAAAAACTGTGGAATTTGATAGTGATGATGGATCTGTTACTCAGACTTTCTTGACAGTATTTATTTAAAAATACAGTCAAAATTTCCTTTCCACTTAAAGTAGATAATTTATGAAGCATGTCTTTGTAGCTACAAAATACTAAACTATAATACAATTTTTGAACAATTAGCCTAGTTTTTTCTTGATGTATCTTTAATTCTTGTGACAAGACTTTTTAATAACTAAGGGTAATTATAACTACTTTCTAAGTCATTACACCTCTGCCTTCTGATGCATTTAAGTAAGTTTATGCTGTCTTTATGTAACTGCTCTTAATAGAGTCATGATCATTTTGTTAAATTGATCCAGTGAGGTGGGCTTTGTTGTCATGCAAAAGGCAGATCCCTGTGGCCCAAACTGGAATGTTGTGTCAGTGTTTTAAGGAAAAGCTCTGCTTTCTCAAGATCTGTTGGTGGCTGCTTGGAAGTGTTTATTAGTGTTCACAGAAACTAGGGAAGTGCTTGCTTTGAAGGAGGCCAACAGACGCTGTTTCTGTTGACACAACAGTGGTACAGAAGGGAGACAACTCCCTTGCTCCAAGGGGTAGGAGACTTGGAGATTTGCAGTCTGTCTGCCTTCAGAGATTCCATGGACATAACTAAAATTTAGAAAATCAGCATTAGATTTGGCCCCTACCAAACAGCAGAAGAGGGTTGTGTTCAGTTTTATTAGTCTGGAAAAGAATGGGGTTTGGATCTTGCCACAGGGCTGTTTCAGATTTTGAGTAAGGCAGTTATGTACCACCAGCATGTAACAGATGATAGCAGCCTCGATTAACAAAGAGTATTTATAACCTGTACCTTTTTAAAAATCTGGCTTTTAGTGTAGCTCCTGTGGACCCCTGACTGGATCTGTGGAACTGCCTTAGACACACACGTGCCTGTCAGATTTCTTTTGTACTTGCTTCGGCTTTGACAAAGAGTAATCTTTGATGTGATAACAAATGCATAGAAGGATCTTAATATCCATCCAGCTTCATTTGAAATCTGAGGTATTAGAAGGGCTTGGGAACGTATACAGAGAACGAATTTTTCTCTTACATGCTCACAATACATCCAGACCGATTGTAGGATCTCACACTTCTCAGAGAATCTACAGTGATTTTAGGACATGTTGCTATTCTGTGTTTTAATCACTGTATTTTTAGGCTTTGGGAAAGGTAAAATGCAGTTGGTGAGATATCCAAGAAAGGATACTTTCCCTTGATTCCTTTCACACAAATAATTGGGATAGGCATAATAATGAGTAGGGGGCAGTCACATCATCTGAGGATCTCTGTCTGCTGCAGTACGTGAACAGGAAGAGCAAGATGGGATTTGGCCTGCAACATTACAGAATTCCAGATATGTTTGAGTCTAAAAGAGATTTTGGAATTAGATGGGTAGGTCATCTGGATTGTCTGCAGTTAAAAGGATACAGATTTGCTGTATCATGATAATTGAAATGCTAGCTAGTAGCTAGTGTTTATTGAGTGCAGTACAGTCAAGGGATTGACACCATAATCTTTTCTTTAAGAGGAGGAGTAACCCGTGTAGTTAATGCTTTTATGCCACTGAATATTTTTATACTGTATACAGATTTTTAACTCAATTAACTATTTCAGCAGGAAGTATTAATTTTAGTGAAAAGAGTTCGCTTGCTACAGAAGAAGGAAGGCTGAGGGTTGAAATAACTCCCAAGGCATTTTTACCAGTTGTCTTTGAAATGTGCAAAAGTATATTTCAAAATAGTATTAAGTTTGTTACCTTTAAGTATCCAGGTATGAATGCAAAGAAACAGTGTTCATTAGTGTTGAAGTAGCATGCTACAGAAATCTAAATCAAAGGACTCTGCAGCAGAGCAAATCTTCATAGCTTGTACTTTCCCAGCAGTGCAAATCATCTTAGCTTGTGCTTTCTCAAAGAGAATTGTCAGCATCACCCTTGCTAAGGGTTTTATGGGAGCTATTTTTGCTATCATCTCTTTTTTTAGCAAATATGGTTTGTTAGCCTGCATTTCTCTCAAATAATTTTTTCATTTTCCAAAGAATTTGAAGATTTCCCCTGAAAGGTATGGTTTTTATTTTTTTTAATAGCGGGCTCGAACATTAAAAGATTCCAAGATTTATCAGGGTAGATGTACAGTGGCTGTGTTCTGCAGCTAAACAAGTACATAATCCTCTTCACTTAAACATAGTTTAATGCAGTGCATGGGCTTATTGGTAGCCACTGGGGTTTCCTAGAGCCTGACATGCTGTTTTTCAGAGATGGATGCTGCTGTGCTCTAGGGGTAAAACGTGAGGCCACACAGCCTCTTCCCACTGCTGCCATGTGGAGAGTAGGCTGCTTCTGGCAGTCATAAGAGAAAAGCAACAGCCTTGTTGGAAATGTGGAAATTTCTGCCAGTATTCAAGGTTTTTTTTGTGTTTTGCTCCTTTTAGTCAATCTGTCCTATGCTTGTTGTGCATTTCTTTAGAAGCCTCTGGGCTTGCCTTTAGAAATGCTAAAACTTGGCAAAGGTTGAGTGTTTGTCCAGTTTACTTACCAACACAGACATTTTGTGATGTTAAGGCTGTAGGTCAAATTATGAATGCGATTCTGAGCTTTTCTTGGATATGTGCCCTTGACATTAAAGGACTACAGATGTCCTTTTTACAGTATTTACCTAGCATACCTTCACTTAAAACCAAGTGGTAGGGCAGACTTCTGCATTTAGGGCTAGCTCCTAGTTGAAGGCTGGCAGGAGTAGCACAGTAAGATTTTTCTTAAATTCAGATGCTTACTAGCTGGAAGCTGGGTAGAAAAAGTGACTCCCCTTGGAGAGGGGGAGTTTCTCTGTAGCTTAATATTGGTTGTTAGGTCATGTGCAACTCCATCCTCTTACCTGCTTCTGGTCAGTGATTTACAGCCTCCAGTATGTGGTGTTAATTGTCCTCACCGAGTGATTTTTAAGGTAGCTCTGTACCTGTGTGCTGCATGCTGAAGGTGCTTTCTGAGCTCACGCATTTGGAAACCCGAGGCAGTGCAGAAGTGCGGCAGTGTTCTGTTTATAGAACTGGGTCAGCGAGTGTGCCTTAAGTCTGACCTCCACCAGGACGCTGTTTGCAGGTGCAGTTCCAGATTTTCTATTCTGTGCGGATTCAAATATAGATGATGAGAAGAGTGATGACTAGCACTGGCAGGAAAGCTACAGTCCTGGATATGTCAAGAGGGAAAAGCTACTTTCCATTGGGAGTTCAGAGATCATGTAATGGAATAAAATTCCTAAGTATAAGGGATCATTTTAACTAAAAGGAAGGCAAATCAAACAAAAAGGTAAAGATTATAAATATTCCTTATGGGAATATGACCTGTGACAGCAGAAATAGTCTCACAGATAAAGAGAAATTTAATTTGAAAATCTTAAATTTTAAAAAAATCGACAACTGGTAATCATTGTTCTTTCAGACTTGGAGATTTCTGACTGTAAACCGTAACAGTAATACAGTCAAACTGGAGTGTTTGTTATCTGAGCGCTTTTACAAATACCTTTCTCAGCGTATGAAAGGCATCCGTGAGTGATTCATCCTCGTCATTTGTGCTGTCGCTGAGCTGCCTACGGGAGGGGTGCGGCTAATGCAGTGTTTGACACACTACTCAGTCCTTTCCAAACTCTTTTTCGTCTCTTGCCTTTGTTGCCGAGTTTCTTTTTGTGCTTGGACGGCGTGTGATGCTTTGAGGATTGTTTGAGAAAGCAGTTTTCCGCATTATGAAGATTAGCAGTTAAAGTAGCTCGTAATATTTGAAGATGGTGCCTTCCATGATGTAATGAGACCTGTTCTTGCTCTGAGCAGGGAATTAATGACTTGTAATTTGCAGCTCATACAAAATTGAAACAAGTACATGGCAGATGTAGGATGCTGAGCCTTGCCATTTAGTTAAGGAGGAACTAAGAGTGAAATTAGGGTTAAAAGCCCTGAATAGACCGATTTTTGTTAGGAAACAGTGAATTGTTAGGTCCTTCTTAGAGATACAAAAAGCTCGAATTAGTATAACTTTCCGCCATAACTGCGGATTTTGCAATGCATTTAGGTGGCAGAGCCCCTAGGTATGGCTCGAGCCAGTCTTGTAGCAGCTTTTACTGTTGGAAGATGTTTTACTCTTTTTTATATGCAAACACATTCCTTAATTTTCAGCTCTGCTGCCTGTTAGCTGTATATTCAGAGAAAAAGTTTAGGGAGAATTTGGCTTGACAAAGCAATTTAGACTTCGGGGTTTTTAAAATGTATTTATTTAAAATTGTATTTTGAAACAAAATTGATCAGACTCTAGATACATTAAAATTTATCTTCCAAGCTTTTAGTAATTGGAGCTCTCTAAATAATAAAAACATCAATACAGAGAGGGGGAGTCCTTAGGGATTCATAACAAGGAAGAAAAATTAGAATGGTTTTATTTATTTGTTTTTTGGATCCATGCTAATCTTTAGTCAAGGAAAAAAAAATCTCGTGAGTTTTTTTAGAATAAAATTCTTCCTTGATCAGTTTTCCTATGCAAAGAGGGATTCATATATGTTTTGGCTCAAGAATATTTTGAGGTGATCTGCAGGAAAATGGCTCTTCTTTAACACCAGCTGAGTAGGAAAAGCTCTTTAAGAGATCTTTAAATATGAGCTGGAGAGCTTAGGTAGCTGGCTGTGATACTTGTATGTCTGTGGGAGAATTTAGGCACAAATTTGTAATGTCAGCATTACTAGTGTAGTTGGTTTAAAAGTTTTATGAACAACAAAATACTTAAAGTGATTAAAGATAACAGCCACTTAAGTTGTTTGTATATGATAAGATTATCCCAGTGGTTACACGGCTGAAAGGCTTGCCTTTGCTTTCTTGGTGCTTTCTTTGGTTCAGACTCTTGCTTTTCTCAGTCCATTTCTTTGTTTTGAGTTTATGTCATGAAATGTTGTGGAAACCTCTAGAGTAGAAGATGTTGCAGGGCTTTTTATGTTGATCTGTCAAAGTTAACTGATTTTTTTATATTTTAAGACAGTGACTTGATTTTTCTAGAAGTTGGAAAGTGTTAAGTGATTTTTGTACTTTAGCATAGACTATATTGTCAAAAACAAACAAGGAAGGTAATACTCAAGATCTACACAGACGAATGCTTGCTATAATAGGTAAATTTTTTAAGCCAGCTGGTGAGTCTGTAACACTGTCTGCATTGCATATTTTTTTCCTCATCCAAATTCTGTTTAACATACAAACCTTTGTGCATTCTTAATTCTTTGTTTTGTTTTCAGTTGTACACTGAGTTAAAAACTAGTATTTGAATCTAGAATTCCTGCTCTACAACAGTTAAAATTTGCAGTGCAGTGGAGTGCAGGACAAAATTTAAGGAGTTTAAGAAGCCTTTGCCTACACCCTTTTTTTCTGTAGGGAAAATGTGTAGGAAGAAAGAGTTAACATTTTTTGAAAAGTGACAATAGAAAGGCTGGGTAGGTTTTGTCTCCTTTCCTCTGTATACATCCTGCAACTTCATTTGTTTGCTTCCTGTGTGAGGTTTGCTGCCTCAGGGTATTCAAATTTGATTTACAGAATCACAGAATATACTGAGTTGGAAGGGACCCACAGGGATCATTGAATCCAAGCCCTTGCCCTTTACAAAACCATCCCCAATTGCATGGTTATGTATTCAAATATGGGCTTGTTTGATGACCATGTAATGATCTTTTGTAAAACACGTTTTTAAAAAATCATGGAAATAGCACCACACCTCCACACTACTCTTAAAGGCTAATAAATATTTATTCATTAATTTTACTCCTGCAAAAAGTTAGATCTGATAGCAGGACAAATTATATGTTTGTTATCCTCCTGTTTTCTAAATTATTCTCCCAAGCACAATCTATAAAACTGTGAACACCAACAGACACCCCACAAAACTTATCCCAAAAGATTTATTCCTTTCCTGTCAGTGGTAGAAATTGGGATTCTAAGTGTTCACTAGAGGAGTCTTGAGAATCCCTCTCCCAGGCTGCAAGGACCTTCAGGTCAGTCTGTCTCTTGATGCAGCTTTTGGCTTGGCTCCAGCTCCAGTAGGTTTCTTGCACTGTAATGCAGAGGTAGTGGAAGCTTTTAGCTACATTTGGGTTGGAATGAGGCAGCTAAAAACTCTGTCACACTGGATTGAGACAGGAGGCATGTATTCATAAAGCAGGTCTGCTGCTGGGATGGTTTTCAATGTGTTTTTGCCCCATCGTGTTTAAACCTGCTTTTCCTCTCTTCAAAAGCTGCTGTGCTGGCTTAGCCATCCTTAATTGCAGCTTCATTGTATTCAGCCAGAGCTGTGGGGCTGTTTATCTGTCTGTCAGTTTATGGGTGTTAATTTATCTGTATTCATCACTTAGAATTAATTTTATTTCTACTGAGGTGTTTCAAATGTGTAATTTTAAAAAAATCATCATCTATACTCGCATTACATATATGTATGCAAACACCTGCTTTTCATCTTTGCTGTAGAATGGCAGAATACTGAGGCATGCAGGAGGAATTGCTGCTATCCCTGTTCCCATAAGATACACAAATGGTCGCTTCATTAGATGTCTCTTCTGGTTTTATTTCCTTATAATCAAAGGTTCAGTTCTTTGCATTCAGGATGGAAATTGTTAATTTGAGGCTATGAAAGTGTGCCCAGGGTAGTTAGGGTTGAGTTGTATGCTGAAGTTAGCATAATCCATAACAATTTCTTACATGACTGTGTGTTAGAAGCATTTCTTTACAAATTTGGCCCACGTTAAATTGCAGTTCATTTTCCTACACAGCTTCAGAGTGTCTGTACTTTAAAACTGTCTTTTAAAGCATTTTGGGTGATAGTGCTCAAGTTTTAAAAGGGAAATGTGTAAACATCATTCTCCTCATCAGGTTTTCGTGGGTTAATTTCTTATGCCATGCTAGATTAGTGTCTTTATACAGATTTATATGTTCCATAGTAATTTATTTGTGAATATGAAGTTATTATATTAAATCTGGGTAAAACCCACGTTCACACTTCCCCAGTTTATCTGTGTTTTCAGACAATTGTTGCAAAATAAACGAGTGTCATACACCCTTTTTTTGGTAACAAGTGGATATGCTTTTTGGGTATTGCATTGCAGGATATCATAATGGGGAGAGTAATTTGCATACATACAGAAAGAAAGAGCAACCTTTTATTTTTAATGTAATACAAAAGCATAAGAGCCCATCCTTCGGCTGTTGTCGTGATGTGCAGATATGCATGTTCTTACAGCAGTTCTAATTCAAGGTTTAAGTGGTTCTAATTTTTTTTGCTTTCTTCTAAAATTAGACTTGCTTCTGTACAAAGTTTTAACACAATTTTAATTAATTTTAATGTTAGTTTATCAGTGCTTACTCAGGTGTCTTCACACAGATGTGATAATTTATTGCTTTTGAAAAATCTTTCCTACTTTATTCTAATTTATACTTCCTGGTTCACGCAAAGATTTAAATACCTGAGGTATAGAGGAGTAATTCCTCAAGTCTTTATTTTCATTATTGAGCATTTTTCTGGTGACATTTTAAAAATGTCGAATGATTTGTGTGTCTTCTCTTTGCATGTTTACATTGTTAAACTTGTTTGTGACTTCAGTAACAGCATGTGTAATAATTGGAGTATGTGAGTTTTTAAACTTTTTTGGGTCTGCATTTGCATTTGGTAGAGGTGGTAAGAGACATCCAGAAATTTACTATCCTTAAGGTAATGCTTTAGGTACTGACAAAATAGCACAGTGAAATGTTTCTTGCTGCAAGGGTTGTGCTATACAAACTATTTTTTCCAGCATGAGACAGGTGTTGCATCTTCATCAAAACAGCTGCATCTAGACCTGTAGGCAATTGAATGTCTGTGTGTTAACTGTAGAGTTAAAATAATGCATTAAAGTTGTCCTAGGGGGTAGTTGCAATGTTCAAAATACATAGTGATAAGAGCTTTTTTAGCCCTTGGGAAAGGATGAGGATGGTGTTGCCTTTTTACAGGATAAAGGTTACTTTTCTCATGATTGACTGATCAATTCTTTTAGAAGGCTGGATGGTATTTCTTCAAATTCTTCAAGCTCTATTTTGTGGTTTTTTTAAGAGTTGCAGATCAGTGGTATCTGCAAATAGCTGTATTTATTATAGTATATATTTTATACACCAGCTGCTTTGCTTTTGCACAAACCAGAATCCTGGAGATGCAGCCCTGTTCTTCAGTACTTGCTACAGATTCTAATGCCACATTGTAGTCTATATTTCATTATGCAATGCTTTTTGGTTTTTCAATAAGTGTTAATGATAAATCTGGAAATAGCAACTGGACAACTCGAAACTGTTCAAATTCAGATGGTTGAACATTGTAAAAGTTGTGCACAAATACAATTACATTCTGAATATACATTTCAGACTTTCAAACAAAATTCAGTTATAGAGTTATATGCTTATTTAATTTTTCCTTTTGTAATAACTAGCATATTCTTGCATTTCAGAATGTATGAAAACATGTCCACAATGGTGTATTTAAAGGAAGAGAAGTTGGAGAAGCTTACTCAAGATGAAATCATTGCCAAAACTAAGCAAGTGATTAATGGACTAGAGGCACTGAAGAATGAACACAATTCAATTTTACAGAGCTTACTTGAAACACTCAAATGTTTGAAGAAAGATGATGAAACTAATCTGGTTGAAGAAAAATCGAACATGATTCGAAAGTCACTGGAAATGCTGGAGCTTGGCCTTAGTGAAGCACAGGTAAAGTTGTGGTAAAAATTAAGCATTTTAGACATTTCCCTCCAGATATTAGTAATATGCTGGGACATTTGTATTTTTCTTGTATAGTAAGGACAAAAGGTGCTGTAATTAATAGATGTAGTTACTGTCCATCGTGCTGTGTTACAGAACTAATTATGCATTCAGTGTTAAAGCACTGAAGCTCTTGAGTGGGCTCCACTTGACATCAGTGAGACAGTAACATTTTCTGTTAAGACTTTTCCACAGCATTAAGCAGGTAATGTTCGAGCAGCTCAAGAACTGAGCAGTGGCATTTTAACTCTAAATGATTGCATAGGAAGGTCTCACACAAACACACATATAAATGAATTTGCTCCAGCCTTTGAGCTCTGGTGTAGCCTTAAATTCATGTTTATATTCCCTTGACTCATATTTTTTATAGTAGCTCATGATGCTCATGGAGCTTAAGAACCTCTAATGTTTATTGAACATTTTACTAAACCAAAACTGAAACTAAAAGCATTTTAGATGTTAAGAATTGAGTACAGAATCTGAACAACTTTCACTGGTGCATTAAAGAGAGGACTCTGAGCTAATTTCTGTGGACTCTTAGTCAATGAAGATACCATCTGCAGACGATGAGTGAAAAGTTGCATATTTATTGGGTTGTCAGTACTATATTTACAGTACAACTTTATGGTATTTTGTACTAAGTCAAAAACCTGAAACAATGTGATGTGACAGTCATCACTGTAAAATGGCAGAGTATTTGCAAATTAGTTGGAAATGCCAATGAGTTAGTTCTACATTAACAGGCTTTCTGTTGGTCTATAACTGTGCTCAGGCTTCTCTTCTGGATCGAGCTATTATTGTGTGGTGATCTGGAAGCTGTGTGCATTGGATCATGGTGAATTGAGACTGAGAGAATGAAATGTGGGTTATCAGACAGGGGAATGTAGAAGCCCTGGACACACTGTCAGGCCTTGGTGTGTATGTTGTACACACTTTGATGCCTTGTATAGGAGGAAAAGGCTAGAAGATACATGGAATGAAATTGCAATAGTTGAGTGATTAAACAACCTTTAATGGTTGTTTGTAGAAGATGTGCGAGTGAACAAGTAAATTCTATGTAGTATTAGGGCTCTGCAAAACTAGTTCTGATTCTTGGCTCTATCAGGAGCCTCAGTTGCAGATGTTCCTGCCTTGTTTGCCTCACATGGTGCTTTTTGAGCTGGGGTGGTGAGGAGCCAAGAAGTCTGTATTTGCTGCCTTTGTTAGGAAGCCAATTACACTTCAAACTGCTGCTCTCAGACCTGATAAGGTTACTCTTCCTGCATGCTTTGAGTTGTAACAATGTAGTAATTTTTTAATATAATTTTAAAATTTAAGATATGGAAATAGATGTTTTTTGTGGCATGCGTGTAGGGCTGGTGACGTGTTATTTCCATGAAAATGAAACTAACTTTGCTGAAGATGTAATCAGACTTTTCTTTCAGTTAATTCTAGAGAGTAAGACTACAAAATATTTTAGCTTACCATTGTAGCTTTTTCAGTGTTTGAATACTTTGACCCTTTTATCACAACTTTCTTAAATATTGTTTCTCATGATGTAAATGCCACTGTTTGACTCAACCAAGTAATAAAAATATTAAAACAATTTTTAATATGTAAATAGGTAGGTGCTGAAGTGTGAAGCTTTGGACTGGTATTAGGAAATTGTACCTGAAGTTTTCCTTATCTTTATAGGAAAAATTAGTTTCTAAAGGCTTAGTAAATATTTTGACACCTGAAATCTCAGCAAAGGACACCATCTGTTTCACATGAAATACTTAATTTAAAACCACTTAAAGATAACTTAGATTTTAAAAAAAGCATGAAATTGAGTAGATGAAATACTAGTAACCTGGGGATGTCTAACTGATCTAAAAGATTAGTGTTCTCACCAGTGGTCCTTTCCTGCAAGGTGTGCTTCCTGGGACTGCTGCCAGCTGTTCTACATGTGTCAGTGGGAGATGGCATAAACAGTGAAGGGAGAATATCTTCTGCTGGTAGTGTTTGGCTTACACTTAATAAGCTCCTTTTTCATTTAACTTTGCTCAGCAAAAAAAACCCCCATCCAAGCAAGCTGCTTTTATGGGTGTTCTATTTTTTGTCCTTAATGTGGCCATGTTTGAATGTCTGCACACTCAAGCTTATGATTAATAATATAAAGTGCATCTATAAATTGTGTGTTCAGTTGCACATTCAGATCTCAATCATGTAAGTGTCCCTTTGAAGTGTTATTATGCTGAGGTGTTCATCTTTAGGATCTATAAGCATGTATACAGATCCTTTTTTTGTCTGGAAGGTGCTAAATTAGAACTCTGTGTTAGTTCTTAGGTTATTTTTGTGATCCTGCAAGTTAAAAGTATTACTGCTCCATTTCATGTTAGTGGAACAAAGATTTCCAATTCAGTAATCTAGTTCAAATTTTTCATATATCTTAAGATTATATTTAATCTTCAGGGGATTCTGAAACAATTCTAACTTCTGATAGCATCATGGAAAACAGTCATTAGTAAAAAGTTCCTCTGGGTTGGCACCCCAACAAAGGAAGGACATGGACCTGTTGGAGCAAGTCCTGAGGAGGCACATGAAGACGATCAGGGGGCTGGAGCACCTCTGCTCTGGAGAGGGGCTGAGGGACGTGGAGAAGAGAAGGCTCCGGGGAGACCTTGGAGCCCCTTCCAGGGGTAGAAGGGCTTATACGAGAGAGCTGGAGAGGGACTTTTCAAAGATCATGTAGTGATAGGACAAGGCAGAATGGCTTCAAACTGCGAGAGAGTAGTTTTAGGTTTGATTTGGGAAGAAATTCTTCCCTATGAGGGTACTGAGGTAGTGGAACAGGTGCCCCATCCCTGGAAGTGTTCAAGGCCAGGTTGGATGGGGCTTTGTGCAACCTGGTCCAGTGGAAGGTGTCCCTGCCCATGGCAGGGGCAAAGAGATGATCTTAGAGGCCCCTTCCAACCCAAAACATTCTGTGATTCTAAATGGTAGAAAGGTTTAGAGGAAAAGTGAGAACTGGATCTAAAAAGAAGAGAAATGTGAATATTTACCAGATTTCACAGCTGACATAGGTGTAAAAAATGAAAGCCTTGTATGTTATGTACAGGACTGCATTCTCAGGGAAGTATGTCATGTGACACATTTTGCTTTTCAGGTAATGATGGCCTTGTCAAATCACTTAAATGCAGTGGAATCAGAGAAGCAGAAGTTGAGGGCTCAGGTTCGCCGGCTATGCCAGGAAAATCAGTGGCTACGAGATGAACTGGCCAATACACAGCAGAAACTACAGAAAAGTGAGCAGTCTGTGGCTCAGCTGGAGGAAGAAAAGAAGCATCTAGAATTCATGAATCAGTTAAAAAAATATGACGATGATATTTCGCCATCGGTAAGTACCTGTACAGAAAAACAGTAAAAGCACCCTACATTTACATGTGTTGTAATCTGCCTGTTTAACAAGGAATAAGAGGTACATTTTATTTGTCCCTAACATGTATTCGTCCTTAAAATACTGTCTTGTACTCGTGTCACGTAGTTTGCAGAATGATTCTGAGAGCTCATTCTTATTTTAAGAGATTATATATTTTACTGTCTGCAGATAATAAAATACATGAGGAGCAAAATTGATAAATACTCGTTTAGTATCATGTAAGCGTAAAAGTGTGAAGAACTGGACCAAAGCAAAAATCTCCGTTTTATAAACTCAGCAGTTAAAATAAGTGAGAAATCTAAGCTCTGAGAGATTTTAAGTACCTAGAGGACTTGGCTTATTTTGACTGCAGGAAAAATACTTAATTTTTGTCTAGTGAAATAAGTGTATAGCTTTTGTATCTGTTGAGAATTTACACAAGGATAAGATGTTATCGAATCCCCTTTCAGGACCATCTGCCAGACATCGTGATCATCTGCGTGTTTACGAGCCCATTGTGTTATGTATTCTTAGATTCAGATTGAAAATGGGCACAACTGTAATTTGCAGAAGGAACTTATTGCTTAAAAAGACTTCTGATTTATTTGCCCTTCTTTTTGTAATTTTATTTGCTTCCTTAGGTTAGGTGGCACTGTAGAGAAGGATCTCATTTTGTGTCTTCAGACCTTCTCAGTGGTGTCTTGGAAAGAGCAGTTTTTCGTAACTAATTTTTTCGGCAATTTTAATGGTTGAAAATGGATGTGATTTAGTCATGCTTAACTGACTGCTTGACTAATCCTTTTTAGCATATTGTATGTGGTGAGAGTTGTTTTGGTCAGTTGCCCCCGGAATTTTTCAGTGCTTGGTATTTGTAGATGAATTTGCCAGTGAAGCCTGTTCAGAAAAGGGCCAGGAGGAGGGAATATTGGGACTTGGATGTGCTGTATTGTCATTCTGTAATCTGGAGATGGATTAAATGGCTCCATTATTTGAAGTTTAATTAACAAATAGAGTCCAAGTAAGCTAAGCATCTTTATAGTATTACTAACCATATGGACAGCCTCTGTTTCTAGCCTTTGAAATAGTTGTGTAGACTCGGTATGAGGTTGGAATCAACACTTAAAATTATGAACTTCCCATCTGAGGTTTAGTCCCATCAATTGGCTGGTTTTGCAGTGCCCCTGTTCTGCCATCATTGAATTTGAATGCCAGCAGCAGCAGTTGGCTTTTTCTCATCTGTGGGAAAAAGGTGTTGGATGAAGAGCCAGAAAAATGTGTTCTGCCTCTGGCTTTTCTCCTTACTGAGCTCATAATTTCTGAGAACTTCAACTGTTTATATTGTTTAGGCTCAACATTTAGGAAACAGGACTGAGGGATGATCTGTCTCTTTGTTTTGCATTTGAAATGATCTTTGGATGCTTAAAATCAATATACCCTGATGGATTGTGCAGAAATTAATATGGCTCCAGATGGAGACTATTGGAAATGAACTTTCTTTCAAGTGTTCTTGTTTTGTTTTGTTTTTTAATTTTTGAACCTTACAGATTATAATTGCAAAATCTTACTATTTTTACAGAAGCTGAGTACTCAGAAATTGAGGTCTCCTTATTCCTCTCCCTTTCCCAACTATTACTGTGTTTATGACTAAAAAAAAGTACCACAGACAATTCTGTACTGAGTAGTGCTTACTCTTCACTGGGTACCTTCATCAGATCTAATGCTTCTGTGAGAATAGCAAATGTGTTCTTGTGTGCTTAAATTGAGACTGAAATCTAGGGGACCTCATTTCTATTCCTGGCCCTTCTGAAGGTGTCCTGTATTGTTTTGGGGCAGAGTGTGTAAATACATTTAAATATAAGACCTTTTTAAAACTTCAGTGAGAAATGTTATTCTTCTTAATTCTGAATTCTGAATGTGGAGTTTTTTCTTTAACACTGCTGATTAACTGGACTGTCCTCCTATGCTTTAGATTTAATTTGTTGGGTTTGGGGTTGTTCTGTAGGAGGATAAAGATACGGATTCCACCAAAGAGCCTTTGGATGATCTATTTCCCAATGATGAAGATGACCAAGGACAAGGAAGTAAGTGTACTTCAGATTACACTGTTGGTGTGTTTCTGCAGTGCAGAATTTAAGATGTTCTTTACAAAAATGGATCTATGCTTGGGGTCCTCTGGGACCCAGCTGGAGTGGTGAGTGCCTCTGCTAGAATAAGGAATCCAGTCATTGATATGCATTCTGTACATTGGTGTGTACAGAACTGGGGCCTAGGTTTTTAAAGAGAGTGTACTAGCTGCTGGAAAGTTCTTCAGACTGATTTAAGTTCAGAATTTTTCCCTTTACCCTTCTTTCGGGCCTCAGAATGTTAGTTGCAAGTGTCTGAGGCAGATTCTGACCAGATGGTGAATTCTGTTAATGACCTTTTTAATGGCCTTTTAATTTAACGTGATTTAAGATTTTTGTAACAGGTTTCAGTATGAATTTTTTTTCATATACTCTTTTGTCCTTTGCTAAGTTTGGCTGCATTAGTTTTAGTACTAGTTGTGGAAGTATTGTTTGTCTTCAGGTTAGAAGGACTGAGGAATATGCAGTGGAGCTTGAGGTAGATAACACTGTTTGGTGATGTGATTGAAAAAAGCTATTGGTAGATAAATAAGCTTTTCTTAATGGAATGTGTTTTTTGTATGTGTGTAAACAAAAAACATATTGATGTGGTAGAATCAGTGCAGAGTTCTGGGAGAAGAATGGTTCTTATCAGACAGGTGACTTCAGGGAAAATGTCTGAAGGGAGCCGCCTTTGCCATTAGCAGTTTGAAATTTCCTTTATGGGCGTGCATCCTTGACAGCATAGTAAAGCTATCCATAGCCAGCACTGAAAGGAAGGCTTGAAGAGTTTACGGTAGGTCAGTGTTGATCATGAACTCCTTCCTAACTCATTCTTGCTTCTGTAGAATTTTTTATTAGGAAGATTGAGTGGTAAAGCTCCCTTATTCTGCTTTACAAAAGTCACAGTTGACATGGCAGTGATTTCTCTGACCTCCAAAAAAATGCTGAAATGCTTCAGTGCTTTGGCAGGCAGTGACTCCGGGTGTAGGCTTGGACTTGTGTGATTCTGCTGACATATAAATGCTCTCACTTTTTGTGAGAGTGGTTTTTGCTTAATAGGAAGGAGAGAATAAAGTTGGGCTCTTGGCTGGAGCCCTTACCTTGTGCATTCTCCAGAGTTTAATGAAAATGAGTTAGAGGGAATTTTCTAAATCTCAGAAATTGATCAGGTGGGGAGAAAAGGGGTAGTAAATTGTTTTGGGGAGTGAGAGAGTGAGGATTACAATAACCAAAGGTTAAGAGCTACTGTGAAATAAGTGGCTAAGCCTGAGGGTTAGTGAGTAAAACTCAAAGGTTGACTTTGACTCAGCCTGTTGTCTTGCAGCTGTTATTTCTGGCATCCAAGATGTTTCAGTCCTTTATGTGCTAACCTTAAGTGCTCCTGGGTGTAGGAAACAAAAAAAAATATCTATTTTTAGAGAAGGAGAATAAAGGAAAAAGCTTTCCTGCAGGTATTCAGCTTGTCTATGTTAGTGTTGCTTTCTATATGGAAACAGTGATATTTGTAAGCACAAAATTATGGCATAATCTCAAGAATGTTAATTGTTTTCTGAGCTGAAATAGTTTCCTACTTTCTTCATTAGTTTATTACATTTGGCCCTTTGAGCTACTAGAATTGTAAAAATAATAATAATATAATACTGGACAGGATATGGAGAATAAAACAGTCATATTTCCACTGTCACTGTTCGAGACAGCCTGACTGCTGTGAAGGATGTTCTAATGCTAATTCTGTGTATTGAAGAAATAAAATTCAGTGAGTCTCATTTTGTGCCAGTGAGCACTCATGTGAGATGTTTTATTTACAGTCATCTTTCATACAAGATGAAATTTTGCACATTTCTTTCAGTTCAACAGCAGCATAGCAGTGCAGCAGCTGCTGCCCAACAAGGTGGCTATGAAATACCAGCAAGATTACGGACCCTACATAATCTTGTTATCCAGTATGCTTCCCAAGGTAGATATGAGGTTGCTGTACCTCTCTGTAAACAAGCTCTTGAAGATCTGGAGAAGACTTCGGGTCATGACCATCCTGATGTTGCCACTATGTTGAACATACTTGCTTTGGTGTACAGGTTTGTATACTGACATAGATAAATACCCATTAAATAAATACTTCGTATTTGGCTACAACCTTACAATGTTCAAGACTAGAATTTTTTGCCTGTTCTATTTTCCATTAAATTTATTTCCTTTTTAAATTATTATTAAAACCCTCAGGAGGGTCCTAAAATACTTGTGTGTCTCCCTATACTTAAAAGTCGAACAGGTTGCTGTCCCAAAAGCCTATGCCTTTGCTTTGGGAATGGTGCTGATTTTGATACTTTATTTTTGTCTGCTGGAGGGGCATGTCTTTGATTACCCACTTCAAGATAATCTAGAGCTAGAAATTGGACATTAGTGTAGAAATAGAACATGCTCAGTACAGTCCTCAACTAGCAAACCATTTATAGTTAGAGGCTTCAGGGTTTTACTTCCTAATTTATGAATATATTCTCAATTATTATTCTTTTGTAGTAGCATCTATAGGTCAGTAGTGAAGTCAGCCTAATTTTTATCATTTTTCATTCCCGAATCCCCAGTATTAATTATATCTCTTTACAATTCAGAGACCAGAACAAATACAAAGATGCAGCAAATCTCCTGAACGATGCCTTGGCCATCCGTGAAAAGACTTTGGGCAAAGATCATCCAGCGGTTTGTATACATGCAGTATCATAATTTTAGTTTGTTTTTCACTGAACTTTTTTTCAACTAATTCTAATATCAAACTCAACAGGAAAGGTTTTAAGACCTGGCTTGTGTTTAAACAGTACAGGTAGGAGGCCACATTATATTCAGTGCTGTTTCAGACCATAAATAATTTGCCCATACTTGATTTTGGATTGCCTGGATTTTCTATGGGAAATCAGCTCGTGAAAAAAGATTTTAATTTGCTTATTCAAATCACTTTATTATGCTCAGATTGAAGGGGAACTTCTGGTTTGATTTACTGCTGCTTGGAAATGAAACATAAATCAAGCTTTTGTAAAATTAATGTGATACTTTTGTAGCCTGTGGGATGCACGGCAGCTTGAAGTGTAGATGTGAGAGGTACCTCTGTAAGAGAAGAATGTGTGAAGATGTGTGCACTAAATGACATTTCCACAAATGAGGCAAAATTATTTAATGATTTAGGTTTTTCTTTCCTCTATTGTGTATGTACACATTTAATAATAATTATTTCTTCACTTGCAAATTTCAAGAGGTCTACCTTGTGCATGGAAAATTTGAAAACATCAGTGCCTTGCAGATGTGTTCATTTATCAAGTATTTGTAACAGCGGATTTCAGTGTAATTAATGTTTCTCTGCTGTTGACAGGTGGCAGCAACTCTTAACAATCTTGCAGTACTTTATGGTAAACGAGGGAAGTACAAAGAAGCGGAACCGTTGTGTAAGCGAGCTCTGGAAATCAGAGAAAAGGTATGAGTGACAAATACAGCACCTCTGAAGGGACTTTTTGAAGGGGAAGGCAAAGTTAAACTACTTACTTTTTTTGTGCTTTGGTTGGGTAGATCTGCCAGATAAACCCCAGAGTTAACAATGCCTAGTAGTTAGGAGTGTCTGAAATTCAAAACAGTAGGAAATTCCAGTAGTGCTACGGAATTGCTGGAGCACTCTGGGTATATGTTTAATTCTGTATTTTGTGAGTAACCTTTATCTTTTTCCTTCCCATGTGATAGCTAAATAGTCTTTGATTTGACAAGAGCATTGGAATTAAAAAATGAAACTTAGTTAAAACTTTTAAGTTGATTATTCTCTATGTGGATATTTATTTTAGTCCATGAGACTGTATCTTCAGGTTTATATAATACTCTCCATATAATGTTGTTTTACTACTTACTTTGTTCCTCTTATGGATTGTTCTGCATCGTTCTGAGTTTGCAATGAAATTGAGTCATTTTCGTATCTTTCAAATGCAGCTTTTGCTTTTGGCATCCCCGTGTTGAATTGAGGAGGAATAAAACTAACAGGATGTTTCTAAATAATGTATTTTTAAACCCTGACTTGATGATTACAAAATGTTTTAATACAGTGTATTTCATTTTCAGGTCCTGGGAAAAGATCACCCTGATGTTGCCAAGCAGTTAAATAACTTGGCTTTGCTATGCCAGAACC
Organism: Oreocharis arfaki; assembly: GCA_013398015.1. Classification (NCBI taxonomy): domain Eukaryota; kingdom Metazoa; phylum Chordata; class Aves; order Passeriformes; family Paramythiidae; genus Oreocharis; species Oreocharis arfaki. The sequence continues at coordinate 36,089 of VZRR01002860.1, read as the reverse complement.
AGGGTAAATACGAGGAGGTTGAATATTACTATCAGAGGGCACTTGAAATCTACCAAACTAAGCTGGGACCAGATGATCCCAATGTTGCAAAAACAAAGAACAATCTGGTAAGCCTTTCCCAAAGTAGATCTTCGACAAGATTTCTCATTAATTGAAATGCACTTTTATCCACCATGTATTGTATTTCTTATTTATAAAGATAAATAAATCAGTATGCTGATACCTTTTGGGGGATATTTTGTTTTTAGGCATCCTGCTATCTAAAACAGGGCAAGTTTAAGCAAGCGGAAACTTTATACAAAGAGATTCTTACTCGTGCTCATGAACGGGAGTTTGGCTCTGTAGATGGTAAGAAACTGAGTCCCTAGCTTTGAATTTATGTTTTATTTTTGTAGTTAGGAAATAAAATTTGCAGGAAGTCAATAGTGTCCTGATTAAAATTGTTGTCTGCTTTAGGTGGACTTAAAAGGTGAGCTGACAGATGTGTTGCAAGTGCATTCATCATAAGAAAGCTTTTAGATACAGCAGTAAACATTTGATTGAAAAACATGAGGTAGACTTAATGGGTTTATGTTTTATGGATTTTATTTCTGGCATAATTTATCTTAAGCCGAACTAAACCAAATTTTGGTATTTTTATAGAGGCAGAAAAATGTATGTCACTTTCCAGTCACAGAAAAAAGTCAATGCAGGATTTTTAGTGACATAAATAAAGACACTGTTAATGCAAGCCCTCCATTAACACATTTCAAGAATGAGGAAAATACCTTTAAATTGGGAATTACACTGTACATTGCAGTCATGTGCATTTTATAAACTAAAAATCCCAGTAAGGAATTTTCATTATTTTTTTCATTCCATGACAGTAGCATATGCACCACTTAGTAGATGTCAAAGTAGTTGTTACGATAAAAGAAATAAATTCCTGTTTTCTAGCGCAGAACTAGACACATGACAAATGGGTGGCAGTATATACTGACTTCAAAGCTTCTCAGAAGTAACTGTTTCTAAGTTCAGATAAGAAAAGGAGACAGAATTGTAAAACTGTAAAAGAGCTGCATGTTTTATTTATCTGCTGCTTGTAGTATGGACAGTAGTTTTTTTGTGGTGGTAATAGTATAATTCCCTGGTTCACAACTTCATTTCAGAGTGGTAAAAATCAAACAATAAATACCTTGCAGTTTTGTTCTTCTATAAAATATTTTCTTGTTTCACTAGATGAAAATAAGCCTATCTGGATGCATGCAGAAGAGAGGGAAGAATGCAAAGTAAGACCATTGTTGTAAATCTTTTTTGGAGCTTTTACTTGTTTAAGTTGCAAATCAGGTACTTTTTTTCAACAATACCTTTGTTCTAGGGAAAGCAAAAAGATGGCACATCTTTTGGAGAATATGGTGGCTGGTACAAGGCTTGCAAAGTTGACAGGTGAGTAATTTCTTTACAGGACAATCAACTCAGCAAAACAACTCAGCAATACTCAGTGTCTCAGATTAAAGCATTTCTAAAAACAAAACCTAACTCCTTGGTTAGGACTGTAAAAACTATAGTAATAAAAATTCCAGGCCCAAGACTGGTTTTCAGGAATACAGCAGCAGTTTTCAAGTCCTGAGGCTCCTTTTAATCTAGGCTGGTTAGATCCAGTGAGTGACATAAAATTGCACCAGTTGTGTTCTTGGCAGTCCTTCAGGTGGCAGCGTAGGTCACCTTTCCTTCCTTCTACACCACGCCTTGGCACTTGTGCCCTCCCTGCCCCTGCAGGGCCTCTGGAGAGGGCCAAAAATGGCACTGGAAGCAACTACACCTTTAGTTACCTAGCTGGCACAAGAAAACAAACTGCCACAACTAAGCATTATCTGAGTTTCCGAAGTTTGAAGAATATAGTTGTGTGAATGACAATGTGTACTTCAAAGTGAAATAAGAGAAACAAGGATTTTAGCTTGGATTATAGTTGGTGAAATATTTTTGTTTGTTCTAATTTTGTTATTACTGCAACTTTAACATGTTGGTAGTACAATGTATGAAAAAACCTGCAGCTAGTACTGATAGTGAGGGGTTTTTGTTTATTTAGTATTTGAATTCTCATGTTTAACAAGCATCAGAGCCTTTATACTGTTGAAATATTTTTTTCTCTGTCCTGAGTTCTGTGTGCAATACATTTTGTTGGTTTGTTTTTCATGTACTTGTTCATTTTAATGCATGAGAAAATCTTTTCTCTGTTGTTACTGGAGCAAAACTTTACTCAACAGTACTGTGACTGAGCTAATTTTGTGCCATTGAAACAAAAATGTCTTGTTGGAGTGTGAAACTTGTTAATGAAATAGGCAATTTTTTTTTCTTTTGTTCAAGCATGGTTTGAATGCATAGAAACTGCAAATAGGTGTTAAGTAAAAGCTGATGAAAGAAACTGTTAATTTCTTTTGTGACTAACACATGCTACAGTAATGGTCTTTCTATGCATGAATAAGCATATTTTTTGGAAGCTTCACAATTATTCAGTTGGATACACTCATCTAGAGCTAAATTTTCAGCTTTAGATGCAGCTGAGGGGCACAAGGTTATATATAGCATTCCAGTTTGAGGGATGTTGTCTAGTCACAGGGTGGGACACTGAGGTACTTTGAAAGGGGTCAGCAAGTTACTGTGTGTACATGAAGTACAGTGTAGTGTATTTCAAGAGAGAATAAATTATTACAAAAAGATGATAAATACTGTATTAATTTAAGCTTTTATTAGTGAATTGAGAAGAGTTCACTGTGTGAGTATATGTATTATATAGAGTTATTTTTCTTTTCTTTCAATAGTCCAACAGTAACAACTACTTTAAAGAACCTTGGGGCACTTTACAGACGACAGGGCAAATTTGAAGCTGCTGAAACATTAGAAGAGGCAGCAATGAGATCTCGTAAACAGGCAAGTATGAATTTTCACATTAGTGATGTTTCTGCCTTGTGATCATGCAGATTTTCAACTTTGTGTATGCAGGATATAGAAACTTTCAGTGCCTGGTCACCCTCTAATTTCAGACTGAACTGGTGATAAAAGCTGATACCTACCATCTTAACGCTTGCAGTCTGGTTAATTGTTAGAGCAGTGGCACCATGTACTGGGGACATGATTCAAGCTGGGGGTGAAATTATGTGGAAAATGAAAAAACAAAAAGCATTGTGTTGGCCAGTAGTCCTCAATTGGCTGCTTGTCCTGGGAGAGAGACTGTAGCTGGGGGATAATGGAGAGGTTCTGCTGGAAATCTTCTTTGCCAGTCATGCTGTTCTATTTTTGGTAAGGAGCTGTCAAACTTTAAACTGTTCAGTTTCTGCATACAACTGACTGACTAACAGAAACCTTTTAGTTCCTGTTACTTTTGTAAACCAATGGGATAGATATTGCAGTGTCAGTGGGGGCTTTCTTTAAATGTGGTCCCTTCATGCTCCCAGATCTACTGTTCAAGTAACCCTTTCTCCCATCTCTTAGAAGGTAGAAGAGAGTTTGGGTTTGTTGAGGGTTTATTGGCTTTTGCTTTTTCTTTCCCTTTTGTATGGTTTGATACAATGTCTTTTATAAAAAAGCATGTAAGACTGGACAAGAAAACATGGGTTGTCAGTGTTAAAATGGAAAGTAAAGTAAGAAAATACAAGTAAACAACATGGAAGTTCAATTTTAATTTCATTTTTTATATAAGAGTAAATAAGACTTGTATTTTTTCTAGATGCTTGCTGCTGACTCTTTATTTTTAAAGATGCTTCAGATTTTCACTGTGCATCATATACCACCCATACCAATAATCTGTAATATGTAGCAGTATACACACCCCGAGATTTAGATGACAGTGCTGTGTTACAGCAGCATTTGACACTACCTTTTCATTCTGGGTCATTCAAGTGAAATGCTCTTCACTTAGGGGAAAACAGCTATGTGGGAACCAAGAACCTGGTATCTTCATGCCCCTAAGACAAGTTTCTTATGCACTTTTAAGAACTTAGGCATCTTTTTCACTTTCTGTATTGTGGTTAGCTTTATGGATTTGCCACACACATCCCTGCTGCATTTGCTGCTGTACTGTAGAAGCTGCAGAATATTTTATGAAGTATAAAGCATTCATCTGGGATCTCTTCTTGTCAGCAAGTACTGCTTATGATGTGGAGTAGGTTTATTATAAAGAAGACAAAACTGAAAATAAGTATGATTTGCATTTTGATATTTTCTAGTTTGTGCGTTAAAGATTTTGCCTTCAGTGCAGGGTTTTCATAGAAGGTACTTCAGCATTTTTAAGATGATTAAATGATTATTTGATAGGTGATGGGCGTTCTTAAACACAAAGTAAACATGTTGCCCATATATTTAGTATGTTTATTATAAGCTTATATTCTATTTCATTTCTTTCTGAAGGAAAATTATATTAATGCCGAGTGTTGTAAGTCAGTATTTTTAAATAACACAACGTGCTTATGAGGTATTAGATATTCAGACACCTCTCCAAAGGCAGGTGAAGACTGCACCATTTGATGAGGGGAAAACTTGAGAATTACATTGATGGTTCATGATCTATAAATTGCTTAAGTATTTAGCTGGTTGCCAGATGGCTTTGGGTAAGTGACACAAACACCACGAGGCTTAGACAAGCGATAAGAAAGGAGGAAAAGACTGGCAAGTCAGTGAATTCTCAAACTGCCAAACTGTCCACTTCATGCTGTGTTGATTCTTGCAATTTATAAAGGGCAACTCAGCTGCTCTCTGAAAGCAGAACTGGGCTGATGGAATTGTAGGTTGGTTTTACTTCTTGTTTGGCGCAGTTGTTGTGCATAAGTTGCAGATTAATAGAGCTTGTAACAAGGTAAAGCCTCTTCCCATTTTATCAAATTCTCAGGGTCTTGACAATGTTCACAAACAGAGAGTGGCTGAAGTGCTGAATGACCCTGAGAGCATAGAGAAGAGGCGGAGCAGAGAAAGCCTCAACGTGGATGTGGTAAAGTACGAGAGTGGCCCTGATGGCGGCGAGGAAGTGAGTATGAGCGTAGAGTGGAACGGGGTAAGTACAGTACACAGTTGGAGAAAATAGCCTAGGAAATCATCACCTAACACCTAGGGCTGTCCACTCACCAGCCTGCTGTGCTTTCAGAAGTTTCCTGGTTGATCTACGTTGTATTTTGTAATTTTGCAGACTCAATTAAGAAATGAGGAATAACATTTTGCCTATCGTAATGCTAAAAAACTCGTAATATTTTAAAATTTTAAGACATCCTTTCTGTTGTTGTCCTGAATGGTGACATTTCTGCAAGAATGCCAAGCAGTTGTATTTAAGGCTAAGTTGTGTAATGCTGATTGAGTGTCCTGGTTGTGATCTGGTGTACAATTGCTTGTCAGTGGTTTGTTTTTATTGGTAGAAATATTCTGGCAATTAACTCACTTTTGCTTTTTTCCTTTTGGTGTCATATTTGCTTGTAATGTAAATGTTTCTTTAAAAATACTCCATCAGTTGGAATCACAAAGAACATTTGCTATGGAGATACATTGAGTGTTAGCAGTTTCAGAGTAAATTAAAATGACCAGTCTAACACTAAAATAATTCTTATCTCCTCCTTACCCAGCTTGCTGGAGGAAGGAACACAGCTTTTCTGTTCAGTCCATTTCAAGAGGCAGTGCCATCACATAATAATGTGATGGTGACTTCATGTTTCCTAATTGAAATTAATATGACTTTCCCATATTAAAATTTGTCTGGAGCCAGGGCTTGTTCCTATTTGTTTCCCATATATTGGCTTCACTGTGTTGCACTGATAATCATAAAGTAAAAACATATATATATACATATATATATATGATGTGATGACATATGCATTTTTCTAACCATTGTTTTCCTTTAATTTGAAGGACAGTGCAAGCTTCCAGTTATTGTCTGGCTTGTGTAGTTTGCTTCTGTCACCAGCTTTCCCATTCCTTATCCCATTGCTGGCAATGGGATACATATTGCACTGTTAACTAACTCCTAGCTGCAGTTCTGCTGAAAATACTCTCCTAGATTATAAAAGTGGTGTTGCTTTTGCTGTATGGGAGGGGAAGTAGCCTACTTTGCAATACTGAGTGTTCTGAAGCTTCATTTCTCTTACAATAGCAATCTTTTTTTCCCCATCTTTTTGTAAGCCACATGAGACAAAGCTTAGCATTCCAAAGGAACCTTGAGAAAACACGTAGTGCTTTAGTCTCAAAGGAGAATGTTCTTTCCATCTTTGCTTTTGTCTCTTTATTACTGTTTTCTTGGCATTGGTGTTCTCAGTGCCAAGACAGTCAATCAGCATCTATTGTGAATTAATACTGGATCATTAATAAAGCCGAAGTCAGGTTGGATAACTCTCTTTTTAATTCCCGTTTTGCCCATTCAGCATTAGAACTGTGTACTGTACTCCTCCCTTAATTTTTCACTATACTTTGCATGACTGTATGTTCTAAATGGATTATATTTTTTCTGTTATTGACATTAATGCATGCAGGTTTTGGATGGAAAGGGCCTTCTGGGGAAAAGCAATAGACAGTATTTCTAGGTCAATATTTGAATCAAACTCAGTGATAAATTTGCTGGTCTGAAAAATTAAATTTTGACCTCTCAGGGTAAGCAAACTTCATTCTTAGTGTGCTAAAGTGGCATTGCTTCATTCTCATCCTTGTTATTTCTTTCTTCCCCCTCTTAAGAGAAGGTATTTTGTATTACATGTTCTACGTGAAGTGGGCAACTCTCCCTCCCTCCTGCGAGTGTTTCTATCTCAGTGATGTTCTTCCCTCTACTTTATATCGCGTAGTGTTTTTTACCCTTGTGTGTTGCCTCCAGACAAAATACTCTGATTCATAATGTGTAGTAGAATCTTTTATTTGTGTCTGCAGAGCCTGCAGAGAGGCCTGCCTTTTCCATTTAAATTCTTCTGAAGTGGTCAAGCTGACTCTGTCTGTCAGAGAGAATAGGTGCAGTACGAAAAGGAATAAACTCAACAAAAAAATTTTGTTAGAAGATGTAATTATGGGCCTTCCACATGTAATGTAATTCATATTAAGCATTGTAGACTTTGATGTAATGTCTTACACTCTTACAAAAGAACTGAAATATCTATTGAAGTAAATCTGCCAATATCTATTTAAAACAGACATGTTGAGTGAGGTGTTACAGTGCATGTTTACATGTCACTTGTAAAGTTCATGCCTTAAAGTGAACGGAAGATACTTGAAAATGGAAGGAAATACTTGGTCTTTAAAATATAAGATGGAAAGGCCAAGATTTGGATCCCTTATTATACTTTTTATATAAAAAACAATAGTGAGTACCTGTCACTGGCCTTTCTGTAAACTGATCTTGCAGCCTGCGGCAGGAGAGATGAAAATTTTTGTGCTACTTATTATAATGTTTGTAGTGTGAGGAAGTATCTTTTCATACTCTAAGCCATATACTTCAAACAGACAGGCTTATGGGCATGTAAGTCCACTTTCAGGTGTGAAAGGGAAACTATGGATTTCACTACCATAGATGAGAGTTAAATCAGTGCCAGAGAGGGGGACATTATATATGACAGACATACAGGAGATGGTGATGGTGGGGAGGTGTAGGCAGCAGTAATAAGGTGATTCTCATTCTGAATGACATAAAAATTGACAATTAAATTCTGCCATAAAAACATCTTGTGATTTTGGTTTTTGTTTACTCTGGACTCGGGAATTTTATTTTTTTATCCTGAGCTCATGTTTTAGAAGTGTTAATCAAGCAGTCAGTGTTTAACTTAGGAGTTTGATATTTTTATTTTAGATTTGAGGTACCCAAAAGCTTGTCTGCTTATTCCTAATGTTCTAGTTAGGTTTACTGTATAGTGCTGTACTCTATACCTGCCTACTTTGTCTTGCCTTTGGATCATTTTCGCTACTCTAGTATTGCTGATTTCAGACCTCAGGAATAATTAGCCTTTTCACTGATCTAATACTTCTCGCTGGAACTTAGACTTCAGTTTATTCAGTCCTGCAAAGCTGAAGTCTGTCTTCAAGTGTGAACAACATAAGCAATTTAGTTTGAAACATAAATACTCAGATTTAGATCTTCTGATCACTTGGTAGCAAGGCATTTTGCCATTTCCAAGGAGAATTTTAATTACTGTTCATTCCAGTTGTTACAGGTAAAGGCTCTCAAGACAGGTATCATGAACCTATCAGTAATGGTCTCTGTACTTGCACAAAGAATGGAAAGTGTGCAAATTGAACCACAGTTTATTTTAAAGGTGGATTGGTTCAGCTGCCTCACTGCCTTAGGGAGAGTAGAGAAAATTCCACTTGGATTATATATATAGACACCCACAGAGATATGTTCTAAAAATATTTGTGAAAGTGAATTGACCCAGGCCACTTGGATTCTAGTTCCTTAGGGGAATGAAGAGAATTTTGTCTGGAGGTTAGGTGAAGACCTTTCTTCTTGCACTTTTGTTTCAAGGAAAATTCCTGACAGAAGTTAAAGCTGAAATGAATGCACTTTGCTCTATTCTTCCTTTTTTTTTTTCATTTCTTTATTTTTTTTTTGTGCTAACATCAGCTGAAAACAATTTTTCTTTTTTGTTTATGAGATGTAATAGCGAAGCTATTTCTTGTTAAAGTTGTTCGTATTTTATACAAATTCTAACTTGATTGCACAGCATCAGTCATGCTCATTTGTCAGTCCCATCTCAGTGGTATAGGTGAAACTGCATGAAGATGTAGGTTCTGTAATTGCAAAGGCCTGCACTTTGTACTTAAGGGCTGTCCAAATAGTTACTCTGGGAAAAAAAAAAGTTTTGAACATGACCTAGAAATACTGTAAACTAACTGTTCAAAATTGAAAACTGTTGAATTTTTCCCAACAGTTTCATTCAGTTTTTCTCTCTCCATTTCTGACAGGCCTAGATGCCTTTTGTGATTCTTATACTGTCTCCTGCATGACGGGCGTGCACCATCTTCAAGCTTTAACTTCTCTCTTCAGTACTGACTGCTGTGTTTTAGCAAACCCCTTAAGATTCTTGTCAGAGCTACACTTCCCTGTAAACTGGCCATTCCTTCAGTGCTGGTGTCGTTTTTGGTTTTCTATTTCTGTACCTGTGTAGCTTTGCCAGATATGTATCTAGTCATACCAAATGTTATTACAACCATTTGCTGTGTAATACATTAGTAAAAAAACCAAACAAGTAACAATGACCTTTATAAGTAGCTGTTCACTATGGAATAAAGGTAGTTAAAAGTATCACACAAGGTATTATTGAAATGGCATGATGGTGATCTTTACAGGAGAAAAACCAAACCCGTAAAAGTAAAGCATGTTCTCCAAGTGCTTTAAAATGTATTTAGAGACCTATTATATGGTTAACATCAATATGGAACTCTGGATGTCTTCACTTACGATTATTCTAAAGTAGCATTGCTGTTTAGTCTTTGTGTGAGATTTTGGCAATTATGCTTTTCTCTACTAATCTTGGTGTTCAGTGATTTGTGTATTTGTCTTTCTAACTTCTAATAAACTCACTCCAACTCAGGTGTCTGTCTTTGCTTAGTAGTGCTTTTTTCTTTTTCAACTCTTCTTTCATAATCACGTAGGTTTTCTGTGGAGTAGGAAGTGGTCACTTCTAATCTTACTAAACTGTCAGAATTTTGATCACTTGCGAGTTTCTCTGGGTCAGCACAGCAGTGTAAAACATGAATGCAATATATTAAAAATTAATTTCATTGTGGTTTACATTTTCTTTTGGTAAAAGTTAAAAACGAAGCACAGGAATTTGACCATAAGTATTCCTGTACAGAAATATTTTTGTTTAGGGATTTTAGGGTTAATTAAACATGTTTGCAAGTAACATAGATATTTACAAAGAACAAAACATGTTTTTTTTCTTAGACTGATGGAATGCTTTTGCTTGGGGCTTGTACTCTGTTAGCCACGGTGTGCTCATATGAAATGGTGGTGGTGAATTATTGGACTCCTGTGGTGGGTTTTTATTAATGATGAATTGTGGCTTGGGCATGTCTTCACATTTAGAAACCTTTGTTACAGTTTGGAAGGAACCCTTTTGCTTTGGTAAAGTTGTAGCTATATGGTATTACATGTTTAGGTAAATGTATATAGTATAAGTATATATTAATAGCAATTAAAAAGTGATAATTTCTCACTGAAATTTTTTCGAGCCAGGCTTGGGGGTGGGCAGCAAGCTCTTGCAGTATCACATGTATTCAATTTTTTTCAGGATGGCACTGGATCTCTAAAGCGCAGTGGTTCCTTTAGCAAGCTCCGAGCCTCCCTTAGGCGCAGCAGTGAGAAGCTGGTTAGGAAGCTGAAGGGAGGAAATTCCCGGGACAGTGAACCAAAGAACCCAGGGTAATTATCTGTTCTTAGCTGTGCTGGTGTCCCTCGGTCTGTGCCCCTCTGTAGCCCAGGGTAGTTCCTAGAGCAGTGTTCCCTTCCATGCTTAGCTCACTGCATATCATACAGAGCTATAGCCTAAAAAAAAAAATAGGAAATAACTTCTTAAGCTTCCATTGTAACATCTGGGGATTTATATTTTCTTGTAAGAATTAACTCTATTTAAACAATTTTTTTCTTTTTGCTGCTTTACGTACTTGAAGATTGGAAAAGCTTCGTACAACTATTGATGAATGTTAGTTATCTGCAAAACTATCCTTTTCACACAGCAGTGGAGAATAATAAATGTTACTGATTTTTACAGTAAAAGCTGTAAAACAGTTTTTTACAGTGAACCCACAACTAACATTCTTGATATAACTTAGTATCTTGATATATTCTTAATATAGCTTTATATATTGCTGTGAGCATAAAGAGAATTACCAAATTAAGCCCCTCTTGGTTTCTGTTTTTTGAAAACTCAGATGTGAGAGAGCAGAGGAGAATGTTGAAAAACTTAGACCTAGTTCTTCATCTTACTAACATTTTGGCCTCAGTGAAGTAAGTGGTAAAAATTCACATTTAATTAATCAGACTGCTCACTCTTCCCAATCTGCCACAGGATTATGGATTTGAATGTATGTAATATTTCTCATAAATCCCTAAAATCATTCATCATTTATTGGCTGCTGCAAAGAAATCAAAATGATGAAGTGCACCTACTGTTTTTCATAGTGGCACTTGTGAGAGTTCCCCCTCACGACCGCAGTCAGTTTTGCAGGGGTTTTTTCCCTTGCAGTGGAAAACTGGAACTCCTTTAGTTGACAGGAAACCATGTGACAGTGTCAACTTGTGCTTTGAAACAGTCATTCTGGAGAACTTGGGGTGACTTCTGATGGAGCAACTGAATCTGAGTAATGTGGTTGGTGATGATGATGATGGTATTACTTGAGACAGTGACCTGGAGGCAGGGTCTCACTGTTTCTGGAAGTGCTCCAGTGAAGTTTTTCTTACTGTTGTTATGGCTGTAAAACATTAAGTACAGCTGCAGTACATGAAGAATTAGCTTCCTTGTGTATCGGTTTCAAATTCAGCCTGATCTGAATTTTAGAGTTGTTACTGGAAGTTTCATTGTCAGACACTTGATGTTGAAGGCACTGAATAGAATTCAAGGTCAAAATTCCTTTGCATTTGTTGATGCATCATTAAGAACTACCTCTGAGATGAGAGGTTGGGAATAAACTGTGGGAAGCATGAGATCAGAAGAAGGAAACATGTAAATGTAAAATGCTTTAGGGAAAACAAAGGCAAGCCAAAACAGAATAAAAGGGAGATTTCCTTCTTTTTCTTCGATATTAGCATTTTTATACATTTTTTTTCTGTTTGTATTAAATTCTGTCCAGAGTTTGTTCATCATAGTTCAGGTGTATTGTTGTATGAATAGATACATATATCCATAGCTAATTTTGCTTTTTCTCCTTATTTTTCTGAAATGTGGAAAGGTTTTCAGTTTCACAAAAGCCAGGAGGTTTATTCCTTATTCTCTGTAGTATTTATAGCTAACTCTTTCTGCAGATAAAGTAGCCCTGTGTTTATAGGTGTAGAAAATTACACTTACATATAACTGAAGATACTTGGCTTTGCAGTGCCTGTGAGAACTCACCTGCCTTGTTACTGTCTGCACTTGAGTTGTGTTACCTGACCAAAGTCATCTACCCACGTTAACATGAGTTACACTGTGAGATCTGTAGCACCAGATGAGGTTTCCTCAGACGAAGGCATTAATGTGAAACAAAACTGAAAGCAAAGCAATATCTTCCTTACTTTCCCTTTCTGACTAAATAGTCTTGGTTTTAGATGCCACCACAGTTCTCAAGGAATAATTTATTCTTAAAACTTGCAATAAGTGTATTGCATTGACAGGCTTTTTTGTAGATAGGCACTTTCAGTGTATAGGACAATAAATACTACAATTTCTGTTCTTGTAATAAATAGAGTTTTTAAATTCTAATTTATATTCGCTTGTTTTAATACAAATGCAGAGAGTTCTGGTATTAAACACCAGCTTTGTAGGTCACAAAGCATAGCTGTACATATTGATATGCCAAGAAATCATTTTGATTTCATTTTCTGAAGAAACTTCAGTAAACAGATTTTTTTTTCTGCTTCTGAGTGCAACAAAAGGGATATTCAGTGCTTACCATGCAGACCTTTGGGGTTTAGTGTGTTTGATAGCTGAATACTACAATACAGACATAGCACACATAAAAATCTTCCTTGCTGTGAAGGCAGCCTCTTTCTGAGCCTCTGTCCTTACCAGTGCATTCCCTGCCTGTGTCTCTAGGACACTTTGCTTTGAACTTGATTTACAGCTCTAGTTCATACTCTGCTTCTCTAAATAGGAATTGACAGTGCTGGTGTGAGCACTGAGTGAGAAATACTTGAATAGCAATACACTCACATCACAGGATGAAGGAAGGACTTAGTGTTCCTATTGTTGCTTGATACAGAAGGTTGAAGAGATTAAAATGGAAAACTCATCAGGGAAATTGTTTCTTTACAATATTGCAAAAGCCTTTTAGACAAATAACAAGTATCTTAAAACTGGTCTTTGAAACATGCAATATCTGAAGCAAGGTATCAGTTTTTTATCGTATTTCAGAATTCAGTTCTGTAATAATTTAACTTTGATTAATTAGTGTTCTTTATTTTTTCACTTAAAATATTTTGACCATACAGCAGAACAGTTAAGATTTCTAATCTAAAAGGGAAAAAACAATCTTTAATTATTGCTGTTACTTACACACCAGAAAAACACCCACATGTTCTTTGTCCAGTTGTGTTTGTAATACAGAGTTTGTAATGCACTAAAAGTGCATTTGCCAGACTAAAATTCTTAAAAATGTTGATTTAAACAAACCCAAACAAATAAAAGACCAACCCACAAACAAAGTAGTATCTCAGGTATGAATATTTTTTTTTTTTAATTGGCACTTTAGCAAGAATCTAAAATATGCGTGTGAATTTTTACGGGTGGAATTTGTGTTTCCCTGGAATGTTTTCCATAAACCTTTATGCTCTTTTGGAGAGTTTTCTGTAACATTTTGTTTGTTTTACAGATTAACTTCCTTTGACTTCCATATATAACCCCTGTTGTACCTGTTTCCTTGAATAAATGAGAGGTGTACACCATGCATGAGTCCTTGCTTTGTTGTTGCTAACACTCATGTCAAGTATTTTACATTGTGTGCTTCTGGCTTTCGAAACACCCAGATTTAGTGCTGGGGAGAACCAGCCAGTCTGTGTTGTGTGGCAGCTGTTGCCCCGTGTTTTGGTTCATTGTCCTGCTAAGCTTTTGCTTTACCAAAGCATTTAAAACTTGTGCTTTGACTGTTAGTGTTGCTTCAGTAGAAAGAAAAGCTGGTTAATACCTAACGTGATCTGTATGGATAAACCTTTCCATGTTACTGGAAGGCACTGGAAAGTTTGCATCAGCCGGTTGTCTCAAGCTGCAGGTAGCACTGCAGGGTTAGGGCTCATTGTCTTTGTGACCAGTTCATCAGATATGTATTCAAAGCCCTCATTTAGTTCTGAAATAGTTAAAGAGCTCATGAAAAATCAGAGCAAATGCAGAACATTCTGAGGAATGGACAGGCAGTGGTGTAAAGGACATGAGACGTTCCATGACAGAAGTCTTAGCGCTGATCCTGAATTTCATTACACACATTTGAAAATATTTTTCTTTAAATATTTTTTTATATATGAGAAATGTAGGTAAATTGTTAATCCTCATATCAAAAACAGCACCAGATATTGCAGTTAATGCAGTGATATTTTGACTGTCAGTAGCTCCTGGGTAGGGGATGAATTTTTTCCCCTCTTCCATTGCTTTCCAGGGTGCTTGTTACTACTGCTTGGAGTGTTGTAAAGCCAAAAGCACAACCAAAGTTAACAGCAGCAACCATCTTGCTTTTTTCACTGTGAAATATATAAAATAAAACATTCTAAAATGCTTTTAAAAATTGATTCTGAAGACTTACCTCAATGAGGCAGAAAGTACCAAACTAACTTTCGTTGTAGCTTTTTCAAGGTAAATGCTGCCTGCACAACATACTTATGTTTCAGATGTTTTTTCCTAAACTGTCTGAATGTTTTGATGCTTTTGTAAGAAGCCACACAAAATTGAAACTGTTAATTAACTAAAACTCAGTGTAAGTCACTGTATTAATTTGATGCGCTTTAAAAATTGAGATTTTGAGTTAAATCAGTTGCCTGAAATGTTTAAGCTCTAAGGAGCTTGTAATTTTGGGGGGTTTATATGTAATTAGAACTGAGTATAAACATATTTGAACTTCTGTACTTGTGACCTTAAAGGCTGTCCCTCAGATCAGTTTTGGGACGTTGTTCACCCTCCCTTCACTGTGCATTGCTCATTGTTGTACTTGTGTTTTTAGAGCTGTAGTTTTCAGCCATTCTGATCAGTTTATCCTTGCATGTTCACTGTCCTGGTTGCAGCATGAAGCGTGCCAGTTCTCTGAATGTTCTTAACATGGGTGGCAAGGCTACTGAAGATCATTTTCAAGTAAGAAGCCCTACAATACTCTTACAAAAATACATACTGTTAGTAGGGTTTGGGATAAAAAGAGTGTCATAAATAATAAACCAACAAACTCAGTGATTGTAAGATCCTGCTTCAGTAAGGAGTTTGAAGCATGTGCTTAAGGCATCATTCTGTGACACTTTTGTGAATTATGATTAATTTTATGAAAGGATTCAAGTCCAGCCAGTAAAGAGCTTTTATGATACCAAGCTGTCTCTGGCTTTGGACTTCTATTGGATATGAAACTTACGGAATATTACATTCTTGTAAAAGCAACTTAAAAATGCAAGAACTGTTAAAGCCCAGTTCAGTATTTTTTTATTTCAGCCCCTTCATTGCAAAGAGCCCTGACATTGTAATTGCTGTACGTTCCAGCTTCCCTTAAACACTTAAATTGTTTCTGAGGTGGCACAGGAGCAGTCTCAAAAGTTTGTCTGATCTGTGTTGTGCTTCTGCTAATAGAAAACCTTATTTTGCTTAACTGTTCATGGTGTGCCCAAGTGCTACTCCTCATTGCCTGTTTTTACCTAACAAATCACTGTTTAAATTGTTAAACAAGCGAGCAATGTTCTTTTAAACACTGCTGTGTGTTTTACTAACACAGTAACAGCTACTAATTTTAGGAAGATAAAATTGCTTCTCTACTAACAAAACTGTAGGTGACAATCTTCATCACCATGTGTCCTAAAGTAGCAAGGAAGCCCCAGCTGTAGCTCTCGTCCTCCCCAGTGGTGTAAAAGTGTTGTAACCGTATATGATCCCTAATGAACGTGCTGCAGAGTTCTCTGTGGTTGGAAGTGTAAGCAAATCTTTGCTCAGGGTGAGCTTCAGCCAAAACAAATCCAGGGTAAAGCACAATTCTCTGCAGCAACAGTGCCACGGTTTCAAGGAGCTGTGTCCTAGATGCCCCTGACTGGATGGATCCTCAGTGTGTGTTTAATTGGTGTGAGTTCCAGAAGAGGGTTTTTTGTTGGTGTGTACAACGCAGTAGTAAAATTGGTTCTCCCTTGTGAACTTACGTATTTCCTACACTATAGACACTCATGGCAATTCCCATAAATGGGCTCTTGCATTTCTGGGAAGTCTTGGGTTGGATTGTAAGAGTGTGTGTACTTTACAGTATTGCTAGTTAAAAACTGGGGGAAAAGATGTTTATTGGACTCCAGAAAGCATCCCCCGACCCAGCACGAATTGTTCTCAGTAGTTTTATGTTTGTTCCCCTTTGTTAAAACTAGTACTTTTGTTTGTTTGCTTGAACTATCTGGACATCTGCTTAATTTCTTTGTTTGTTTTTTTCCCCTTCACACAGGAACGAAATAATTGTCTGACAGACTCGCGAGCTCTGAGTGTCAGTCATTCTGATCTGGCGCATTGAGATTTGGGACAGAAGCTAGCTAATATTCCTGTGTGAATAAAGAAGCACTGAGACCTTCAAAGCTTTGGTTCCTCATCCTTGTGTATAGGAACACCTAGTTTGTAGATGATGTTGGTTTTTTTCCAATGGACTGCTGGTTTAATTTTTAAATAGGGACAGTTTTAAACACAGCATTTAGTGGGTGTTTTCTTCTAAGGGAAAACTATAGATACGTATTGCTCATTGCACTGCTCTCGTTCGTGCTACTTACATAAATTTCTTTAATAGATCTGACTATTACAGCAGCCAAAAAAAAAAATTAAAAATACAAACACATTCAAAGTGTACCAAAATGCAACTGTGTTGGAAAATGCAAGCAAAATTAAATGTGTGGCAGTGAATACGTACAGTGCTGGAATGAGAAATTGATAAATTTATGTGCATTACTGTAGAAATTCCAGCTGAGCATTCTGTAGTGGTGGGGTTTGCCTTTGCACCACTGATCCGTGTAATGGTAGAAGCCTTGGCTGGCAAAACAGCACTTAGACACGAACAACTTAACCACTAGACTGAGTTATTAAATCTTACAGAAGTGATGGCTGGGGGTAAGTTACATTTAGATAGAATGAATAGCAACACTGTGACCATAACTTTTGATAATGTAAGTCTTAGGGCACAATAATCAAGGGATAATAGGATGGTTTGTGTACATCAGGAGAAATGGAAAAAAGCCTTTACTTTGTGTGGTAGAAGAATACTCAAGTTTCGGACTGCAACTGTCCCAGAGCAGCTGCTGCTGCTCTCAGGGAAACATCGAGCCTCAGGTTGACTTTCTCGCTTGTCCACTGGAATTCACAATCCCATTCTCTGTTTGCTGAAAGTGCCCAATGTTTCGTTATGCTGATCCCAAATCCTGCCTTTCTCCATACCAGCTGGTGACAGCAGAAGCAGGCACGTGCACGCCGGGATGTCACACTGCGGAGTGGCTGCTCTGCAAGGACCACTCCATGCTAAGGGCCCTCGTGGAAGCACTCAATGGCCGTAAGTGGCAAGTGACCTGTGTGACCACATATCCATGGTAAATCCACTTAGTTAATATATTTATATGCTGTCTGTATACAGGACTGCTGCTGGAACTATGTATGTTTAAAGGATTTTATAGACGTTAGGATTTCCTTTTGCTTTTCTGTAAAGCTTGTAATTTTGTTCATCTTTTGTAAAAATTCTTGTTTGTGTGAAGTTGGATGAGAAAGTAAAAAAAAACAAGCAGTGTGTGTACAAATGTATTTGTGGTCATAGTTGTGAGTTGGAAAATGTCGAACAAAATTAACTTTGGGAAAAGCTGGAAAATTCATTCAAGGTCAGCACCAGCTGAAGGAGGTAAAATATAGGAACATATGCAAGTTTTAGTATTTGAACAGGCTGTGAAAAGTCATTAGAATTAGTACTTAGTAGGAGTATTTGACTGGGTTTGCACCTGGTTTTAAGTTGGTTACAGTAACTGATGCAGAAAGTTGTCTGTGTAATGCACTTAACAAAGTTTACCAGGAGGTACCATCTGAGCATCTCTGCAGGGGAAGCTGCACGTGGTGCACCTGCTTTAGAGACAGTGTAGGAATGGTGAGAGATGATGCTGCTAATGATTATGTAGAAGTTTTAGCACATAGTGCAATTCATTAATGAACTCGAGCAGGAACAGGTTGTTGCTCGGTTATCTTAACAATAGATACTCATATAATATTGACTCTTGAGTTTTAATCTTTTTATTAAGAGCTTTTTATATTAAAAAAATATGTAATATATATACTTCTTTTTCCCCCCCTAAAGTAAAATGTGTTGTATGCCCCCAGTGGTGAATTGGGCTCTCTGCACAAAGGCAGACTGAGCTGGCTTTGCTCAAAGAGCCGTGTCAGGCCAGGCCGGGGGGCCATGTCCAGCCCCTGCTGCGCCCGGGAGCCGCTCCCTGCAGATGCCCTGAGCAGTCCCTGTTCCACACCAGGTGCTCCCGCTGCTGGAGACACCCACAAAAGTCTGGCTTCCAAAAAAACCCCCACAGAACTATTCAGACACAGAACTGGTTTGGTAATAAGGAATTACTTAAACTGAAGGATGAGATTCCCACATTCATCTTTCAACTTTGAAGGAAAATGATTTTTT
Organism: Oreocharis arfaki; assembly: GCA_013398015.1. Taxonomy (NCBI): domain Eukaryota; kingdom Metazoa; phylum Chordata; class Aves; order Passeriformes; family Paramythiidae; genus Oreocharis; species Oreocharis arfaki. The sequence goes on along the minus strand of VZRR01002860.1, from coordinate 17,597 downwards.
GCAACCTTTCAGAAAAGACCCCAGCCCTGTGTAAATAGCAATAAATTATGTAACCATGCCAAACGACAGTCTACAGTAAGTTTCAAAGTGCAAGACTGTGGTATGTTAATGGTGATAGTGAGGGAACTTTATTGGTCAGGATCTTGCTGTGGGTGGCATTACTAATACTGTGCTTTTAAATGTTTTAATCCTTCATATAGTATTTTAAAGTGTGATGGAAGGTTAAGTTGATGAGCTAATGCTTATTAAACAATTCTTATATTCAAAAGGTTCGGGTTTTTTTCCTGAGAAGAAACAAATTTCAAGACTTCTTTAATCCATAAATCCCTGGGAATAGTAGCCAAGTCCTTACTGTTGGGAGCCAGTGAGCTGTTTGCAGTTTGAGAACTTCTAAAAAACCCCAAAAACCAAATTAAAGTCAACATTCCCTGTGTTTAAATCATGAATGAGTTACTGTCAGGACATGGTTTGTATACATTTTTATTTCAGATGGGCTTCTCAGTTCACTTTTATGCAAGATTTGCTTTCTGGGTTTCCCCTTCTAAGGTTCCAGTTGTAGCCAAGAGTCTGCATAAAGAATATATCCAAAATATCCAGTTGTATAATTCTGGGAGGTCTTCAGCACCAAACTAAACAGCTCTGATGAAACAGAAAACTGGAAAAGACCTTCAAAATTGTCAGACATCTTGTTAGGAAAAGTGCAACCTTGGTAGTGCGGGTTGTTTTTAATATGGCATTTTTGTCCTTGACTAAAATTTTAAGAGTGAACTTGAATAAAAACATAACGAGGACTCCACATCAGGCCTCAGAATCTCCTGCAAACAGTGGTGAGTCTGGGTGTACAGCAGGATGTGGGATGAATTGTACATGGAAATGTTACTGGCAGAAAGGTGCCTGTTGCCCCTCTGTCTCTGGTTGTGTGCTCTACTGGCAATATTTGGTCTTGAGTTTAGATCTTACTAAATAGTCTTGTAAAATGTAATTGTTTCATGATTTGCTCCTCTTCTAGAGGAGTAACTGACCTATTGCTCTGGTGTGTCTGCACTTACACAATGCAAAAAGAGTCAGTTTATCTACAATTTGTACTTTTTCTTACAATAAATGACACCTTCATCCCCCAAGCACTCCTGAATCGTAGTAAATTGAAACGGTTTTGAGCTTGAGAAATAATTGTATTTAAATTGTATCTTTTGAATCCAGAGATTTGGAAATGGTGTGGTTCTGTTGTAAATATCTAGTAAAAGGGGTGTGCAGTGCTGCATTGACAGTGTGTTTGCAGTAGGTGACGAGTTTAAGTTACTTTGGCTCTCGTTACGCAGGTCACATGTTGCGTCTGAAGGCTGCTAAGAGAATGGCGTTTTTGGTCATGTTAGTCTGTACTGAGAGAATAAATGTTAACAGATGTGATGCTGAGAAGTTTAGTTTCATTGTCATCAATTTATAGAAGTGCATGGGGGCGTGTAAACATTTAGAATGGAGGAAGATCTCAAACATCTACATTGGATTATTTTTTTCCCCTAAAACCATCCACAGTTGTGCCAGTACACTGAATAGTTAAGGCCAGTAGTTAAAAAAAAAAAAGCCTGAAACAACAAAGCAAGAAGCCAGACAAGAGTGTGGGGGTCTGGTAGAGGTGAGAAGGCCCAAGCTGGGAGGGTGCTTATGCTCACAGTGAAGTTGCAAACCTTCCTTAGTTACAGCTGCTTGAAAATGAGAAATAATTAGGGAACCCCAGCTGGAAGTTCATTTAATGCTCCAGCTCCATCAAACAGGTTGAAGCTGCTCTTACACTGTGCTGGCACACACAATAGAGAGACTAAAATGTGGATACAGCACGGAACAAGCACAGTGAAGTGTTTTTAACACCAGATCTATCCTTGGAGTCCTTGTATTTGCACTCTCATCCCAATTCAAGCATGGAAAGCTACCGAGTCTTTAGTTGTAATCTGTGTAGTAGAAGTATTTTACTCTAGTGGTGGTGGGGTACAGGATCGTTCAGTTAGGTCAGTTCCATGCAAGGAATGGTATTTTCTGTTGTCTAGGACTTGGTGTAAAAAACAAACCCAAAACCCAACAGCAAAACCAGAAAACCATTTGTAATGTCAGTGTTTACTTGAGGAGAACNCCACCCCGAATCATGACTTTAATGTTTGATTAAGAAAAAAACCCAGACCCTTCCAAGATTGGCATTCAGATGCTGCATTTGATTTCCATGAGTAGTAGCTGCTCCTCACAACTATGTCTGAAGTCACATTGAGAGTTCACCTGTCTTACCCCATAAAACTGCAGAAAATAAACTTCCAGAAATGTTACCTGTAACAGTAGCAAATCACTGTAATTTAAAAAAGAAACTTTAAATGAAATTCTTCATCTGTTACTACATCTGTTTTTTTATTAGGTCAGTTGTGTAAATTCTTTACTAAGTACAAATGAATTTGGTTCTCCTTTTCAAAGCAACGATCCCAGAATCCTATTTTGAGTTTTCTGCTGAAAAAGGCCTCTTCAAATTAATTTGAAAATGTCTGAAGTTTCTCAAGTGTCATTTAACATTTCAAAGTGTAGAAAAATATTTAAGTAGTCTTGCAGGATAAAGACTTAATACATTCTAGACTGTACATCTTTGTAAAAACTGCTTCAATTTTTTTTCTTGTATAGAAACAAATATCAGTTGTGAAACCCAAAGATGAATAAAGCTGTATAAAGGGAAGGTTCTTAAATTGCATTTTTTAAAACTTAAGCATGTTTCAGCACTTTTGACAAAAGGCTTCAAAAGACAGGTGCTGTGTCAGGTTCTTGTGAGTGTTTGCAGCCCCAAAGCTGCACTTGGGTCAGATGGGACATCCTGGGCTGCTGCCTGAGGGTGGGACTGAGGCACAGGGCAGCAACTGGAGTGAGTGTTGGCTGTGAGCCTAGTGGGGCTCAGCTGGATTTGACATGTCAGGGTTTGTGTGTGCTAATGAGCCAGGAGACAAACTCTAATGTACTCTGACTCAGCTAGAGAGAGAAATAACCAACAAACCAGCAGGGGCAATGACAGAACACTTGAGCAGGTAAAATGTTACTTCCATTCGTTGGTAAAAGTGTTTTTCAACAGGTAAACTGGAACTTTGATTACAGACCCATCTGTGACTTTTAACACTTTTAGGGCTGTTCCTGCAAGCAGTCAAGTTGCAAAAAACAGTAATCAGAATGTTACAGACTGAGCCTGAACATGTTTCACACTGTTCGGAACATGGTCACAGCGAGGCAGACTCCTGGGATTGGAGCCCAGGATTGGATGAGGCTCTCCTGTAAATGAATATCCAGGTAGGGGTTGATGACTCCCATTAATCAGCTACATCTCTCTGTGACTGCTTTTTTTCCAATCAGAACAATAGGATGAACATTATCTTAGCTGCTGTTCCAGCCCAGACACACAGGCCAGGAACAGAAGAGAAGAACAGGAGTGTTACCTGTGCTGCATTAGTTGGTCCTTATTGAAGTTGTTAGGGAGGAGGCACAGAAGGTCAGGACTTGAAGAAGGGAGGTGGCCCTGCCTCTGAGCTGGGGCATTCTCACTTTTTCCTTAGAGTACACAAAGGCTTCTAAGCTTCATGGTTGGATTTTATTAAAAAACACTGTGCAGTCATTTCCAAATACAGAGAATTAAGACATTTTAGGAAAATTTATTTAAACACAACTTGTGCTATTTGCACAAGGTCCCTTAAGACATCTGAAGGGGTTGCAGAAGGCACTGAAAGCAACTCATCCTTTCTGCTTGCTTACAGTCTCCTTCCTTAAGCTTCAAGCTGTGCCTGTTCTCCTCTGGAACTTCCCGAGGCGGTCACACAGGGTCTGTTTTCCTTGAATCATATTCAGTTGTCCCTTGAGAAATCTTCTGCCACAGTTCCAGCTGAGGCAGTTTACAGCCAGCCAAAACTTTCCCTTTCTGCTACCCAGCTGCACGCTTCCACATGAAAAGACAGATGAATGTCCTGAAGGAGCATGACTTGGGCAAGGCAGAGGGTGCAGCTGTTTCACAAACACAGGGCTCCTTGGCCAAAAGACAGACCTGAGCAATGTAACTCCACAGAAACACCTGGAGTTCTTGTCTCGGCCAGCTGGGGAGGCAGCAGAAGGTGGGGAAACCTGAAAGCTTGATGAGTGTGTGAACAAGTGAGCATCACTCACTGATGAGAGCAGGCACCCACAGAACAGAGGCCTTTGCAAAGTGTAACTTCACCTGGCTTGCTTTCACACAGAATAGAGCAATGCAAAAATTCAGCCATAGGAAGAGTGGATGTCATGGCAGTCTGAGGACAGCAGAAAAATGTGACAAACAGCACAAAGACAGGAAGAAAACCCATGTGAAGCTCTAACTAAACAACAGAAAATCACCTGAGAAGAGCAATAGCATCTGAATGGATGAAAAGAGCTGAAGGTGCCCTTCAGGATCACAGCTGAAAGGGAGCCCAGCAGTAGGGACAGAGGACTTGAGAGGCAGCAATCCAGAAGCCCATGAAGAATGCTGATCCAGCAAAACACAGCACAGGGCAGAGCATCAGGAAGAACACAGAGAGACCTTGCCCTGAGGTTACACAGCTTCAGCAATGGGCAATCAGAACAAGGGGATGGGGGATGTGGTTTGCTGTCTTTCAAACGAAAGAGGCTAAGAGGCCTTCACTATGAAGAGAAGGGACTAGAAAGCAGAAAAAGAGTGGAAACAAACCATTAATTTTTTTTAAGAGTGCTATGAAGCCAGATATACCCGTCTAGTACAAAGGCAGTAAAATTTTAATTCTTACAGTAAGGTGTTAAAATCAAGTACCTTTATGGTATTCCTTTCTTGAAAATCTTAAGTGGTTTTAAAATAGGACAGCTGCTTTGTTACAAAGAATGGCTGTCCTTAACTGGCAGCATGAGACCCAGAACCACCAGCAGGCAACATTAACTGGTTGAATTTTGAGTCCCATTGGGTGTGGAAACAGAGAAGGTACAAAACTACAGTAAATGGTGTTTCTAGAATAACATGCTATTAAAATTAGACATCAGGTCTTCCCCATCATGGAGACTGCTGCATCCCACTCCACTGTGCAGCCTCCACCTGCCCACAGCTTCCATCTTCTTCAGAACCTTCAGGACACGGATCTCACAAGGAAAAGCTGAATATCCAAGTGTAAAAAGATCTTCTTTCACAATGCAGACAAGGCTAAATGTAGTCATACCACTGTTCATATACTTCACCATCCATTTCTCTCCTCTAGGAAGAACTGCATTTTACCAGTAATTCTTCCTGAAACAAAGTTCTGATACATTTTTGGAGCAGGATGCTTTACTATGCAAAAGAGTTACTTTATTCCTTTTACACCTTCCAGCTGTACTGTATAGTAGCAAAAGGATGGAGGGAGATGAGGAGCAAAAACTACACTTAAAGTCCTCATGTTTGCAGCGCAGTGTGATGCCACTCCAGACGAGTGTCCAGGCAGGGATACCCGACTGACCATCAGTCTCATCAGCAGCTGATTGGACCAGGTTATTCCAAGTGCTGGAGTGACTCTGTTACCCACTGCCCTATAAAGAAAGTATTACACATTTCTGCATGCATGGATTTAATTTGAAATACCTTCTGTTGTACCAAAGCTACACTGGAAGACATCATTTACCGTTTCTGTAACATATATTGAAAACTATCAGTCTTTGAAGACAGAGGTGACAGGGTTTACTCACAAAACTTAGCTTCTCTCTGTGGCAAGGAAACAGCTGGAGGAGAAGTGCTTCTATACAGAACACCTGTCATTCTTTCAACTACAGCCATGGGGAATACCTACCTCCATCTGGACAGGCCCCTCTTGCAACAGAAAAACCCCAAGAGAAAAATGGTTGAACTTTTAATATTTGAAGTGTGTAACTGTTGGCCTTGGATTCCATTTGCAGGTATATTTAGAAATGTTGAGTAAACAGAACACTGCATATGTATGACTTTCAACCCAATGTTTAAAACTTTTTTTTTTCCTGGAAAAAGTGCTATTTCTCCAGTAAAAGAACTACAAGCCAACCAGGCAAAAAATAATAATTGAACCTTATCCTTGTTCTGTGTCAGTTTCAGAATCTGAAGGACATTTCACAAACACCCATTTATGCAACAACCAGCTTATGTAGAAAATGAAGGTTATAGTTAGGATTCAAACAACAAATACATACATTTGAATCCTGTTAATATCTTGGTGTCAAAATATACTATTTTGGGGTTTTTCTTAGCTCACTATCAAAGCCAATTGCTACAGTTTGGTTGCTAAATTTTTTAAGCAGACAGAAGGTGCACTAAGTTATATCAGAGACAAGATGCAAAAATACTCTTGTGTAAGCAGGTACTCAAGCCAGTAACTCCAGGGAATTTTTCCTGCTAATTTGTGATTAGGGATTACAATGTAAGTGTATATGACAGTTTCCTCCCCTTCACAGCACGAGTTAGTGCTGATCTCCAGCAAGGCCAGCATTGCTGGGTAAATGCCCCACTGCTCCTGACACGATCTTGTAGCTTACACTGGAGTGACAAAGGACAGAGTGGTTCAGTGCTGTGACATTGTCACACTGTGTGGATGACTCACCTACAACTGCACTGAGCAGCTTCCGACTCACTCACTGCATCCGTCACCTGAAGCACAAAAACAAGGTTTGCAGCTGACCTGGGGCTCTGTGTTTGTATTTAGCAAGCAGGAGGGCAGGGAAGGGAACCAAGGCAAGAAAATCCAAGTTCTCAGAAAATTTATTAAGCCAAGCTAGAAAACACTTATTCTTTCAAGGCAGACTAAAAGGGAGTTGTGAATTACAAGCTGAGTTTACAGTGTTAGAAACTATTTAGCAAGCTACAGCTTAGATTAATCAAACTACTTCTAGATGCTTTATTAGTTAAAAGAAACCCAAAACCACAAACCAACCTCCCCAAATTCACAAAACTGTTCCAGTGCTGTAGCTGGAGATAAAAAGTACAAAAGCTCAGATCTCCCAAAGGTGCCCTGTTCTCAAGGATTTCACTACCTCTGACGTTTCCCAGTGGCCTGCCTGCACACTGACTTACCCCTTCCCAAGACCACATTTGGAGTGTGAATGCCTCAACTCTGGCACTCATATGCTCCTTCAATTTGTCAGTGGACTAAGAGCAGTGTCTTGCCTTGTTTCCTCAAAAGAATACCCTTTTTGACCAGTATCATTGTGGCCTTGTTTTGGTCCAGCTCAAGTCAGTGCATGCACTTTAGTGCTTCAGAAATCTCGGCAGTTACACAAAAATGGTGAGCTCCACAGAAATGCAGCAAAGTCCCTGGTGCTTCACTGTCTCCTGGAACAGAACTGTGCCTGCAGAGTTCCCAGAGCAGTCCTGCTGGCAATGGCATTTGAACCCAGTGATAAGAAAGAACTCTGTTATTTTGCTTTGATGCTCTGTGCAGTTGCTATATATTTTTGTTAGCTTTAGTAGACAACTTTTCAGAACATAAACAGTCTATAAAAACTAAAGTAATAAACTTTGAGTAGTTAACATTTACTAAAGTACATCAGTTTAAGGAAGCTTCAGTTTCCATCAGTCATTAATAGACAGCTGACAGTGGTAAATAGACCACCATGAAATCTGCATTTACACAGATTGCACCATCACCCTCCAGCCATTTATGAAACAGTCCCTATAGAATAAGAAGCAATTTGATATCGTACCTGATTAATGCACATGATGGGAGTCCTGAACCTAGTGCTCAAGCTGTGAAGCTGTGCCCCAAAGGTCTGCAGATACCGAGCCTTCAGTGCAGACTCAGCAGGGCCGAACTCGCAGCGGAACAGGGCGGCGAGGGAGTCGATGACCACGAGCCGCACCATGCCCCGAGCCAGCAGCAGGGACAGCCTCCTCGTGATGCACTGCTGGAACGTGTCCTGCCACACACACAGTGACACAGGGTGACCTACAGCAACCGCCACTGCAACACGAGCTCAAGGAGTTTCCAATTGTGAAGGCAGATGGTGGATCTCTAAGTCTCACCGGTAACCACATCTGGTGGTTCTACTCAAGAGACCAAACTGCAACCTGCATTTACCTGCAGCTCTGATTTTACTAATACTTCAAAATCTCAAGTGTGTAGTACTCCTAAACTGTTCCTGTTTTTGTAGAGTAATAGAATGTTAAGGGCTTGGAATGGACCTTAAAAATCATCCAGTCCCAACCCTCCAGCCATGGGCAGGGACACCTCCCACCAGAAGAGGTTGTTCAGAGCCACATCCAGCCTGGCCTTGAACAATTCCAGGGATGGGGCAGGCACAGCTCCTCTGAGCAGCCTGTGTCAGTATCTCACCACCCTCACAGTAAAGAATTTCTTTCTAATATCTAATCTAAATTTCCCCTCTTTCAATTTGTACCCTGGCCCTATCTACCGTTCCTGATGGAGAGTCCCTTTTCAGCCTCCCTGTAGCCTCTTCAGACACTGGAAGGCTCCTATGAGGTCCCCACACAACCTTTTCTTCTCCAGGCTGAACAGCCCCAACTTTCTCAGCCTGCCTGGGGGAGGAGTGTTTCTCACTGAAACACTCAGGACACAAAACCATCATTAAATGTTCCAAACAAGTTACAGACTGTGCTGCTCTTCCTCTAAAGACCCACTAACAGTAAAATACTGCCTCAAATCCATATTGATTGAGAATCTTAGAAACATTCTTACTTTGTGCTGCTACTTACCAGGTCTGCTGCCTGCTCAACGAAAATACTGTTTCCAAATCTGATCTTCTGTATGACTTCAGCTGGAACATCTGCACGCAGCTTATGCTGTTGATCTATGAGCTGCTGCAAGCGTTTGCTTGGGAACGCATCTTCTGTACAAATGTAGACAGCTCCTGCAGCCAAGGAATCCACCTGTGGTTACTACAGGGCTCTTCCACACGCAGTCTTCTTAACAGCACACAAATTATATCAAAAGCTACCCATATGGACCTGGAAGTTCATGTTGGTTTTGGGGTTTGTTTTGCAACTATATTGAATCGATGATGCAAAAAAACTCCACTCCTGTGACTTTCCTGCAGTTGCCTGTTCCTTTTTTCAGCACCAGCTGGGAAAACTGGATTTTGTACTCTCCACTGGGTGACACTCACCGTGCACAGCTGTGGAACACCCACCCACCTGCCCTTGGGGATCAGGAAGTATCACAGTTTATCCAACCCACAAATAGAGTGACAATGCACAGTCTTCCTGGTTCAGTCAGAAATCCAAACCACAGCACTATGAAATATATTGACTATGCCAGCCAAAACCAGTGCTAGTATTTTGACTCATGCCACTCGGTGTTTTCAAGCTTCTTGGTTTTAACTTTACGTATGGAAGGGTACTGGGCACCACAATATCTAAGCCAGTTTTAAGAGGATCACTCATCCAACCTCATTCCAACTAACTCTTCCTGAAAATGGTAATTAGATAAAAACCATTATATTTCAATCATATTACTGTGAGTGATGTCTGTAGATGTTCACTGTGGTTTCTGGTTAGTAAGTTACTGCAGAGGAAATTACCCGTAAGCATCAAAGATGTTGGGAAAAGAAAGCACAAGTACAAGCAGTGTTTTCTTTATTTAAAAAGTGTTACTGTTATTGCAGAACTGACCAGAATTAACAGCTAAGACTTACAGGGCTACATCTAAGGATTGAGCCCACTCACTGAAGTGGCTGAGGCTGCTAACACAGCTTGGCAGGTGTTGTGTTTGGCAATATGAGACACCCTGATCCATCCAATGATCCATCCCAGAGTTAGCTCTCCAGGGAGTCCCATTTCCAGATACAACTTCCAAATTCTCTACACACTCCACTGAAAAAAATATGAAACTATATCCAAGTGGAAATGGAAATTTCTCAGGACTTGATTAGGTAAAAATTAATGGTTATTATATTAATAAAAATATTTTGCTGATGGACACCTGTATAAGACAAGTTATTGAATCCTGAAAATCTTCTGCATGAGACAAAGGGGAGTCTAAGCCCAGCATGTTTTAGGACTGAAACTGCATCTTCATTTTAGCTCTCCCCAACACACTGTAAATTCACCTGTGAACACCCTTCACATCTATCAGGTAATGCAAAAAAATGTACCCATGCCCACTAACTAAAAAAAATTATCTTTGACAGCTGAGAATTAAAGACCTTACCTAATTATTAACAGATTGGAAAAATAAATCATCATTCATAGGAGGTACTGAAATGTTTCTAGAATTTCTATTTCCATTCTACCTAATTACAGGTTCAAATAATACTCTGGCTCCTTTTTGCTTTCCTTGGCCCTGGCAGCCTTCAACATTTATCACTAGAATTTGGTCTCCATTAATCCCCCAACTGCATTATGTATATACTTCTGTAAGAGGGAACTGAGGGCTGTTTGCAGTTTTCATTTCACACAGAATAAGGACTACAGTAAAGCCTTAGTGGTCAGAGCAGTCATGATCTGACCATGAATACTGAACTACAGCAAACAAGAAACTAAGAATTTGAACCATGAATGCTTTCTATTCTTATCCCACTTTCTAGCACGAGTGGATAGAATTCTGAATTTTAAACTATGGGCATAAATGCTGTCTCTAGTAATTGCAATTACTTAAGTCATACACAATACCTGTAGATGTAAATGAGCACATGAAGAAATTTCCATCAGCAAAGGAAGAAAATAAAAAAAAAAAAAGAAGAAAAGAGAAAATTACTCCACAGTTATCCAAATCCATTAAGTTTACAGTGACATCAGCAGCTTGTGGAATACTATCTGAACCTGTAGGAAGCTCAGGCAAGGAAAACACAGTAAACTATTAATTAAATTGCTTAATTGTTTAAGGCTTTTTAAATAGCTAATTATCAAACAGTTAATTAGGTGAACCTTAATTTTCTTGAGATTTCCCTAGGTTCATTTCTTCTAATTGGACTAATTTTCATAATCACTTTCCAACTCAACAGTGCCAGGTGAGTATCATATAGGCAGATGAGCATCTTTACTAAGGGCAGTCCTATCAAATACTCAGTTTCATGATTTCTGAAATGCCAATAAGTCAAGAAAAATTTCTAAACACAAATTTGACATGATGTATACCGAGCACAAACACTCACTGAAACAAGCCAGTTACACAGTACAACAGTTACAGCACAAAACTGAAAATCATAATGGTGCAAATTCAAACCCAAGTAAATAAACAGAAAATAAAGTAAACCCACTAAGATCTGCAGTTTTCTTAAGCCCACGTAGTTTCTGAATTTCAAGCTAAAAAACCTGTGCTAACTTGAGTTGAAAAAACAGTTCCTGAAGTAAAACACTCTGGCCTTCTCAGCTACCATTCTTATTCAAGCTGACTGCCTTTTGCACAATGTTGCTTTAATGCTGAAAGACAGGGATTCCTCTACCATGAATTCTGGGCTCCCAGAGAAATCATCTGCTTTCTAAAAACCAGACCTGCCTTAAGCAGGACGTCCCTTGTCCTCTCCTTGGTTTATTTAAAAAGGATGGAACGTCTGTTACTTCAGATTTCATAGTCACTGGGGTTCTTTCAGATGCAGATTTGCATTTCTAGATAGATCAATGCTCCATTGATTAAATAATTGTATTTTGATCCAGAGTTATTGCAACATTCAAGGCACTGAAAACAGTCACAGGTCCAACAAAACCCAAACAGAAAGCAGCAATTTCATAAAATCTGTTATTCAGGCCAATAAATGTGTTTTGCTGGTTGTTGACAAAAAAGTACCACCAAAAAATCAACCAAACAAGAAAAAAACCCACTAAAACCCCTCAACCTCAAAAAGGACAAATTTTGATTCCTATGATTAACCTATCATGCACCAAAGCAGTTTGTTACCAAGAATCAGTAGCAAACATTATTTTCTAATTCAGAATTCTAATATGGATAACAATTTGTCCCATTATATTCATGTATTGCTTATGAATATGGGCATAAAAAATAAATTCAGCCAACACACAGCTGAACACAACTGACATCCCTAGAACAGCAGAAAGATATCCTGGAGGCAAAGGAAGCCTTTGTTTACTTTCAGGATTTCTTTGCTGCCAACCTCTTTGCACTGAGAATTACAAACAAGACTAGCACTAAATTTAATGAAGTAAATCTTAAAAGAAATGTATTTCAACATCACCACTTATGAGAAGGGAAGTTTCTAAGCAGTAAAAAAATACCATGCACCATAATTTTATATCAGTAGCAAAGTTTTAGCACTGAGTTAATCCTCCACTGGTAGTGCCCGAGTTCTGTGAGAGTTTCTAAGCATTGCTGTTCTCCTCAAGTTTCCTAAAGGATAAAACTCCTCACAGTTAAGCTAAGCTTTAATTGCTGTATTTCTCATCAGAGGCTCAATACGAGAGTGCCATTAGGGTGTTGGGTACCTTCTTCTGTACCTCCTTCTGGTTTGTTCCTTGATTTCATCGTAAACAGGGAGAAGTGCTGGAGCATGGGTAACACTGTATTTGCATTCAAACTACGTGCAGCAGTTAGCAGCAACACACAAAGGAACAGAACAAAATGTAATTGCTTCTGCTCTGATTAATGACATAATGTAATGTAAGCCATGGGCTACTCACAGCCCTTTAAGCAAGATCTTCATTTGTACAGTCCATGATTTTTCCACATGGGTGGATATAGTTCAAGAAACGAGTAAGTTTCCCCACAACGAGCCACTGAGCTGCCAGATAAAGCCAGTGCTGTGTGGAAGGAACAGCAAGGTCACAGGCAAAACACACCTAAGGCAGACTACCAGAATTCTCAGAAGTGACACAGGTTTCCTCCCTTTCTACAGCCGCACAGAACAGTAAAAAAATACAAAAAAAATTTAGGAGTTAGATTAATGTCATAGAAGAGTAAAAAACACTATCCTCAAATCAAAGAATAAACCTGTATACTTTGGCAAACCCAGGAAAATCACAGGTACAAAACAACATTACATTTCTTCAATTACATTTCCATCAATTTTACTCTGTAAATCAATATAATTATTGTTATCAAAACAAATAATCTTTGAAATTTGAAATCCCCAGCTAGGGAATACATACCATATAGCCAAAATGTCTGTGGAAAGTTATCTGCTGAGCTATTTTGCTGAGGGGGTTACCTGAGAAGTCAATGAGCACTCGTGACAGCAACACTTTTCTTACATCGTTTGAGTGTGTTCAGTTTAACCCAGAGTGGCAGGCAGGCAAACAACAGCCAACAGGAATTTGGAATTAAGTTATGCTGTACTGCAGGACGTGCACAGCAAGCTTTTCTCTCTGTAAAGACACATTTCTCACTAACTGGCTTCCTACTGAAGTTAGACACGCACTGAAGATGTGCACCTGCTTTAAGGATGTTCCTAAAGACAGTATATTCCCCCAAAAGGGAAATGAATCCATATTTACAGTTCAGCACTCACCAGACTCTAATCCACCGTACTTGTAAGGGTACTGCACACACAGGCACAGCTGTAAACTAATCTGAGTCTTCCCAGCAGAACTTTCCCCGGCCAGCTCCGTGATTCCCACTAAGGGAATGCCACCTTTTAACAAGTTGTCTAGCACTGGGCATCCCAGGCTCAGCTTCTGGTGCTGGGAGGTGAGATGATCTTTATCTTGGTAGAGCTGAAGTGCTGCAGGGTTTGGGAGTGGTTTTTAATGATTAAAAAGAAAAAAAAAAAGAAAAAGGAAGTTCCATTTATTATTTTTCTAACACACAATGATACAAAATAGATGCTGTATACAAGACTTATATCTACAAGGGATGCTTTCTTTGTTGATGGAAAATTTCCCTAATTCAGCCTGGTCTTCCCCACCTCCCTCTCCCACAAGACCTACTGCTGAATGTCTGTTCAAAGACTGATCATTTACACTGAGTTCTTTCCTCCTCTCAAACTTTTTTTTCTTTCTCTGCCTCTAAGGTGTCCCTGTGGAAAGTAACTCCTTGAGAAACCTTTGACGGCAAAGTTCAAGCACAGGAATTATGGAAATGGAAAGCTATAGGAGAGTATAAAACAGCATAGCAGGCATCTGGTCAAAGCCTGAAGACACATGCAATCACAAGAAAATTGATTTTAAGTACAGAGCTGTCATTAAGGATTTGTACAGGAGGAGCTATTGGGTCCTGCTTGGTTTGGAATGAGGCATTTATTACAAATCAGTATATAAAGCTTTTAATACATGATATAAATTTTTCAACTAGTCTTAGTACAAAAGGAAAATAGTGAGAGAGAGGAAGAAAGTGTGAAAGAAAAAGGAAATATTTTGTTCCTGTAATTAAGTTTTTCAGACTGGAGAATCATTCTGTCCTGTTTCAAGTAGGCTTGATCCTGAAAAATGACACCCATCCACTCCCATTTACTCCCAGGTGTCAGGGAAGCTGTCCTCAGCATAGTTATATAATTCACTGTAGCGTAATAAAAACTACTTGCATTTTCACTTTAAACCCACATTACTGTGTCATTGAGGAGCCAGAACCATATTTCCTCCCAGTGACAGTTATCTTGAGTTTTAGACAGAAGACTTTTCCTGCCCTGGCTGCAATACCTGTGAGCATGCTGTTCCTCCTCAGCGTGCGAGAGACTGTTTTCAGCAGGCACTGGATGTCTGCACTGGAGAGCTTCATCAATCTCTGCAAGTCTGCTCCAGAGAGGTTTAAAATCTCTTTCACTGATTTTATGTCAGCTGAAATTAGAGGAATTTTTATAAATACTTCTGCCTGGATTAGAGTCTTACACAGAAAGGTTTTCACAATTTCTAATTCTCATTTACTTGAGGTTTATCTATGCTGCATTCTTCTAAGGTGGGCAGGCAACACTCACTTCAAATGTACCAACACAAGCTGTAAAATTGTTTGGAAAATGATTATTGAAGCATGGGCAAAACCCAACACTTCCAACTACTCAAAAAACTTATTTAATTACAGTTCTAAAATATTAGTGCATATCTGCATGCTTAGATCCACAAACACACAATTATGTCACGGATGTCGCTGTAGTGACAGATCTGTTAGTGAGACATTGGGAAATTAAATTACCTTTTTTCAGGGCAGCAATCGTTTTAGGGTTCAAGTCAAACTGGTCCCAATCCATCTCCTGACACAGCACAGCAACGAGCAGCACATCCCGTAATTATCTGTGATTAAAGTGGCTTTTATCACAGACACATGCAAGGAAAAAATAGGCACAAATCAATGTCAAAAGTTTCCAGGACTTTCTTTCTATTTTTAACTATATATATATATATAAAAGTTATCTTAGAGAAGTAACAATTATTCTGGGATATTAGTATTATTACTATTATTATATTATTGCTGGTGGAGGTGGTAGTATTTTATATATTGATATTATTTTATTATGGGAAGAGTGTGGCCAGCAGCCTGAGGGAGGTGATCCTCCCCCTCTACTCAGCCCTAGTGAGGCCACGTCTGCAGTGCTGTGTTCAGCCCCGGGCTCCCCAGCACAAGAAAGACAAGGAGCTACTGGAGAGGGCCCGGGGAGGCCACAAAGGGGATGAGGGGTCTGGAGCATCTCTCTGATGAGGAGAGACTGTGGGACCTGGGCCTGTTTAGTCCAGAGAAGATAAGACAGAGAGGGGATGTCATCAATGTGTATCAGTATCTCAGAGGTGCGTGCCAAGAGAAGGCGCCGAACTCTCTTCAGTTTCACCTCAGGATGAAGAACTTCCTTACACTGAGGGTGGCAGAGCACTGGAACAGCTGCCCAGGGAGGTNACAAGGAGCTACTGGAGAGGGCCCGGGGAGGCCACAAAGGGGATGAGGGGTCTGGAGCATCTCTCTGATGAGGAGAGACTGTGGGACCTGGGCCTGTTTAGTCCAGAGAAGATAAAACAGAGAGGGGATCTCATCAATGTGTATCAGTATCTCAGAGGTGCGTGCCAAGAGAAGGCGCCGAACTCTCTTCAGTTTCACCTCAGGATGAAGAACTTCCTTACACTGAGGGTGGCAGAGCACCGGAACAGCTGCCCAGGGAGGTCATGGAGTCTGCCTCTCTGGAGACATTCCAAACCCACCTGGGCTCATTCCTGTGTCAGCTGCTTTAGGTGACCCTGCCTTGGCAGGGGGGTTGGACTGGCTGATCTCCAGAGCTCCCTTCCAACCCTGACTAATCTATAATCCAACCCTCTGGCAAAAGTCTTCTCTGAAGGCTGTTTACATATATCCTATTAGAGAGTTCAACCAATAATCCTGCAGTTAAGAACTACCGGTAATTTTAATGGCTTTTTAATTTTAATTCTGCATAGTGCTTTCGCTCTGGACTGCAGCTCACAAGTAAGCTGGACAGTCATTTCTACCCTGTCAGTCATCACACGAGGCTTTCATTTTCAAATAAAAAATTTCACACCTAATATTGAATCGTTAAAATCTGTTTGTTTCTTGAAGCGACATCAAACAGCTCTTTCAATACTTTCGTCCAAAACATGATAGTTTAGCACTATGGCTGCCTAGAACAGTATTGTGAGGTTCTTAGCATTATTCTGACAAACTTTATGAAGGATTGCAGCAGACACCCAGGAGTTATATGAGAATACATGACTTTATGAACAATCCTTTTTCCAACACGGGGAGGAGAGGTTGTGTTGGGTGATAATGACAGATTAAATCTAAGAGAAGCAACAGTTACTTCTGAGCAACACCCATTTAAAACAACATTCTGAGAAGGTATAGAAGCCGAAACTTACTGAAATCAATCATGATTACGACGACCCTTGACTGAAGGGCTCCAAACCATTGCGCACCCTCGGCTCATAGGAAGCCGCTCCGCTGATGAGGCACAGGGGAGGAAGAAACACCGGGAGCGGGTCACGGGGCAGCCAGGGGTACCCCACGGCCTCGGCACCGGCCGGGGGAGCGAGGTGCGGACGGAGCGCGGCCCCGCCACAACGCCCTCCCCCCGTCACGAATCCCCCGCCGCCACCACAGCCAATCAGCGAGCAGCTCGCCCGCCGCAGGCCAATCAAAACTCCCCTGAGCGACTACCCCTGCGGGACAGCCAATGGCAGGGCGCCGCTCACTCCCCTCCCGCGGGGCCGGCCGGGGGCGGAGAGGCCGAGCTGGGTGAGAGTGCCGGGCTGGTGCTGCGCTAGCGGCCGTGGGCCCTCTGCGGAGCCGCCCCTCGGGGCCGCGGGGGCCAAACCCGCCCGCCCGCGGCTCGCCTGGGGCCCTTCCTGGCAGGCCGGGGCGGGG
>VZRR01002859.1:1751398-1986392 GCA_013398015.1 Oreocharis arfaki | reverse complement strand
ATCCCATCCCATCCCATCCTGTTTGATATATGTTAACATTGGGTTCTTTGGAGGCAAAAATAAATTGAATTTCAAATTACTAATCAAACTTGAAATTTAAACTTCTAAATCCCTGACCTTAAAGAAACAATAGCAATTGAGAGAAAGAATCCACTTAATCTAATTTTAGATGTCAAAAATTAAAGCAACCAATCTAAACAAGCCACCTAGGGTTTCTTCAACAATTACTGCTAGAAAAGGATAATTCCCCTGTCTTTGACATCTGTCTGAAGATGAGGTGAACCACCCAAGATAATAGGTGTTTTCTTCTTTTTAATGGTGGTTTAGGTAAGCTAGAAAAATAATTTAATGAAAATCTATTTTTAATGTGAATTCCACTGAAGAGACATAGCTTTTAAGGCTGGATTTAAAGAGCATGAATCTCAAGATGAAAAAAATGGTTCCTAATACAATCAAACCTTTCCCCAACCTTTTCATTTCTTCCTTGTATTTCTACTGAAGGAACTGCATTGTATATTATTACTATACATTTTGTTCACTATGCAAGTACTACCTGAATTTAGAGAAGATCAAAGCAAGCAAGCATAAAGTGTCTAATTTCTGAGGTATCAGAAAGGGAAGGCATCTGAATTCCAATTACATCTCAGTTTACTGGTCAAGAGTGAAGCTGAATTGGAACTCCCACTGCAGACACTTGGTTTTGTATACGAGGTCCCCCAATCCTGTACACAAAGTGCTCTGCTACTCCTAAGAATGGAAGAGGTTGAGGATTTGACCCCAGGTTTCACCCTTTCCAGGCTTACATAAGGTTACTGGTTCTCCTGGTTCTGATATTTGTGGTCACACATCCTGAACTCAGGGAAAATTTCTGATTAAATCTGTTAGACATATTTATGGGAAAAAAATCCTGTTTTGTTGAACCTGAAAAAAACACTGTGAGAGGGCCTCGTTAAGAACAATTCTGTATCTATGAAATAAGGTATTTTGTTATGAAAAAAGCCCCTTTTAAATCTAGGACACAATGAAATACAGCATTTAAAGACATGAATTCAAATGACTTTAAATACATTTACAGTTCCACTGCAGTGTTCTGCAGTGTTCTGCTGGACTGTGGATTACAGCAGCTGTCAGGTTATACCTCCACCAATCTAAAATATGTCTTTAAATACACTTGTGAACATTTCCTAAAAAGAAAATGAGGTGGATCTAGCTCAAACGTAAAGGCCAGTTTCTGAGTTTTCCTAACATCCCTTCCTGTTGAATAAACATACCAAACTCCTGCAGCTGATCTTCTCAGACACTGAGTCTGTCTAGAAGTGTTCTGTGTGGTAAATTATGTCTTCCAGACTTATATCAGGCAGATTTCCTAGTAGGGATTTTTTTTTATAGTTTGTAATTCTTCTTGTGTTTTATGACACTTAAAGTCAAATTTCTGAGAGTTCAGAAACTGGCAGATGTAATCAAAGACTACTGAGCCAATCCTACAGCCATTATAGTTGCTGGGAGTTTTGTCATCAAGTTAAATGAAAACAAAAACCAGTCTGTGCATCAAAAAAAGCCCTAAACCCAGAATAGATTAATATCAAGGATGAAAGATGTATTTGATTATTGATAATGCAAATGAATTAAACTACTTTCGAACCAGAGATATCAAAATTACTATATGAATAATAGTTTCAAATCTAGTAATTTATCATATACAAAAAACCAGCAAAACAAAGGCAGGTAGGTAAGGAAAAATACTTTGAGAAAGAAAACCCAAGCTTTTATGAAAAAAATTGTTTAACTAAAAAATCTAGTAATATTTCTGCTGTAGTACCTTACTGACATATTGATTACACTGATTCTTAGCCAACAATGAGAGGACAGCCTGTATTCAAGTTCAACTGGCCATAAATACATTAATCTACCATCTCCTCACGGGAAGTTTGCTTTCTGTTTTATATGTACAGCTGCAAAAATATTGTAATCTTAGGCCAGTAATGGAAAACAGTGTATATGTGAATAACGTATTTCACAAATTCTTATGTTGTGGTTGTCTAGTTTCAAGACTTTCAGGTTGTATTCTGGAACTCAGTGAAGGAGGGAGAGTGATGCAATTGAAGCTGCACGGAGAACTCACCTGATCCTGCCCCGAGGGCGCTCAGATTGCTCTGACATAAAACTTGTGCTGCTGAGGCGAGAGGCACTGCTGGTTCGGGAAATGGCTGACACATCACTGACATCACTATCTGATGATTTGGCAGAGACGTTATCACAACTTCTGTACTGATCTGTTTGTATATTATACTAGAGACCAAGAAAAGAAAGGGTGAGGAGTCTGATCAAAACAGAACGCATTCATTGAGACAACAAATGACCTAAGTACAACAATTCTGTTTAACTGCTTTTAGATATAACAAAATTGTATGAAATTCCAAGAAATGCCTACATTAAATAATGTCTTTATGTCTAGTGCAGAAATCAAACATGTTATTTATGGACTATAGAAGATACTTGGAATAAAATACAGCATTGGAAATTAAATAGCCTGCTGGTTCTTCAGAGCACTAGAACTACAATAATGATATATTTACATGAAATATTTATGCAGCAGACAGACATCTCAAGCACATGCATACCATCCATTCGGTTACAGACTCTTTTAAAAATTTTTAAAATAATAAAAATATATGCTAGTAAATACCTGCACACAAAACTGCATATGAACCTGAATGAAATATAATGCTACATGAAGCTATTAGGGACTGATGTGAGTTCCTAAGTTCTAAGAAGAAAGAAAAAAAAGGATATTTTCTGTCTCAAAACATCTCTTTATATTGTGATACTAGAGGACGAGTTAGGCAGAAAGCTAGCTCAGCAAATACAGTATTTGTTTCCAGGCAGATCAGTTCCCTGATCTAGTCGCATCTACATCTATCTGCCCATGCATAAGAACTAGCAGAAGACCCAGCAGGAGGAATATGTGGACAGAGGTAGAAGTTGCTTCACTTTTAAAACCAACTGTGACACCACACCACGTATTACATAATGCTCTTATTGCTCATATCATCAGTCTGACAGGTACAAAAGGATCCTTCAATCCTAGCAAAGTCACACTTACCTAAATTGTCACTCATACAGATATGAGGACCAAATAATTGTCAGGCTCACAAAATCAAAACTCCCTGTCATTAGAGGAAGGTACTCTTGGCTGGAAAGCAACTAAACCAGTGGCATACTTCCCAGGGCATATTATGGGAAAACTATTAACACATAGGAGAACTAGGCAGTTTTTTACATTACACTCTAGGGAGTTCATTTTCCAGACCTGTGCTCTGTAAAATTGCAAGTCATAAAAGTTTATTTACGAATCATGCACAAATCTGTGACTATCTATGAATATCCAAACTCCAACTAGGCACTGGGTTGCTGGCTGAGTCACTCAGCAAATGCCATGATTTAATTTCAAAAACCTGGTAAACACAAGCTTGAGTTTGTACTGATAAATGTAACAGGTCTCCTCTCCTAAAGCCAGGTTTATCTTCTCTTGCTCCAGTTCGTTTCAGCAACTACGCTTGTGCACACTTGGAAACCTCTCGGTAAAACATTGAAGATAAAATGAGGAAGTTAAGAGGAGTAGAGAAGGGGAAGGAATAAAGACAATTCTAAGCACCAATTGTAAATATAGAAATATGCAGGACAAATGGAGGTTATATAAATTTATTCTCTCTGTGTGTTTTTCAGGTGTGCATTAGAACACTGCTTAGCAAAAACTCTTAGCAGTACCCTGTAAGGGCCTTGCAGTGGCTGAGTAAAAACATCTGCAGCAGAGAAAGCTCTGCTTTATTAAAGGTAACTTTAAGAAAGGACTCAAGTACTCTGATATGCAAAAATATTTTAAACTACACTGAGAATTTATTGGGAGGCTCTCTTTACAAGTGACTTGTTGTGACTTTACTGAATATAAATGCCCAACGCGGTTAAGGTGAGACTGTGCTGATATGTTTATTCAGATCACCTTTTGTTAACTGCTTGTAGAGTCTGCTAAGCAATTTTGCTGCTTGCTGTCCTTCAGACTGCAAGATAAAATGAAAACTCCAAAATGGAAACACAAAGCATACTAATTCTTATCAGATCTATTTCATAATAAGATATATTTTCCTTCTAAAGTGCAAAAAACTATTCAAAAAAAGAATACAAGTTTGAAAACTTTTTACTTAGGCTAAATATTCAGAGGCTGGAAAATGGAATGGTTAATTACCTCCAGTGTAGGTTAAACTGCCCCAGTCCCAAGACAGCCTTGATGTTTTATGCAAAATTCCTTAAGAATTCCTAATGAATCCTTCAAGCTACTCTAAATGAGAAATGTAAAAACATAAAAACCACCTGGACACATGGAATGATCTGGCGTTCTATTAATCTAAACAGATTTGCAATCTGCAAAATCATCCCATTAAATAATAAAACTTACGTTTATTTTAGTGAAGTAGGGATTTCTCCCACCCCATATATATTAAATTATACCTAGAAATTATTCCTTTGCAGTTGAGGTTTTAAAAATACCTTGTTTAAAATATAACCAAGCAATCTCTCTCAAATGCATGGGGTTTCTTAAGCACGGTAACAGACTGCCTCAGAAATACCTCCATGTTTTATTTGTATTTGCTGAAGACAATCTGACTTCTTCCCTCTGCCATTATAATGTCCAATTACTTCTCTTCCTCACCAAAAAGTCCATATTCTCTTTGTGGCCTTTGGTTTGAGAGTGCATACAGTGAATCTGCAATGGTAGAAGATTTAAGTGGTCCTTGAGCAACCATGGCATGCTGCTGGAGAAGGGAGACCCCCCACCAAGAGAACCATCAAGGCCAGATGCAGTGACTTCTGGAAGCTGTCCTGCTGGAAGCCTTTCTTCTAAGTATTGAGGGAGGTTTAGGCTGCTGGCCTTTGATCCAAGCCACACCTGAATCTGGCTGTTTAGCCCTCAATTTACAATTCAGCAGGTGGACTATGTATGTTATGAAGAAGACCCTCTATTTCACTTGTACTGAATTTGCTCCACCTTTCATGGGGTATCTACATGGGCTGGGAAAGATGGGGAGGAGGCAGAGAGAGAAAGCATCAGGCATGGTTGTGCAGCTTACTGGTTAGAACACCAGGAGAGAAGTTAGAAGTCCCAGTTTGTGTATCAGTGGCTGTTCAGAGGTTCAGCCTCATCAACTGACTGTTCAGTATCAATATGAAACCATTTATTGGTGCAGGGGGCTTCAGCCCAGGTATCATCCACTGTAAGTGGGGGCTATATAGATACCCTCACTCTGTTTTGCTCCCTGTAGTCCAGCAGTCTGAAAAATTGAATTGTTTTGTACATACCAGACTGGCTTAAAAGACAGTTTTTCATATGTTGGTAAACAGAGAACTTTTCAGTGAGATGGGACACAAAGAAAAGACTGAATCCATGTCTTCTACCTGCCCTGTATTGCAATCACACAGCTAGAGCAGAAAACATGGAGCATCCCTTCCTAAAGGAGATTTTCATGGCACCGCTGAGCTTTTCTTACCCCCTTATACTGTATGCCAGGGCTGTGATTCCCAAGAAACTGAAAACTTTTCCCTTCACAGAAATAGAGATTAGCACAAAAAGTAGTGATGCTGAAAAATTAATGCTGAATGCTACAGAGTTTACATTTTACTACTTCTGGATTCAGCTTTTCCTTCCTGTACCTGCTGCTTCTAATTAATTCACTGACCTCTACTGGAGGCATAGAAGTTTTCCTACTGATTTCCTACCTACTTCTGATACAATCTGATAATCAGTCATCTCAGCTAACAGATGAACAAAATGAAAGCAATTTTCAAATTTACCTTTTTTCCCTTCAAATACAGAGAGAAGTAAATAGTACTCTTCCACAAAGCAGTACTCATTAAAATGAGAATATTTTACTGCTGCAATACACCTGAACTTCTCATTCAGAAGAAAAATATCATGGGCTGAGATCCTCTTACATGGTATCTGCAATGAAGTAATGCCTGCAGGTTTCCAACTGGGCTCAAAAATAGTATGATAGAGTTCTACTGTACAGCAGAAAACTGCTGCTCTTTATAACTGCACATATATTTGCAATAAACTTCCCTGACATGTTATAGGTAAATATTATATCATTTTGAAGCTTCAAAATTACGTATATTTTCAATGCAATCACTTCTCTTTCCCCTCTGTATCTTAAAGCTGATGTAACATTTCTTTTCCAAGGTGCACTATTTATCACATTAGGGGAGTTGCTAAGGTTTGCAGCAACTTCAATAGCAATTACCGAAGAGTAGGTCTGGTTTTTTAAACATTAACAGCAGCTAGTTTCAAATGCCAAAAATATCTGCACTGTCTTTGCCAGCATTACAAAAACAGAAGTCTATAAACAGCTGGAATGCACTTCTTCCATTCACTTTACAACCTGTGAAGCCATTGCTTCTTGTACACCAGCAAAAGGAGAAAAAAAGGGTATGATGAACTGTACATCTGTTAACATCAGTGGGAAAAGCATAGACATAAACAAAGAGTGTACTTCACAAATAATTTTACAGCTCCTTAATGACTAACAATGTCAGCAATTTTACTGATTATAAGGCACATCTTAGAA
The DNA here is from genome assembly GCA_013398015.1 of Oreocharis arfaki. Lineage (NCBI taxonomy): Eukaryota > Metazoa > Chordata > Aves > Passeriformes > Paramythiidae > Oreocharis > Oreocharis arfaki. The sequence continues at coordinate 1,979,772 of VZRR01002859.1, read as the reverse complement.
GTCATTCAACAGTCCATTATAATTGGATTATCTTCCATATTAAGAAGTATTTATATTTCGAGATTAACTCCCAAAACCATGAAGAATACAAGAATTCAGAGCTTTGAAAATTGAATGAGTGTGCTGTCCTTTGACTACAAAAAAAGCCTCAAGTGACTAACCTCGACAAACATATACCTCAAAATGTGCTTAAAATAAGGAAATTAAAAGAGAAAATAGAATGGGCATTAAAATCAGGTTATTAACATGTGGAAAGAGAAATACAGACCACATGCATATATTCAACCAGGGACTTATGCAAGTCTTGAGACTGCAGCTATCTTTTGAGGCACCCTACTCTAACAAGGAAGCTTGTCAGAAAACACTGAATCCTGCACAAAGCACCTTGAGTTTTATGATTGCTCACACAGGGTTCCTCCAAATGCTGCCAGCATTCACAGCCCACCAGTTGGCACCTTGGGGTATTCAGGACTCATCACTGACTCCCACCAGCTTCTGTCTTAGGAGCAGCTCACAACATGGTCCAGAGCCCACCAAGCACCAGTGATTCTAAATAACTCTTTCTGTCCAGCTACTACGAAGAGCGCTCAACTTCTGAACAGGGAACAGTAAAAATGAGCAGTCAAACCATGAGGAAACTGCAGTGAAGCCCACAGGCCAAAGGAATGGAACTGACTACATTTTGTGAAATCCAGCCAGTAGTGGAGTGACTGCCTTTTTAATATGACATATAGTAGAGAATTTTTTCTTCAAGATTGGTGAAGGGGACCAAAAGAAGATACTCACCACATCACTGTCTAAAAGCATCTTCTATACATAGCCCTAAATGCCTTGCCCAGCATCACATAAAACTTAACATAATCAGCTTCCTATGAGCCCAAGTATCCTACCCAGCCCCTCCTTCAGACATTAACTGTTCACACATAAGAGTTAAGACAGCAACTACGGAGTTAAATCCACAGTGCCACTGAACAAATGCCATGATTACACTTTTACGCTAAATGCTTTTCAATCATATCCAATCTTAAGTCAGTAGTGCATCTAAATATAGAGTGATATCCTTTTATATTACATACTACAGTGCTCTAATCAGTAACTCTCTTGAATAAACAGACCTTTCAAAAAAAAGGAACGCCAGAGCAGCTGCAGCATGGTATTTGTGTTCTATGTGTGGCATCTAGAATAAAAGAACCTACTGTATTTTGAACTAAAAGGCTAATTATGTTATACTGTAATTTACCTCTGTGCAAACCCGGAATTATGCCACCCATGTTTTGATTCTCTCAAGCACTGAAACAGCGAAAATATGTGCACATTGGCCACTACATCTTTACCAATACACAAGAAAGAAGGCAGACCTATTTAAAGCTCTTCTTTAAACCCTTTTGACAAATCGTCAGAGGTCTGGCAGTTTTTAAATTTTTTTTTATGTTTGTTTACCTTATTTAAAGTTAACTGTCTCACATAAATTATGGAGACTTTCCACTGCAATGGAAGAAAATGAGGATGTGAGCTCTGTGAAAGTCTCAAAACAACTAGAGTGGAACAGCCATGAAGACATATACAAATGCTGCCGGGCAGACAGTTACCTATTCAAAACCCACTAATGGATGTCCAAACCAGAAACCTGCATAGTGCATGCTTGGAAAACTACTGCTTGCCTACTGACACTAGAAAATTGAGAAACTGAGTGAGAAAACTTACAAAACTGTAATGCATCAGAAATGGACTGGAAATTGCAAAGGACAGATTACACTATCTCTTAAAAAAAGGCTTGTTTCAATATAAGAGAAAACTTACTTAACTTTCAGGAATTATTTTGTATATGCATAATTAATCATTGCAAATATGATCCAATCCCATACAGAAGGAACATTTTTGAATGGTTTAGAGAATTTTGTATGTAATAAAACAAGTATATTTGCAAATGCTAAGATATTGGACGAATCAAATCCGTGTGAGTTGATTGCGCTGAAATGCAGAACGGACAATTTTCTCAATGTAGAGCACAGTATAATTTCTCTAATAAATATATTTATTTTCTGAAGCAATGGGCAAACACTGCTATTTGGGAAAGAAAGAAGCATTTTGATTAAAGAGGGAAAAACTCTACTTTCAACTGCTATTTCTTTAATAGTAATTTAATATTTATTTTTCACTATTCCAGAATGTCTATTATACCTCTTAGCATTTTTTTTGTTTTATTTTAAGTCTTGTTTCTGCAGCTTTCAAAGACCTCTCACAGATTTTGGCCGCAGAAATCAGGTACAGTCTTTGGTTCTTAGAAGTCTCAGTCATCAGCTTTACCACAACAGCTGGTATGACTTAAAACATTTTCATTAGAGCTGTCCAAATCTTCATCTGTCTTGGTTATTTTCTTTGCTTTTACACCATTTTCTCAGGGTAGAGAAAGATAGTAGGATAAGGTTTGCTTTGGTAACATTTTAAAAGTGATGACTATGACCATAGTGAAATGAAGCAGCCACATCACTGAATATCATAGAGTGTTAGAATGGGCTAATACAATTCCTTCTCAGCACTTAAAAATTAATTCTACGTTGGACCATCTTATCCAACATTATCATGTAGAAAATACATGAAAAGTTAAAGATTTAAAGTCTAGGGCAATTCTTCTTACTACCATTTTAGAATGGAAAAAAGTACATGCCTGTCAGAACACAAGGTACAACAAAAATACTTCTCTTATAACAACTGTCAGAGAATTTGCTTCTTCTAAATTTTCCTCATACTTTTAGAAAAAAAATTCTGAACCAAATAATTTCAGTGTTCTTTTCATTTACTCATCATGCTTTCAATTTTGATTTAATTTCCACATGTATTTAAAAACAAAAGAAGATCCTAGAAAACTCAAGGTTCTAAGGATAAGAGAAATTTTTAACATTGCAGGTTGATGTTTTCTAACTACTATTTAACTATACATTAAATCTACACTGATCAAATAAGAAAAACATATTGGAGAGCAAAAATTATGCTTATGATAAACATTAGAGAGTTAGGATTAAAAAATACGTTTCAGAATGACAAATACGCAAATTTCAATCAATCTATAAGCTCATGTAATCTAACTCAGAAACCTGGCCTTTGACTCTGAACAAAGGTGTCTGGTCATCCTGGCAAAAGTCCTCAGATTGCATTATTACATCTCTCTCCTGAAAATTTTATCAGCCCTATTTTGACTATTTTTTCTAACATGTTAAGTGTTTGGGAAGTACCACACTGCATCTCACCTTCTTTCCCCGAGTGGACCTCTCTTGAAGGTAATAGCAAACCCAGTAGCAAACGAGCTGTTCTAGTTAAACAAATTCCCGCTTCTGATAGAGGATCTAATTGGAAATTTCCGGCCCAGCTATTGAGTTGTTTCAATAGCACCGATATCCCACAGTTTGGCCATTGAGGACCTAAAGCCTTGTTTCTCTTCTTTCTCTTCCTTTTGAGAGCTGTTCATTTAAGTTCTAATTAAAGTTGTCTGCATATTTAACTTCAACAAGATCTTGAACCAATCTTTCCAACCTGTTAGATATTAAAAGTTAGCTGCCAAATTTCCTATTTAACCATTCCTAAGTAAATTTCTGATTTTGTTTTAGATGAGTACCTCACTTACATATTATTTTAACCTGTATCTCCAGGAGTGTCCAGCTCCCCAGAGCTTGAATTGTAAGCAGCAGTGCAGATGTACAAGACATTTTCAGCAGTTTGCTTAGAATCCTATACAGTTTAAATTATAAAATTATGGGCTATCATTTTAGCCTTATCAAGAAAACAAAATCCCTCTATATAACTTCATTAACATAATTTCAGTATATTCCATGATCACAGAAACTCTTTACACTTTTATTAGAAAAGGAAATCAAAGTAATCAGTAGGTACCTCAAGAAAGGAAACACTTTGCAATCATTACGATGAAAAAAAATTACACAAATATGAGAACATCTGCATGGGATTGAGCCTAGTTCTGTCTAGCTCTCTACACATCAGACAGCTACAAGGGCCAACCTACTCTTTCATGGCCTACTTTTCCAAATTCCAGGGATTTGAAGTCTGAGGACTTCCTAAGCTAGAGGTGGTAAGTCTTTGTTAAATAGCTGTTGAAGGATCTTTCTTTCCTGAACTAGCTTTTAAGTATTTTGGTTTTTACAGATTCATTTTAGGTGATGTCAAAGACTAAGTCTACTGCACATCAGATGGAGGCAAAAATGATGCCAAAAAACCTATTACTTGAAGAAATTTCTGTCAGGCTTTAAAATACAGTGTTCTTGAAGGTTATATAATATTTTAAATAAACAAGTTTATGCCTTCAATTTTCAAGCCAAAGTATCATTCCAGTACTACTGACTTTACCTTGGTATATTGCTCACGCTCATGTTCTTGGCTAGAACCAGACCCTGATGTCTGATTATAACGGTGCACTTTCATTTTCATCTGTCTTGTTCGCTCCTCCACTACTAAGCTTGCTGCAAAAACACACAATGAAAATCAATTAAAAATAGAGAAAAATTTTTGGGAAAAAACAAATGGTTTAGCAACAATTTTAGCTTATTTCTATTTCAACAAAACAGAGAAATGTACAAACATGTAGAACAAGCAGGGCGTAAACACAGAACAAAGGAACACTAATGTCAAGAAATCAACCACTTTCATTGTGAGAGTCTTTACCTGAAAATGGGCAGACATCCCAAATTCTACACATAATCAAGCTGGTGCAACAGATACGAAAAGAGTGAAAAAATTTAGGTGGAAGGTTGAATTATAAACCTGTTAAATATTCTGGATGCAGGGGACATAAATCCATGATCATCTAAGCACGTGTTTGTTTAAATGTAGAAAATATTACAGTAGCGTTCTAAGAACTAATGCATTAAACAGGTATTAAAATTTATTTTTAAAGTAATTAACTCCTCCTACTATCTTGAAACATAGCAGTTTAACAGAGCTAAGACTATTTGAGAGAAATAATTTCTCCATTCAACCAATCCTATCAAAAATACAGTAATCTTCTAGTTTTATTTTTTTTAACAAGAAGTCTTTTAAGATCACTATTTTGCTCTGTCATGTTCACCTTTATTTCAAATGAATTATTTTTTCTTGTGTTTTCAACTTCCATACGGCAGTGTTTCTTTAAAAACAAAAATCTTACACCTTCAAGAAGTTGTGCTATAAAGAGCATCTTCTTCAATTCGAACAAGTTATGGCAGCTAATATTGGCTGTGCCTGCCACAGGCAGACGACCTTGCACAAACAGAAAGAGTGGTGTAAAAGCCCCTGGGCCAAGGCTTCCTCAAAGTCAGTTAACCTTTGTGGCAGTGAATAAATTTCAGAGGGAACTACATATTCTGCTATTCTTAAACTTAGTTACATTTTAAATTCAAAGCAATACAGGTAACATCAATAGCATGAAAACTGGCAATTTTTAACAGTTCTAGAACTAGACCCAAACATTTATCAGTAACTATTCTAAATCACAGGAGTATTTGCTATGTTCATTGTGGTTTAAGAGGGTACAACATCTCAGAACAACTTTTTTAAGTTGGAATTTTTTATGTGTCACAAATTTAATTTTATTTGAGGCAACCTCCACAAAATCTTCTGCTTTTGTGTCAACCATGGATTTGTATTACTCTCTCAAAAACAACTAATTTTATAAGTCGAAGAGCCCTTCCCCAGATCAGTGATGGGAGAGAGACACCTATATTAAAGCTGCATGTAATCAACTTGCAATCACAAAGCACAGAATTTTAAATTACTGGAAAATAAGTACGCTATGTATTTTCAATAAAGAAGTACTAAAGTTCTCATGTGTGGCTTTTATGCTGTTAGTTCATTGTGGCATTCTTTACACATTTATTTTTTTTGTCTGTGCTTTGCCAGCACAAGGATGCAAGGCCAGAAAAAAAAAATCAAAGGCAGTACACTCAGGATTGGATATTTCAAATCATTAGCTACTGCACAAATCACAATTGTGCCTGCACGTACCATTTGTAACATGCTTGTGGAAATGACAGAATGTCTGTGTGCTGGTTGGGTATGAAAACATATACAAAGGCATCACTGTGAATTCCTTACACATTTCTTATTTAAAAATCAGCAAATTAAGTACAACAAACTACATTAAAATTCTGCCACGACTACAAATTTAAGGCACGAAATAAAGTTATTGTAATCTTCAATCTCCCAGATGCAGAGTCCAATCTAGCAAATTCTGCACATGCAGAACGTCGCACTGGGCCCAGAAATTATTCCAGATGACTAATTATGTCAGTAAACGTGTACCTTAATTGCAATGAGTCCAGTTCCACCATCAGATATGCAGGCACAGCTCCAATTACTTCAATGGAAGTTGCATGGAGGTATCTGAAGGCAAAATTGAGCACTTTAGGTGAAATTTTTAAAGATGGCCTCTTATTTTAAGGACAGATATGAAAGGATTAAGATGTATCAATTAGGAACTGAAGCAAAAAAATTGATATCTTAATCCTATCATACATGCATGAAATAGACTAATGATACGAAATCAGAGGGAAAAATGAGACCCCTTTAAAAATTTAGCCCTATATGTGTATGGTGCACAGATTAGGGTGACTCTAAAATATAACCCTTTCATTGTGTGAATTTTAGGTCCTTTACTTTGTCCACTGTATGTTATGCTAAATAATATATATGATATGTTGCCCTGTATTACCTGTGATACCTGAGAAAGAATATTCTATTACGTAATGAAATGCTATTTCAGAGGTTATTACTTCAGTCAAGATTGAGTAAATAGTCAACCTTAATTCTGTAATTTTTTATTTTTGTTATGTTTAAATCCTTAAGCTTAACACGTTTATGTTCTGGTTTTACTTTATATACATGGTTATATCAAAGAACATGAAAACAATTAATGAGGACTGTGAAGTAAATCTAAATTCTCTAAGGGAGAAATTTGATTCTGTGCCAGAAATAAAATGTCATTTAGCACCAATTAGCTGCGAATTTATTTCTAAGCATGCACTTGCATGAAAATACCCTAGAAAATCCAACTGTGTTCCTTCCGGGTTTGTTTACCATGCACATCTGAGCATACTTTGAACATAGCTCAGTTCTGTGATGGAAAATTTTATCTGCCTGACTAGTGGCCTGGTAAAACTTTTACATGTTAATCACGAGAAGCAGAAAAAAAGTCTAACATGGGAGCAAAAGCACATTAGCAAAACTGCAACAACCATAGGTAACAACACCATATGATCACACTGCTTTCTTGAACACGGCTGGTTACCACAGGTAACAAAAAATTGACATAAAAAGTACTGCAAGAACTTAGCCTGCCTCTTAGAAAAATATGGATCTACTTTCTTTTAGGACACCAGTATTTACAGAGTGCTCTTCCTGAAGGTCTTGAGAAGCAGAACTACACAGTAATTTACAGATCAAAGCACTGTAATCCCAAGACCTTTAAATTCTAGAGTGGCCCTAGAATTAAAAAAATGAAGATTTACCATAAGTGTCTGAAAATAGTGGTACAACTACCATTATCAGTTGTGTCAACATCTTATTCTCTGGTGTCAGAAGTCACACTTCAGAGAGCTTTAACACTCATCTCTTCAAGAGCTGATGATTCAGATGTGAGACCGATCAGTGCAGAAGTAATTGAGAGAAGAGAACTCATTGATCAGACTACTTAAATAAAGGGTACAACTTTATAGCCAAAGTCTTTACCACTAATAAACCACGTGAAGGTTAACAACAATGATGTACATAAACATCAAGCCATGCAGGAGAGAAAAGACAGACATATGAATGGAATCAAAATGTTACATTTCAATTCCATTTATTTATAAACCAGTCTGACTTCTGTAATCCCAGGTGTACTAGGTCTGGCTGGGATGGAGGCAGTTTTCTTCACAGCTGCCTGTTCTTCCAGTTGTGACTCAGTGTTGATACCACACCAGTGTTTTAGCAATTGCTCAGCAGTGCTTGTACAGCACCAAGGCCTTCTCTGTTCCTCACGCTGCAGCTCCCTGCCCTGTCCTGGCTTCCCCCTGCCCCCAAGTAGGCTGTGAGAGGAAAAAGGTGGGACAGGTGACCCTAACTGACCAAAAGGACTATTCCATACTGTATGCCATCACACTCAGCAATAAAACTGGAGGTAGTCTAAAATATGCGATTCTGTAAGACACTACTGGAAAGAGGCATGGAATAAACTAAAGAAAATAGCTACAGATCTCATTTGCAGCCCGCAATCTACCCTAAAAGAAAATTAGGACAGACCAACAGCTGTTTTTTTCTTAAAGGAGATAGCCATTTAATCTTTCTAAGACTTCACGTATTTACTAAGATTTTATTGCTATTGCTTTTAATATATGAGCACTATGTTAAGATTTATAGAGTTACATCTGGTGCCACTACCTAGTTGACAGCCCTCATCTTTATTACTATCCTCAGAAAACTACTATGAGCAAGTTTCAACCCCTAAATGATGTTTAACTGAGGAAGAAGTTAGCACTGGCTAGAACCCTAAATGTTCAGAATATATGCTACCTTTTCAATTATGAACAAAATAACACAACAATAATCAATATACTGTACTAATATATCAGATGTAGTAGGGCGGATAAAATTTACCTTTCTTCTTTAATCAAACTTTTCTAGACAGAATGTGTCATATGGCATATTTCTGTTATCCACAGAATATGAATCTAACAATTCAAGAAATACGACTTTAAAAGAAATTGAACTTGCATTAGCAACAGACCAACCCTGTGAAAATCAGTGAGAGCTGCAAAAGCAGCACTAACAGTAGTGGTCAGCGAAAAAGAAACAAGTAATTTTAAGGTCTAAAGTTCTCTATTTAAGGTTTGAAATGCGACTAAACTTTTTATGATACGCAAAATTTCTCAAATGACATGATGCCTTAAACACCCATCTATTAGGCTGACAGCATAATGTATGAAACGTATGTGGGATCATTTAAATAAGGATTGTACCACAGGCAGCAATAATGAACTAGCAAGGAACAGCAAAAAACGCTGTAGCTGCTTTTCTAGCTCTAGTTTTTTGTTCCTGAGCTTTAACTCTTTAGATACTCATCTCTTTCATATTGCAACATTCATCAAAGAGACTCTACATTCTGAAAATTTTGGAAAAAATGCATCTTGTCAATAAATAATATCTAATAAGAACCCCCTCATACGTTTCAAAAAAGGGTAGGTAAGTCAGATAAATAGTAAGGTATACATTTAAAAAGTCAGGTGCTTAAGCACAGGAACAAATTTCCATCACTTGCAATCATTCAGTGAAAATACCTTTCCAAAGGACATTCTTGCTCAAAGCCAAGTATGGTCTTAATGCCAGAATGACTGGTGACATTATCTGTGATTCAAACTGACAACCATACTGTGCATTTCTAGGTGGTAGAAAAACAATGGATGTCTTAGCACTGGCTGTACCATTTTCTGTAATGAAGAAGTCTGCAACAAACACAGAATTTTCTCTTGAGGCACTTCATATTTCTGTTCAAGATAGTCAAGACAGAAAGAGGAAGTGCAGGCAAACAGTATGACTCGGAAAACTTCCAAGTTCTACCTGCACTATTAAATGTCAGAGTAAGCTACATAACAAGAAGAAATTGGCATCAAGATTTCAGATGGCTGTAACTCTTTCCAGAATATATCACACATGATATATGTGCAAACTTTATGAAGCAAAATTTAAGAGGAAATGTCTAGAAGTCTAAAATGACACAAAGATTTCTTACATAATGAAGGACTGAAAAGTAAGTTGAAGTGAAAATTCATCCCATAAACATATCTCATAGTAACAGTGTTTCTGGGGCAAACCCAACAGGTTCAGGCGGGGGAGCAGAGAACTGCATTTATTCCAGAAGACAACAGAGGTCTGACCTATTCTTCAATTTCAGTCTTCTTATTAAGAAGAAAAGTCAAACAGTGAAAAACAGCTACAGCTATGGTGCAGCCTAGAAGTATGTACACAGCCTTTCTATACAGCAAAAGCCAGGAGACTCATCTGTCAGTGCAACTTGAATGCTTTGTGGATGGGAATCAGGGGGAAAAAACTATCTTCTTTGAGGAATTATATATGAAATAATAAAAAAAATCTGTGTTGAGAAGTGGCAGCTGAAGAAGAAACTAGGCAGAACTTATGTCCATAACAAAGACATGGAAATAAAGCAGCAATGAGATTTGGATGGGAGCATCTTCTAGTGCAGAAATGGCTGTGCGGCACAGAAAAGAGAAGTCACACTGGTATTGGACTGGGATGATCCACTTCAGAAATAACACAGAGAGCCTCTAGTTCATTTCTGTTGATCCTTCAGGATGAGTTTTACAGTATGCACAAACAATATCCTTCGAATAGGCTTCATGGCTTTAAAAATTCACAGCAAGCTCTACTTTGAAATTCAAAAAGCGCAGAAAATCATGAGCAGATGTTTTGAAATACAAGGTAAGTTACACTGAAAAATAAATTTGTTGCCAAGATGAAGACCTTGCTATGACTTATTTGAATAAACAACTTCAAAAAATAATGGCAACATGCAGATAGTGAGGGAGATGGTTCTGAACCCTGCTCTGCCTGACCAGAACCTGCTACAGCTACTTCAAGCTTGTGTGCATGGATTTCCTTTCCATGGGAGCTGATACTGCTCTGGACCTCCTCCCAGTCATAATTAAGGCATGACCAAGGCACATATGCAGATTTCCAAGCTGAAAGATGAGCTTGGATCTCTCAGCACACACAGAGGCGTGGCAGCCATCTTGAGCTTAAGAACTCACTCCAGAAGGAAGATAAGCCAATATAGAAACCTGAACTGGCTGATGCAACATTCAGTTCTTTCTCAAAGAGCTTCCGGGGTGATCCAAAGAGAAGCTTCCATGTAAAAGGAAAACAAGAAAACAAACAGAACTCTTAAAATTAAAAAAAAAAAAAAATCCCAAACAAACCACTGATTTTGGAAGCAAAAATAGTCAGCATTTTCAAAATCTGCTGAAGACTTCATAGAAACCTTTTCCACTGATCACATGGAACAGATGGTTGCTTTGTTGCAGACTTATGTGGCCAGTGTTGTTCACTTCTGTAGTATATGCTTTCCCTCATATTGATGTCTCCTTACATATAATGTCCTGTAACTCCCCCATCCTCATCTCTAATTCACCTACTGTCTATTCTCTTTACCTCTTCTCAGAAGTGACAGTGGCTACTAGAGTAAATCAGCTCAAATTAAGATATTTATGGTCCCTCAGATCTGCCAGCACTTCACTCTTCCTTCTCTTCTGCTGCTGCTCTTCTTTTGCCCAGTTCTTTTTAGCCTCTGGATTTCATCTGCAATCAGCTCCCTTGGGCCAGAGGAGTCTGTGCATGTAAATACCCACCACCTCCTACACATGCCCAAATCTTGGGTCAGATCCATCCAAATCTTGTGGAAACAAGCACTTTTACAAACCTGTTACAGACAGTCTAGTTTGTCTGCATAATGTCCATTGTTTTAAACAAAAAAACATCCACTGCAGCCCAAATCTTGACAGAGGCATAATCAACAAACAGGTAAGATTGATTTCTACTGTCCTGTTTGAGAGAAATATAAATACTGAGACAGAAATAATTCGTAAAATCAACCACTCTTAGCATTTTCCTAAGACATTTCATAGCACATTCTAAACACTGCAAAAATAACATGTAATTGCCAACACCTAAGTTACATATTTCTTTTTCACCTCTTTTTAACATTATCATGAAAACATACTTGTGTATGTTTGACATGGGTGTTGGAGTCCATAGCTAGTGCAGCAGCTGCTTTATTTGTACCTAATCATTCATCCCTTCAGAAAGTAAAGTAGTGGCAGGAAATACTGTGATTCAAGTTCAACTCAAAGTTTGGCTATGACCCACACAAGCCTGTATTCAGACCAGAATTTCCCAAGATGAGCAGGATATAAAGGTTAGAAAGGGTTAATCAGTGCTAGTGATGTTTATGCAGCATAGTATTTTGATTTTAACATTAAAAGGGTGGAGTGGTTTTTAATTTTTTTTTTCTCTGCAAGCTTCATTTGCATTTTGATATAATTTCTACTTTCAGCTAAAATGAAAAAAATTAGACTTTTCTGCAATGTGGCCTTGACAGAGACATAACAGACTACAGTTTTCACTTTGTGGGACAGCCTTAGATACCTGTTGTTTGAGCTCACCGCATCTCTGCACAGGCACAGGCATCGAAAATGCATAGGAGGTCAAATTCATGAGAGGTGAGTGTATGTCTGCCCCTAAAAACCTGCCCTACAACAGGAGTAACCTTCTGACATGGGACTGACTGGAAATAGAACACAGCTCATTCTTCAGAATCTCTCTGCATACAAAAAATAGTTTCTGACTATCATCACGTTCAACTGTTCCTGAGCCCACACCTAGAAAACATCCTTCACAGCTGCCAAGAACTGTGCTGCATCACTAGAAGCATGTGCTGTGAAGAATTAAAGAACAGTTTAGCAAAAATCTTAAGTCTTTGTGCAAAGTTTAACTTAATCAAGCACCTTCTGAGCCATGTAAAATATCATGATCAGCCCTGTTAAATCCAGTATATTGCATTTCAATAGGAGCATGAAAAATCACAAGAGAAACCATTTTCAGATTCTAAAGAGGGGCATCAGATAACATGGTACTTAGAGAAACAACGCTTTTGCATGCTAACACTGTTAAATAAAACCTATATACTGACATGGAGTATATTGAGGGAAAAGGCAGTATCAACAGTTGCCAAACATTTGTAAAAAATTACATAAATATTTACCTTTTGTGGGAGAGTTAAAATTCTCTTGCTCTTCAATGAATTAAATGCACGGAATGATGGAAACAGAAAAAGAAATCAGCAAATTTAAAGTTAGAGAAAGAAATGTGTTACATGTGACAATGGCATGTACAGTAGGCAGTACTCCAACATGTATAAAAGTAATGTAGAAAATTAAAGTGATAAACCATGACAAATAATAAAGTCTATGACTTTTTCTTTAAACTTAACAGGAACAATGATGTTACAGAGAACCAGATTGTGGAGTCCTTAAGTATTCTGCTAGAGAAGTATCATCCTACCCAAATTTATGAATCACATAAAAATCTTAAAATTGCTTTAAATATCACTCTTACTTCTGAACCACACAGCACTATTTTACATTCTGAAGCCTCTTCCGCAATAATGAGTGTTACAAATTTATTTTCTATTAACTGAAATCTATAATACACAGTAACCACTGGACTACTGAAAATCCATTTTTAAGGAAAACATAAAAGATTATGAGGCTTTAATTCATTTGCAAAAGTTAGCAGTGCTAAGAAAAATACTCTCCAGCATGAGTAAAGATTCCACAAGCTGCCTCAAAATATGCAGTGCCACCTTATAATTTTAAAATAAAACCAGAAATATGGAGACAAAACAAACAACACTGATAGACTGAAATCTAAAACTGAAAAAACTTATTCTTTTTCCTCTGCCACTCAATTTTTATAGTGATAGATTTGAAAAAAATTTTTGACTGAAAGGGTTTCAACTTTTACCATTACCACAACCACACTCTCACTGCAATGACATTTCAATGATCAAATATATATACACAGAACTGCTTGCACTAGCACTTCTTTTTTTTTTTTAGGATCTTAAGTTAGTTGAATGTAAAAAGATACTTGCAGCTCAATGGATTATTTGACATCATACTGATTTGCTGTACGGAATTCCGATTCTTATTCGTTAAGAAAAAAATACTGGACATCAAAACACTTTGTTCCTCTGTGACGTTCCTACCATTGTACAAATATCACACACATGAACTTTATACCTGTAATCCCCATTCAGTCCCAGCAGAGTCTTCACGTAGTTTTCCCTCATTTAACAGCAGCGTGCACACACACGTGCCCTTCACCTTCCATACGAGCACTGTACAAAGCTTGTGCCGCTTTTTCCAACATGAGCTAAGATACAGCACCACCTAATGCTGGACGCATGTTTGCTTTGCTCACTGTCACCACATGAGCCCTACTGCTGTAACCAGATGCCACAGGAAACACACACAACCACACTGCTCCAGTCAGCTTTACAGACGCTCTTTACATGGAAACAGACTGTTATTATCACAAACCTTACTCTCATTATATGACTTCTGAAATAGGAGACTACGTTGTCAAAGCTATGAAGTAGAAACCACGCTGTGAAGACCCAAACAGAGGCAGATAGAGGGAGCAAGACCTGTTTTGCACAAATTAGCTCTGAAAGATAGTTTCTATACTACAATCATTGCACATTTATATTGCTGGTTCATAAACTTCAATAGTACTTTTTTTGTTGTTGTTATTTACTTGCTAGGTTACCTAATATAATCCCTACTACCATCTGCTGGCGTATTCACTCCCTTGATCATTACATCGATCAACCATTATGCAAAAGCGTAGAAACCCACCCTCAAATCATATTCAAGCAAGAATTGCTGTGATGTTTGATAGCTGCAATGACAGAAGACAGACTGAGTAAAGATCACAGAGGTACCCTTAATACAAAAGTATAATTTAAAAACCATGCAACTATGTCACAAAGCTCTTATAGAAACAGCTGAAATGCAAAGTCGGTGCAGAATCCCCACCCCTCTTACTGATTTGCACAGTTCCACTCAAACATGATGAAAATAAAAAACCAGTGATGCAAATCTCTTACAGCCCAGCACAGAATGACATATTGAGAATACACCATTGTCCTTACCATGGCTTAGAATTTCACTGCTTTAATCACTGAGCCAAAACATCTTTATAGCATTAGGTCCTTTTATAAAATCATCCATTAATACAAAAAAAATTCAAAACCACTTCTTTAGTAGCATAAGTTAGGGAAATGACTATTAAATTGTGATGTCTTGGAAACACACATAGACACACCTATACCGGACTAATTTTCAATATTGAAACATCTCAAGACCTTTCAATACAACACCACCTCAATGTGTCTTGCACTCTAAGAAATACTGCTGACAGGGTTGCAAAGGAAATAAATACAAATATGTCTTCCTTGATTATGACTGTAATAAAAATAAAAATCACATTGCCTAAAAATTACAGAAGCCTACAGTCTTAACTGCAACCACTTTTTAAAGTCTGCATGCCCTCGAATTGCTATTATTTAGTTAAAATTGTCTCAAGTGAAAATGACTATGCAATTCCTCCACTCTAAAGCTACATACACAAAGTTGCTCTCCCCTTCAGAACATAATCACCAAGAAGCCTCTTCTTTTTTCATGGTTTTTTTGCCAGTGTGAATTATAACGCTGTTTTAAGGTTTTAGTCCTTAAACTTTACATTTTCCTCTACGTTTAAGACAGTTTTTCCATTCCTAATCTGTAGTACCAACTTGATTTCTGCAATGGGATAAGGATCACTACTTTAGTCTTCTCTGTAACAACTACCACTGTGAGATTTTTTTTAAAGAAAGTATGTCTATTATTCAGGACCTTGTAAAACTACCTTATTTTCTCCTAAGCTGAATTTTTATGATTCTCAGACTGCCAACCAGAGTAGTAAATAAGACAACATCATTTGTTAGAGACAAGGAAACAACCTTTTTTTAGTTCTTAACTTGGCAACAAAATGGAATGTCTGACATACAACCCCAGTCAAGCCTTATCAGCATGATTATGATCACTTACAATTGATAGCTAAAGATTAAAGATTAGTAGTCAAAATATCATTCTGTTTCTCCACATGAAAACTGCTACTGGTCTCTTGCTCCTTCATTAAGTCTCATTTGTTCCATAATGAGAACTTTAAAGAGTAATAAACTTGCTTCACTGAATTCTTCTATGTCTCCTGAATGTGCAAAAGAGCAAATAAGAAGCCCATTCTTGGTATACAAATATGCAATCCTTTTGCAGCAATCACTATGCCTTGTATAACAGACTAAAATGCATATATGTTTACATTTAGATTCATAGATATATATATTTAGGTGGGTATTTGACCCTCATGAAACAACAGGATTTTTATGGAACATAAAGTACTTTATTATAAAAATGATACTTCATGGCATATCATACATGTTTTCCTTGAAACACAAGATGTCAAGAAGACCATCAAAATATAGGAGGAAAATGCATTTTGAACTATTTCCATTAACATCTGGATATTGCACTAGATTTTGACATCATCTGTATCTATGGTGACTGTGAATTTAAACCATTAAGGACACACTCCAGTTCCAAGCACAGTTAATGCAAATCTTTTACAGATCTCAATATGGTTTGGGTTCAATACTACATTAAGGTCAGATCACTTCTGGTCACTACAGTTGACCCTGGTACTCGTTTGAAAGGGATTGTAAAGGTGAAACTAATATTAAAATTTGGTAATGTAAATCAGAGCAAGTACTGTGGTCTGATGGCCTTACTGAATTTAATTTCTTGCAGTAGTATTAAGTTAGACATACTTGCATATGTATTTCAACAGATACTGACAAAAGTCTTTAAACATGTATTATAAAACCTATTCAATTTAGTACTCTCTGCAAATAGGTTCTGAGCCTGAAAAGAGCATTAAACGTGGGTAAAATAAGAAAATCTCCCTTTCAGAAGCAAAGTCAGTCGCTCAGATGAAACCAAAGTACTGTGTAGAGAAGGAAATCTCTTTAACCACTGATCCCATGTGCTATAGTACAGCCATAGTGACACAGGCAGCACGATTTGTAAACAACAGAGCAAACCACGGCACATCCTATTTGCCCATTTTATATATAAGGCGCAAGCACATTAAGCACAAGTGTAAAAAATTAAACAAGAGTTCACTGAAGCAGCATCACTTTACAAGTGTTCACAGTATCAACAACTTTATAAACCTAGAGTAGCTTTGGCCTTCTACTCAACTTTCATTTTTTCTTTCCTCTTCTGTACATATTCCATCTCTACTCATTTTCAGGGTAAGTTCTATATTCATTTCCAACGCCTTCAACAAAACATAAACTGGTATTTTACTCTCACACACCAGTTACCAAGACCAGCAGAAAGATGATGTATGAATATGCAAAGGAAAGTCAAATTAAAATTAAATAAAAAGATGATTCATCATTATATATTGTACCAAGTTCTGAAATTGAAGTAGAAATATGGAAGAAAGTTGAAATTCATTACTTATTACATTTCCCTATAAAGCCCCCAACTTGCTCATATGCAGAAATAGAAACTTTGAATGTAGTTTGTAACTAGTTTATAATTCAAACAGTACTAGATTCACTACAAAACGAGAGGACCTGAGTAGAAAGTTTAAAGGTAATAAAAGCCACTTATATCAGTATATTAGTCATTCAAAATAAAAACATATATAAAACAAGAGTACATTTTATATGTGCTAATTGAAGGGTTTGTATGCCATCACAGCTCAAAGCCTTAACATTAACACAAACTGACTGCAGATCAATGCAAGCCATCATACACAAAACCTCATTGGTAATCTGTCATGATAAGGTGGTCGTGGCCAGCAACTTTATCTGTTCAAGAATGTGATCTGCTAACAGTACTGTAATGCACTACAATATTTCATCATTATAAGCATTTCTTTAATTTCCACAAAGAAGAAAACCTTCTGGTCTGTGGCAATCTCAGTTGTTGCTTGTAGTCAATAAGAAAACAGGATTTTTTAAACATAGAAGAAAACATGAATGTACAAATATTATCCATTGTGCCACTTAATTTTACCTTAACAACTCATTCATTCAGTGTATGCAGTACGTTGCTAGAAAAGGAAACAGTAATGTACATCCTTATTTGATGTTAGGATATAAGAAACATCTTCCATAAGCATTGTCTTTTTCAGAAAAGCGCGGCACTCTTTGCCTGATCAGTTTATTCTCAAGCAAGAAAGGGCTGGTGACCTGTGCTCTCACATTTTCCCATGGTAGTTATTTTCATTCTTTACGCACTGAACTATGAACTCCAGAAGAAAAACAGATCTGTGACATTTATTATTAATCTATGTAAATAATGCACAACAATAAATATAAACCACGAAATAAAAAATGAGTAAGACTGTTAAAATCTTTGACCCTTTTTTTTTTTTTCTGATAACATACTTGACGTGTTGAAAACTAGCATGACTCTAACAGAAGTTTTAAACATAAAAGGGTACTAGAAAATTAAGGCAATTAAACCACATGTAATAGCCCACCAGTCAAACTTCACCAGACTTCCCGAACTACAAAGATGCTTTCATCCTCTTCTATTGCTTTACTGGTAGAATTATAGCATTGGACACGTAGTTAGCCAAGAAGACTTAAAGAAAAGAAAGGTAAGAAATCAAAGAGTTTGAGCTATCACAAGCTCATTATTTGATACCTTGCTCTATACTGCCACTTCTTACTGGAACTTGCGGTAGCTGTCTTCCCCTACGACTGCTGAAGGAGGTGTCTGCAGGAGGAGACTGCGTGGGACTTCCTTGTTGATGTGTTCTGCAAATGAAATTGAGATAAAAGCAAAATAAGGCAAATGAAGAGACATTTTATATTCTGAATTTTAAATACAAATTGAGTTGCAGGTACTGAAGATGGGTTTGAAAAAGTTTGCATTTGGTCTATGCCATATGCACATACTCAGGTGTAGATACCTAGCCAACTTGTAAGGCCTCACATTTAATTTCTCTAACTACCTTCAACTACGGAGAAATTATTTCCTTTTGTTTGTTTGATAAAGTAATAGTGCAAAAACATTGAATGAAAAGCAGTTTTTTAAGAAACATTTATGATTATGACTCACAATTTATCCTGCACTGGTAAAAAATTGCCACTTTTACGTTTTAATAAATTTAGTATTCCCTTTGTGCTGATGCAATAATTGCACAAGGCCACACAGAACTGGAAAGCAAGTATCTATTTCCATAGGATAGCCTGTGGTTTATCCCAGAACTCAAAGAAGGAAAAAGACACCTCTGGAACCCTAACATTTAAAATAAGTACGGGTACCTATAACAACAGTGGGGAAAAGGTTTAAGAAAGTAAAACAAAGATGATAAGCAGCAGATTGCTGAGGAGAGCTTACTGTGAAATGCCCCGGCCAGTTACAGTAATGTCACACTCACTATAGTGGATAATCACTGTTCATCAAGTCGCAAGCAGAAAATTTGTAATTTAAAGTAGGACATTTGTGCAAGTTCAAAATGCTTTTGGCTTTCACTAGGTAGATCAACTGACTTTCTCTTAGCCTGTAATATCAGAGTTAGCTGTGTGAACAACACTTGATTTTCTGCACAGCGTTCAAGAAAAACACTTTGATAATTTTCATATGGATACAGAACAAAACACAACAATGGAAGGATGAGACACAGCCAGTCTTTTAATTTGCATAACTATTTAAGTTCATCAGCAAGAAGTACTGTACAGTGAAGATAGATGGCATAAAGGATATGGCAGAAGTATAAATACCATGAAGAGAGAATAATCTACAGTGCCAGAATGAGTGAATGTGCCATGTATGCTCAGAGAATACCACACCACACTGAAACCTTGGAGGCAGAACATGAAAGCTATGCTGGACACATAATAGCAACCTTGTCAGAAGTGGAGAAGGTGGCGCCGAGCCTCCGGATGCTAGGTGATGTACGGGGCATAAGGGTCTGACACTAGCCTGCTCACTCGACCTGGAGCGAGCGTGGTGCTTTCCCCTAATGACTGGCTGCTCAGTCGTTCGTGGGGGTGGAAGTCCCCTTCTAGAAAGACATGGTAGCAGACCCCTAAAACATCACGGCCAAAAAGAAACTGTTCAGTTTTCAGCTCCAGGCACACCTTCCCAATGCCCCCCTCCATCCAAGAACATTGCAAATCCTGGCTGCAGGACCAGGGTTGAGGTTTCAGATCAAAGTTGTTAATTCGGAATGCAAATCCATTTTCAAAATGACAAACTGCAGAACACTCACCACTGCAGATACACATGACCCTAACTGTGGAATTGTTGAACTGCAGTGCCTACAGTGAACAGTTGGCCAAAAACTCTAGCTGCACCCTAAATACAGCAAACACAAACTAGCAACACGTATAACAAAAAGACCAGCGCAGAGTAGGCTACGTATACCTGGGTTTACCACAAAGCACTTCTGTTTCTAAAACATATCTTTTATCTTTATTAAAAATATTAACTGCATTTCAGTTAGTGACCTAAAAAAGGACATTATGGAAGCACATCTGTGATTCCCTTATTTCCTTTACAGTTTGAAATAAAAAATCTATTTAAGTACCTGTAAGTACTAAAACAGAAATACAGTTCTAAAGGAACTCTAATGAAAGTGTAACTAATATTATGCCATAAAAGGATTAATCATGTTAGTATAATATAACATAATTATCACTAGTTCAATAACTGCATACACTACAAGTATAAGACAACCGGAAACATTTCAAGTTTTCAGAGTGCCAAAATATTCTAACTGTGCCTTTTTACTCTTCTTTGGCTTTCCAACAGGGCAGCCTTTCGTGAATGGTACTACTGTATCACAAATTATATCAGAAATTTCAATTCTTGTGCCATCATTTCGTCATGGGGTGGTTTTGTTTGTTGTTTCTNAGGGCAGCCTTTCGTGAATGGTACTACTGTATCACAAATTATATCAGAAATTTCAATTCTTGTGCCATCATTTCGTCATGGGGTGGTTTTGTTTGTTGTTTCTGGCTTGTTTTTTTGTTTGTTTGTTTGGTTTTGTTATTAATTTTTGCAGACTTACGAAGTCTCCCTTCAGACACCCAGCACAACTTCACCACAAGGTACGGTCAAGGTATCCAAGGAACTGCCTGGTTCATATGACTGTCATACACTAAGAAGTAATCCTAAAAAAGCCCCTATATATTAAATAATACAAGGACGCCTACCAAGGATAAAAACCAGGTTTGGGTTCAAAACCATTTCATCAGTAACAGTTCCTGTGGAAGAACAGTCACAATGCAAAAAAACCAAGATTCTGTTGCTTTAGCTTGTAGTCTCTCTTAAATCCTCACAATTCTTAAGCCTAACTTCTCGCTTGCCCTAGGGATAACCATTACATTCTTGCAGATACTGCATTTCCTGATTCCGAAACACGCTTCCATTAACAAAGATGACCTGACTTCTGAAAATGTCTGTTTCTCCATGCTGGCTGCAAAAGCAGTCCATGCCAACTATTGCACATAACCAAGTTTTAAGCGTCTACCAGATGTCTACACATCATAACATCCATAAGGTAAAAATGGACCTCACTCTGTGCCAGAAAGTTCTTGCTTGTTTTTACTATGGATAAATGCTTCAATCTAACAAAGTCATCATGTTCTCAGTTCTGATTTTTTTACTTTTAGAAGCTAAATATCCAGGAATTTATCTGAGAGTCCAGTGAAACTCTAGAAGTCTGTCCCGCCATTACAGAACAGAACAGGACATACCTGCAACTCAGAAGCTTATCTCCTTCTCCAGTAATACTCTTTTTACAGACATGTCGCCTTCCAAGAGAAAGATAGAGGATCTGCTTAACTCAAATGAAGACAAATCAGGCTTAAGATTTTCATTAGCTGGGGTATTACAATGAGATGAATATGCTTCTTGGGGTGCAAATGACAAAAGAGATAAAAGGCAATTGAAGAATAACCAGAATGGAATTAAAGAATTGCTGTCCTAGGAGAAAAATCTGTTGCTTGCAGGAAGAAGCCTGCAAATGGCTGATTGGGAGAATGAGACAAAAAGGAACAAGGAACAAGTATGGAAGACAAAAGCTAGTGAGAAAATGAAACAGAAGCGAGATAAGAAGTAGAGAGAGAAGAGGAATCTGGGAAAAAAATGGTACTTGGTCAGCAGTGAGACTGCAATGAGCATGTACATGTGTATCTCATTTCCACGTTTCTCACAGAGGAAGGTGACACTGAAAGCAGCAAACCTATTAATTCAGCTGGCAATGGCCTACAGGGGAATCCTACATATTCCAGCTCTGCCAGCACACAAGAAAACTCAAATTCATTTCCCTTCAGACTGATGCCTCAGTAACATGCTGCCACCTAAGAAACTATAAAGAAAAACTAAGAGTAAGAGAGGGTCATCAATCCAGCTTACCCCTGGCATGGTGTCCTATGCCAAATATAGAAAGTACAGTTAAAGACTGTATGTATCCTAATAAAATATGACAGGTAATGATATCTGGCATTTCTAGGGTGATCAGCTAGGGCTGAAAGAAAAAAATTTAGGTTTGGGATGAATGAATTTTTGCTCATTCATATAAGAACAGAAAATTATTTTTGTGTAATCAGTTTTACTCCTTCAGAAGAGTTTATTGAATCCTATCTAGAAGGCTTATCTCACTGAATTAAGAGAACTTCGAGGCTTTATAAACTACCCTGAAAAGGTAGTTTATAAACTACCTTTTAGTTTATAAACTTTTTCCCTTTTATGTACATTTCCTAAGCTATCACAATATATAGAAAACTTACTCTTACGTAGCATGTTGAAATGCTTTATGGAGAAGCTGACAGCATACTTATAGGTTATTCCAGTAATCTGCTTAACTAATAGTAGACAGGATTTGCAAATGTCAAAATAAAGACCAACTGTAAGACAAAAATGAATACTTGAAGAAACAGTCTCAAGTTATATTTTATGGGAAAATTCACTGCCTGTCCTATTATCAAAACTTCCTGGCACTAGTGCAATATTACATCTATGATGGAATACTGAACTACAGCATTGAGACGTATTTAGATATTTTTGTCTCACATCTAATACTAGGGAATCAATTTATGGAAACAGAAGCCTACAACATGTGTCATGGAGATGTAAAAAGAAGCAGTACAATTCATGTTTCCCTATGCTCTTGTTCACTGGGTTCACTGCTGAATTACCAAGAGCCAAACCCCTTGGACATCAGTTACTTTTCAGAAGTCAGAAAAAAACGGGGGGAAAAAAAAGGTTTTAGTGATCTCAGTGGAACAAAAGTCCCTGATTCAATCATAGCAAGGATTTCAGTCATCATTTAGATAATCTCTCCAATTTAAACTGAAAAAGCACCTGGGTTGTTGTGACAACAGAATCATCTGACTCAAGGAAAATGTAACCATTGCTTTTGGATCAGGAACAATAATCGGGGACTGGAAGCAGCAAAACTAAAGAAAAACTCTCAAGTGTTGCTACATAATGTGCATTTTCATTGAAAATAGAGATGTCTGTGTTGTTCATGGAAGTTTTTAAGCACTCACAATGTAAACAGATGTACATTCCACCTCTGCTAATCAAAATAACATAAATCAATTTCTGACAAAGGCAGGATCTTATCCCTCCTCATTGCTCTTATTTCAGTCAATATACAGGTTTTAAAACTCACTTAGATGTAATTATTATTCAGTATATACCTTTATTTTTTCACTTTTTCTTAAGAATTTGAACATGTAACTCCATACTACTGTAACATCAAACTTAAAAGATATAATGAGAATACAAATTCAGGAAAATTCAATTAATACAAAAAAGTTCCAGTCTTTATATTAATTTCATGAAATTACAGATTTAAATGTGTAACTTAAATTTTTTATATTTTAAAGTGAAATTAATTTGATCAGAGACATTTTGAATTATTAATCTACTATAGTTATCTATTTCTATAATCCATTATGTTTTTTCATCCTCAAAGTTAATGTAAAATGAGGATTTTTAAAAAAAGAATCAGTGTTAAAGTGCAGAAAAGGACTTCGAGTCTTTGCCATTGAGCTTATCTGCAATGATAGAGAATGCCAGAAAATTCCGTATGTATGGAACACAGTGCTAACAATACAGATACAAAATATATAATACTTTAAATTATGACAATACAGCTTTTGGTACTGTCACAGATGTTGTAAAAAAATCTTTTTAGAGGTTTATTCCAAAAACTGGAATTAGACTGAAAATAAGAGATGTTTACACATCAACCAACACTCCTACCTTTCCGTTTCAGCTGCAGGGCCTTTCCTAGTTTGTTTTTGGCTGCTATATCTTTCCACTTTTCTGGACTGCCTGTGAAATGACATGTCAGAAAAGAAATAAACAAAGAAGAAAAAGAATACAGAAATACGAAGATTATTTATTCATGTATTATAAAGGCAGTAAAAGAAACGGTTGACAGATGAGAAAGTGACAACTATCATCATAAACAGGCTGGTGAAGTCGAGGTTTAAGAGACATTGCATTAATTACATTTGATTGAGGCTCACAGTGTGAAACTTATGAGGTACCAAAACAGGGAAGAAAACATTAATCCTGACTGAGCCTGCAACTAGTTTCCACTTCACAGCCTGTACTCGACTAGAAACAATGAAAAAAAACGGGCCTATAAGTCATTGCTTAACAGCATGAGAAACAAGTTCAGAGTAGACAGCAGGAAACAAACCTTGCAGAAAGAACCAGAAAATACTATTTGAAGGTTTAAATAGATTTAAAAATCCCTTTTAAATCTGAATTTCAAAAGCAAAACAAGTACCGCATCATATCAGATTTTAAAAAGGCTGTCACTATATTAATAAAAACTTTTTTTTCCAAAAATCTCATGCTATTACCTTTCAAAGTTTCTAGAAACAGATTAAACCAACTCTATTTTTTTCCTAATCAATATAAGTAAGTTAGAAATTATTTCACTCCTTCAGTCCTTTCCTACACAAATCTTTTGCAGAATTCATCTGACATTTGGATAGTGAGGCACTACGTACCTCAGAAAATCTAAGCACTCTCTTTGATATTAAATAAGAACAAAGAGTAATAGGAGTATATACATGTAAGAACAAAGGTAAAGCCATGTTTCACCATTACTACCCAAGACTATAAACCTCTGCAAATCGTGTGTTCCAAAATTTTCAATACTATCCACAGTAATGTTAGCATTTACAAATTAGGATTTACTACTTTAAACCTCAGAAAATCAACATGTATTATTTTTTCAGAAGAAAAAGTGCATACAGTGTTTCAGGAGTGGTAAAACCAGGGAGTGATGATTATTCATTCCTAGACCAGAAATGCTGACAAACTTTAATACATGCAAGATCTTGCGAAGATACAATCAATGCCATATATCAGGCTATATATGAATTACTGTGGGCAAAAGAGAGAGATAAAAATAATATTTCAAATAATATGTTTTCCTTTTAAACCTTTGTGGCTATAAAGAGTAATCCAGCCTGAACTGGAAAAGACCTAAACAGTTGTGGCATCAAGTTATACCCAAAGAACATAATCATAGTGGATTTTCATTATTTTTACCCAGTGCAATATCGGATGAGCATTATATTGTGATGCGGTAGATTCCACAACAAAGAAAATGCTGCAGCAAAAAAATGGTTTCTGCGTGAGCAGAGGTCATTACCTGATGCTTTCTGGATTTTAGAAAATGTATTTTCTCACAAAAAAATAGTATGTCAGATTAAAAACCGAAATCCCATTTGTTCTCAAGCTATTTTTTTCAGATTTCTTTTTTGTATATTCTCATTACTTTTCATTTTTTTCCTTTACCAGGCCAAATATAAAGTGGATACAGAGGAAAACGCACATATTAAATGCTGCAGCTTTACTTCAAACCTACAGTTAGCAAAGTATTTAAAGTTATGGCTAGATCAACTGTATGCATCAGCATTACCATTCAAATTATGTCACCCTCTTCATTTTCTGTTTAGTTGGTTCTGTTTGGGGCTTATTTTTCTCTTACCCCTTATGTTGCTTGCCTAGATTGTGACATTGCATACAGTGGAGAAAGAGAGCACATAGTCAATAGTTTTAGTAGGATGGAAAAGCTAAGAGCAGGACCTGCTTTGCTGTGACAAGTAGCAAAGTAATACACAGCACTGAAGAGGTGAGTACACTCATTTCTCTGCTCTCAGGGCTGTCCTTGAGAGCAGCACATACTAGAAATTATTTAAAATCAGTTTCCTTTCTGTTTGCTCCCTCTGGCTAAGATGATGCTGTATACATTTCCAATTAGCTCAACAGCCTCCTCAGCACTGGAGTCCTGGCTCAGCTCGAACACACTGAGGGCATCAGCAGGTGTGTGTTTTCAGGGAGCTGTCCTTTCCTGCTCATGTGCAGTGGACAAAGAGTGCACTCATATCATACTCCAATTTACCTCCTACACGTAATTCTTTGGAGAAAGGAAGTATTATCCATGAATGATACATGCATATATGTACTTGCACATAAAACCAGAAAAAAAAAAGAAAAAAAGAAAATGTGTGAAAGTATGCAGAGCATATGAAGAACACACACTATGACCAATACCTCATTTACTTTGATCTACGATTTGAGTAAGTAAGGATACCTCTGTGCTGCTCCAGGTTTAGCACTTAGGTGGTCTACACTGTCCTGTTTTGGAATGCAAGACTCCAGCGTCCTTGTTCTTCACAATATTTGGAAACATGGATGTGAATTTGGACAGAATGAGCAGAAACAGAGAGATGGTCACATGCAGTGAAGGTGGACACATGCAGTCAAATATATAAACAAAACGCATTAAGTCACTATCTATTGAAAATAGCTGTATTTCTCATTTTCCTCTTCCAAACACTATAAAATTTTAGATGTAATACCAACAGTCTAAGATGCAATGAAGTATAAAATGAAAGCCACAGTAGTATTTTTAAAAACCATTATACTCTACATGCTGAATGGCAGCACTGTTACTTAATAGGTGCTGTTATCCTTCTTGAGAATTAATCTTGAAAATAAAGAACACAGTATTGTTCATTAGATTAATATGTGAACATATAAAAAACCTTTTTGCTTAAGAAGATGCATATTTTGTCATTATTTTGTGAAATTCTCCTGAAAATGCAAGTAAATTTCCTAATTTCATGTATTTTGACAAAAACTTCATATTCTATTGCCACACTATCTGCTAAAGTAATAATTAACAATAATTCAAGAGCAAAGTGGAATAATTGACTCCATTTTTTTTTTTTTCATATAAAAAGCGCATGGGAATATTTCTGAACTTCTTTCATATTTTAATTTCTGTTGAAGCTGCAGAATTTGATCACAGCTTTCAATTTGGTAAAAGTATTATTAGCCTGTTGGTTTATTATTAGATTTTAATGAAATATATTGTAAGATCTATCAATGAAAGATTTTTTTTTAAATACCAAATTTGGATTTTAATGAGAAAACTCAGCAAAATTTGAGGTCCACTAATAATCTAATTTACGTAATATATTTGCATCTATTTCCCATTAGGGTCAGGGAATGCTAAAATTTCTCTTAAAGATCATAAATCTTCCAACTGTCCCACGAAATCAATGAACAATATGTATCATCTAGAGACAAGCACTATAAATTATTTTATATAAAAACGAGCTATTTAACATTCATGTTCCAAAGTTCTATGTGCCTCAATATACATAACAGTTGTGTGTAAACAAATCTACACAAGAAATATGACAATATTCCTACTGAAAATAAAAATTACTGCTTCTGAATTGACAACATAACATTTTTATTCAACTCAGTGTCCAATATTTTTAAATGATTTATTACTGGCTTCTACAAGAGCCCTCAGTGGTTTGCAGGGAGTGTTACTTCATGTAGCCTCAAAGACACCAAGAATGTATTTTCAATACTTCCTGACTTTTAATTAAAGGCTGGATCTGGATGGTACGTGAAAGTACCAGGAGGGCACTTGCTCTGCAGCTGGCTTCAGATGACTCTGAGACTAGCATTCTTACAGGTGCATGCATAACTGACAAAAGCTACTTCTCTTAACTGAAAATGTATGAGAATTCATCTTCTAAAAGGCTTATTCCATCCAGCCTTGGTTATATGCCGATATTATATGCAGACTTTTCCAAAAGAACAGTCTGAATAAAATTTCCACCTACCATTAAATGCTCAGCTTTCATTCACCTTGTTTTTATCATCACTTACAATTTCACAGTTCTCAAGATACCCATCTGTCTACACTGTCTACACATTAGACATTTAGACTAATTTCTAACAGAAAAATTTTAAAAACTTTCAAGCAATGAAGCTCTCAATTTCAAAAGAAAAACTATCCTTTAAAATATCCTGTAGAAATACATGATACTACCCAAACATTTGCAAATTTTTAACTCTGAAATAGTACATAACTCATGTCTTCATCTCATCAATGTATCAAGGAGTCACTTCTTCCTGATATGGCAAGCGAACGAATTCCAGAAGAACAATCTTGCCAAAGCATTTATTACAATTTCTGTTAATAACCATTAGAAATAAGTAAAATGTTGCAAAAAATCAATTAATCAAAATTATAAATAATGCATAAGTCAAAGATTCAAGAAATTTATTCAGAAATAGATCTTGATTGCACTCTATATGCAAATTGGATCCATTTGTAATACAAATCTGTAATGTACTCAAATGAAGAGTAAGATGAAGTCTGTCAAAGTCAATTAATCCATGAAATACGATTCAAAAGCTGTGATAAGCAGTGAGTTAGTTGTCCCTGCTGATCTATCAGGCATTCCCCAACAGCCACTATTTCAGTTGTCAAATTGATACAAGCATTTCTTAAAAAAACTTTAATTATTGAACTGAGTAGTATTGGCCCACTGCAATAAACTTGTGAATTAATCAGAACAAATGTAAACGTACAAAGTAGAAAACAGAGATAAAGCACCTTTGATTCCCTCACTGATATTCTCTCTACAGACATGCAATGCAAAGAGCTCCATGTTCTCAGAACTCTTAATGCAGGAGAAAACTCCTGGAGCTGGTAGGCTGAAAACACTAACTAGCATTGAGGTTAGCTTAAATTCCTTCTGCATTCATCAGTGACTGACTGCTCAGCACTGGGTTTTGGCAGCCAGACTGCATGCAAGACTTACAAGAAGGCACCAATTTCACAGAGAAAATTAGACTGCTGTTTATCCACCTCAGAAACTTTCCAATAGCAGATTCCATATCCTACAGATGCTTTACTGTAAAATGTTTGCTAGTGAGTATTAAGACACTTTCAGCATCTCCACAAAATTTCAGCTGACATAAAAAAGCTTACTATTTGGCATTGGGAATGGTAGTATTTAGTTGAAAACCTAATTTCACTTATTTTTTCAAGTCTGATACTCTAAAGTCAAAGGCAATCTTTCCATTGACCCAAAAAATGAGAACTGAAATGACTTATAAATGCCTAAAAGACATAAAGTACATTTGTAACCGATTAATAGCTGTCCCATCAAAGGGATGTGCTGGCAACATTTCTAGAAACGCTAGTATCTAGTATCTGTAAAGGAGGACAGTTTTGAAATAACGTTTCACAAATTTAATTTTGTAACTTATTATGCTGTCTAGCTCAAATAAAAAAAGAAATGCCACCCAAGCACAGTTACACTCTTCCCAGCTGGTATGAGTGGAATATATCCAGTATCAATCAAACTAGATAATCACAGTACAAATATCAGTACTGTGGGTAGACTTTACCAGAAGGTAAGCACTGGCATCACTGGTGTATCAGTCTTATAGTTTTAAGTGCAACATCGTAAGTTCATGTACAGATTATTTACATTAACGTGTATTTACATTAATCTGTATCCTGTCACTTACTGTAACACAAAATACTGAAAGAAAAAAATTTAATTTGCATTTAAATATAAATTAAAATGTCTGCTTAAAATAAACCCAGAACTATCTGAAAAAAAATAACAAAAAAAAAATCACTACTGCCAAAGCAATGGGATACCAAAACTCATGTGATTAGAAAGCTCGTGAGAAGTAAAAACAAATGTTCTTCTATTAATCATAGGTGATATTCAGCATAAAAAATTTATTTAGAGCCCTGATGTTCTTAATCAAAACCTACCTTATTAGGAAAACCTGCTCCATGAAGGCCATCCTGATTTGTACAGAATTTACAAACAGTGCCAATTTTTACATACATCAACTAGAAAGTGTTATCAAGACCTCCAACATATCAGCCTGTGGGGTTTTTTCCCATTAAGAACAGTTTGTTAAAAAAATGAAAACCAAAACCAATGAAAATAAACATGTATAGAAGAATATGCTCTACAACAAGTATTTATCACATTATAAAGCACCACAGTGAAAGCACCACCACCATTTACAAAAGCAAGTAAAAACAGACTACAGAACATTAACACAGATGATGTTCTGCTGTATCAGACATCATATTTCATGTCTCGTGACTATTCAGACAAACAGAAAACTTGAAAAGAGGTTCATTCTTCGGTGCTTTATAACAGTTCAACAAAATGCAGAGATGATACCTAAACTGCTGTTTTATTTTGGGGTTCTGGAGGTTGTAAGTCTCCACATATATGCACACTTCTAAATTTCAGTGTACTCCTCTGAGAGTGCAAGATGCAGTAAGCCATTTTTCAACTGGGAGGAGTTGACTAGTACCTGTCATCCTCCGGAGATGCATGCTGGATATGAATCCTGGGACTAGTAGGTCGTCTCCTCTCTAGGGAGGGGGACAATCTACCCCTGTTTGCCCGTTCAATAAAACAGGAAAAAAATACGATATTTAGTCTGTGATAAAATTAAATTTATGGGATTTGGGACTGGAAAAATACCCCAAAAAAGTACTGAAAGTGTGTAATTTAATTATTTTTTCTACCAGCTTTCTAATACCCAGGTATATTTTACTTAAGGTTGCTTAATGCAGAAATATCACATCTGAAACGAAGAGAAGGTGAGCCCAAAGATGCAAAATTTAGACCAATATAAATCTTCTGTACAGTGTACCATCAAGTTTTCAAATATTGTCAAATCCTAGACTACCTAAAAGCCTATCATTTGTGTAGGAAGCTGCAATTCCAAATTGGAAAATACTTGCAAAGACCATATGATGGTCATTATAATGGTATTTCGCTAATCCCATCTCTCCTAGCTCTTTGCCTGGAAAAATGTAATCTCAGTAAAAATGTAGGACTGTTAAATACAATAAAAATTCTCGGGCATAAAGTCACCCCTTTCTGGAATGCAGTAAAAGAATGTAGGTAAATTATTTAACTAAAACTAAGCTACACACATTTGTGTAAAAGTACTGGGGTAATTTTTTATCATTTGAAAATAAACACTGAAAGCACGTGCAGCCAGCTTCCTCTTCTGTTCATTTCTCTTTATCCCTGCAGTACACAGCAGTACATTACGTTGCACAATTAAATTTAACAAAATGGACCAGAATTGAGAACGAAAACTGGTGTATTACACAATTTTTTTCTTGAAAAAGCCTATTCAATTTAGAATTAAATATATTACATTATAGACTGATGTTGCTTATTTTATTGGGATGTCATGTGTTTGTAATACAAGTGTACTTATAACAATTTACAATACCAAAATAAACTCATTTATTGACAAATAGCAGAATGTTTACATAAACTCAGCACAAGTATCTAATATTTCCCTTTCTGAGGCATTCTTCCAGTCCATGTAATAAGGAAAAGGGTTTGAGTTATGGAACATGCAAATAACAAAGGTTTTAGGGACATGAGCATTATTTGAACAGTCAGGTAGGCCTTTCAGAAGTTTTAAGAGCAAATAGGTTGTTAGTAGCTAGTTTCTTTTTCTCTCCAAAGCAAGAGTTAAAGAAAATGTTAATGCATCAGTGCACTCAGTTAAAGCCCTTAATATGCTGATATCCACTACAGATATTAAAGAGCATTTGATAGAATTAACTAGGTAATTCAGCATGAATTTTCAGAACATGCTCCCTTTCATTGAATGTTGAATGACTGTGAGCCACAGTACAACACCAACACATAACTACCTATTTCTTTACATGGTTGGAAAGAACCAGAAAGACAGTATGTTGCAGACCTAATGCAAACACTTATTTCACTGTACATTATTTTAAATGGAAATGGGGATATTTGACATAACGGTTAAAGGCATGCAATATAAAAATCAACATGAAATCAGGACAAGCTTTAATTGGATCAACTTCTCTGTCATCTGTTTATGATTAGGTAAAACGCAACTGTTGAGCTTTGTCTCTTGTTTAGATAGTAGTGACCAGC
Source organism: Oreocharis arfaki (assembly GCA_013398015.1). Taxonomy (NCBI): domain Eukaryota; kingdom Metazoa; phylum Chordata; class Aves; order Passeriformes; family Paramythiidae; genus Oreocharis; species Oreocharis arfaki. The sequence goes on along the minus strand of VZRR01002859.1, from coordinate 1,947,785 downwards.
TGATAGCAAACATCCTGTTTTGATTCCTACTGCAGTGAAGCACCTCAGAACAAATCTAACACAGCTGCGGGGCTGTATTTTCCAGATATGCTGACCCTTGTACATGATCTAATCCCTGGGCTGTGCTCCTCAGTTTTATTTGCTCAGATCTCCACTAAGTGATGTCTCAGGCCAAAAGCACACCAGAAGTACCCGTCTGTGCAACTGGTCTTGTGCTAACTGCTAACACATACAACAACTGCTTGCAACATCAGAAACTTAGAAGGTAAGTAATAGACACACTACATTTAATTAAGTGACTATCACTGGCTGAATCTTAAATCAGGCAGGGGAAGGCGCTATTGTGATGAGAAACCATTGCTAAATCAGTTCAGACTTCGCCCTTAAACCTCACGCCTAGGTGTTTTCCTGAGCGGAGACTGCATGTTGAAAAGAAATTTCCCCATCCTAAAGAAATTGCACCCAATTTACAAGGAAAAAAGAAGAAATTTTGAGACACAGTGAAAAGGATAATAATGAAAAATCCCAAAGCATAATAAAGTAGTAGCAAGAAAAACACTTTCAATGGCTGTAGAGGACATATTATAAACATAAAGATGCCTTGCGGATCATCAACCACGCAACCATTTTGGAAAAAAAACAAATGAACAAAACAGCTTGGAATAAATAGAGGGTAGATGGTGGGAAGAGGAAAAAAAAAGGCAGGCATGGTGAGGTGCATAGAGATATTAGTAGGGGCTGGCTATTTTTGAATGTCCTACAGTATACTGTACAAAAGAGAAGTGTATGAAGGATTAAACTCTGTACAAAACCAGTCTATTTAACAAAAAACTTTGGCAGGTCTGTATCAAGGCAAGATCAGTTTGCCAGTCAAGTTATATGGACATTACTTGGTCAAATGATGGAGCTTACAGGAGGAGAAAATGAATTCTGTCCTCGTTGTTGTTTTGGTTCTGCCATTGTGAAACCAAGAAGACTTTCATATCACAAATCCATATAGACAGCTGAAAGTATTTTTCTGCTGGTATGAGTCAATAGAATGAATTTTACTCACAAAGCAGCGTCCTAAAAGCCAGTAACTACTCTGACCATTCCAAATGACATGAATGATGTTGTATAAAGTTCAAGGATCAATATTGTTTCCAGCAAATCAGTGACAGAGAGAAATAGGGCTCTACTGTCCATCCGTTATAACAATACTGTTTCGTCAAAAAGTGGTTCATTTTATCTCTTGTTCTCAAAAATAATCTAATTTTACCCTCAGAATCAAAAGATTAGGGGGAGTAAATAGAAATAATTTTCCATAGGTAGGTATATTCCTAATTTTTGCTGAAGAAAATTTTAGAAGTCTGTATTCAGAGGCATAGAAGTCTAGACTTTTAAATAAAATCTACAATGCTGTCATTCAGGGAGGGGAGAAGGAAGAAGAAACACCATGAAAACGTCTTCAACGTAAGTCTCTCAAATATAATGACAAAGTGCTATAGATTGGACTTCACAAAACTAAGCCTAGAGTGTTTCTCTTTCATGGACCAATTCTACACCTGACAACAGTCTCATCTCCTCTATGTCTCCAGTAATGAAGACAACCTTTTCCATATTGTCTATTATGGTGTTTCATTATAATTACTTTCAAAAGAGATCTCCTACTGCTTAAGGTGAACTTGTCTTACCATATCTTGAGTCTTTTGTTCTCATCTTGTCCATCACAGAATCAGAATTCTTTCTATAGACCCTGAACTTAATTCTGTGTTCTTCAGACTAAAGACTTCTCTATCATTACATGCAACTGATGACTAACCTCATGTTCAAGTGTAAGCAGATTCCACATTCAACAGTGGAAAATTAAATTGTCTAAAATTCATTTCCCCCAAAACAAAAAGATTAATTTGGTGGGGTTTATATATTAAATATACCATCTTCCTCCAACATTTGGGCTGCATAGGAAAAATCTTCTATGTCACAAGAAAGGAAGAAAAAGCCTCTGCCAAAGCCACACATATCTTATTATTTTCAATGAGACTATCAAGAAAAAATGGAATATGAATTCCTAAACAAGAGCTTTTCTGCTCTATGGAGGATCCCAAGTTAAAACTTCCTATTTAGGACTTCTAAAAGCTAGGAAAAACCTTCATAGTGATTGGCAATCTTTCTGGATCAGACCCACTGATCATTTGGCAAAACCACGTGTTTAGTAGCAACAGAGGCCATTAATACAGACTAAACACGTTCCTTTATGAGGGGCTCATGAAAAATGCTGCAGATTCTGCACAGTGCCCAGTGGACAGAGATTGCTGGACATGAATTCTAAACATGTAATAGAACTAGTTAACATCAGGGAAGATTTAGTTTTTAGTATAAGGTTTTAACTAGATAGTTTACAATTACCAGTTACTGTTTCATTGAATATTCAACTTGATCGGTGGCATCATGATATAAGTACAGAACACACTGCTCACGTTTATATGCAATTACATTAAGTAACTGCTGGTAGATGAAGGCAGCTGTAAATATGTACACACTCAGCTAATAATATCATGCTACCATATTTCTAAAAAAGATCTAGAAAAATATCTGTATTTCATTCTGAGTGGTTTTATGTCAGCTGAATTTTTTTTTTTTAATAACTATGTTCATGTTATCTGTAATGTCTTGAGCTCAGTCTTAAAAAGGAATACACTACTGTAGATCCAGCAGGGATACCTCTTCAGAACATTAGTCACTTCTCTGCAACAAGAGTATAACTTATGAGGAGTGCAGTTCCAACCAAGCAGCAGCAGGAAGTGGGGAGAAAGTAAAGGAAAATTATAAATAAAAGACTCAAGTGAAAACCTATCTCAAAGAGGAAAGTGCATTCTTAGTGCCTTTCTTCACGTCCCGTCCCACAATAAAGAAAATGCAACTGTTAAAAACCCCCACACTGTGTATTGACTGAAAAAACACTATTAACTTCCACACTAGTTAAATATGTATTGCACAGACGAAATCATAATTCCATCCTATTCCCATTCAAAGGGAGACTATTATTGCCCTTAGTGAACCTAAAATTTCACTCTAAAGTGCTATCATTCTTAGCCACAAATACGGCTAGGGATGAAAAGTTGTCTTGTGGAATCACCCTTTTTATCAAATACACCAGTAGTATTTGATTCACCTAAGATTTTGAATCAAGCTATTGTAATAGTAAAAATACAGAAAGCATCCATAACATGCCTGCACAATGTATGTGACACAATAATATTTCATTAAAATTATAAACGTGTCTTCTTAAGACTTATGTGAATCTTAATATAATATCAGAACAAAAAAAACTTAATGCAATGATCTGCCTTGTAATTGCAAAAGCAGATGCAGCAGATTAAAGAAAGCAAAGATGTTTGGCTGTTTTGTAAAAAGTATATCAGTATTGATGGAGTTCTGGTTTGAAATGTGAGAGTTTTGTTGTGCTTTCTAATTTATGCCATCGCTTTATTAGCAGTCCACAGAACAAGCAAGAAACAGATGTAATGCTTTTTAGCAAATGATGATGAAGATTCACAACCAAGTGGTAGTTTCAAAATACTTAACACTGCAATGCTATTATCAGCATACTGAGGACTTTTGTAAACAATGAACATCAGCTTGATCTAAAACAAAGGAAGTAGCCAGAAGCGGTCATAAACTCCAACACACAATTTACATGACATACATGAATATAGGAGCAAAAATGTGTACAAATACCAAAGCAGACAATAATGTACAAGAATGTAGAATACTTATATGAGGAAAAACAAAACTTATAAAGATCACCAGCACAGATGACAAGAAATTCATAAGTTTTTTTTTTATACCTTTCTCGTTCTGGTGAATGCAAACTAGTATCTGGTCTCAAGCAGTTGGTACTAGCACTCCTAGCCCTGTCAAGGGAGGGCTGCAGTTCACTAGTGCCAGTGCATTGCATCCAATGGTAGAAGAGAAAGAAAAAGAAAACAAAGAAAGGAATACAATGTTAGATATTAACTCATAAAATAATGCTCTCTTTACAGAAAATGTAGAATCACAATGATTTAATTAAGGAAAACATAAAAAGAGTTGACTGGATGATAGTGTCAAGATTTGCGTAGAAAATAAAAGCAAACAAATGACTGCTAGAAACTTTTTGCAAATACTGTTGAAATGTTTAAAATTGAAGGAGACAGGACAGCATCCACTTGTAAGAAAGGTGGAATGAGAAATACCAAACAATAAAGTTTTATCCTTATTAACAGCAGTAAATCTTATGCCAACATAAAAGAATGTGATACACCATATGTCATGTGAAATCCCTTTACAGTGAAGCTCATTTATTCTGCAAATCCATATTAGATACCAAACAAGTGGGGGGATTAATCCTCAGTTTCTTACCTAACCAGTAGATCATCTCCAAATTTCGATATTCGTAAATTAAGGCAATCATGAAGGAGTGAAATATCTTGTCTAATCACAGATTTGGTCTTAGCACATGCAGGAAGAGTTGAGCTTGGTAAATTAAAATTATTTAAAGAAAACGAAAATAAATTTAACACGTAACAGAAATCTCATACGAAAACAAAAAAATGTAGTAAAGAAAAACATGCAACATATAGTTTTAACAGTGAAGAAAACTCCAACTAATACAAAGCAGTTTGGCTTGGGGTTTTTTGTAATACAGGTGTTAATTTAAACAATTAAATGAACTTATTTTAGGATTTTATCCCTTATCTCTCAGCTACAAAAACGTATGAAACATTTTATTATTTTTTTCCTTTAACAAGGGAAGTCTATTTATTTTTTTAAAAAGAAGCTAACTACTTAAAGGGGACTCTGAGCACTTCTTACCTGTATAAGTTCCAATGAGTACCATTTTCTAATAAAGGCATCTTGGGTGGTAATGTTTTATAGTGCCTAACCGAACTTCTTGAATGTGGTGGGTCAGAAAAGAACACAGAACAAAACAAAAACATGCCAGAAATAAAAAGACAGGTAAAGGCAAGCCAAGAATGAACAGAACATAAAATAAATGCATAATATTCTATTACATTGTATAGCTGTAGATTTCTCTGTATATCTGACAGCTATCTGGGGGACAAATTTTGCAATCTTATCTTATGGCAATACTAGTACAGATGTTTTCAGATGTTTTCTTGAAATGGAAGTAATATCTATTCAATTTATAGATATTTTTAATTAAAATATACAGACTGTTTTAAAGGATTAATTTGATAATTAATTTGCTCTTTATTTCTCTTAGTGATGCCTTACTTAGACCTGCAGAAATTTTAACCTCTTCATTAGCTAAGCAAGAAAATCTTTCTAAAACAGGGATATACACAGAATCACAAATTTAATTAAAGATATATTAGCAGCTGGCTTTTTTGAATGGGGAAGTCTTCTGAAAGTGGTGTATCAGCTTCAAAATTTAACAGTAATTAAATGTTATTAATAATAAGCTAATTAAAAATCTTAGGAGGGGTATTACATGAGCCAGCACAGCAGCACTAAGGTGTTACTTGACAGCTGTCCAATATCATCATAGATTTTAGAGAAGGAAATGTTTGTTTTATCGTCCAGCTCTACCCAATAAATGAGGGAGAAATTCAAAGGCTGACAGTGGCTGTTGAATGAGAATTATGGCCATTATATGGTTAGGGTTAAAAATAACATCCTACACTTTTCCACATACCCTACTAGGACACAACTATGGAACTATTAGGAGATGAACCAGCAGGCTTGAGGATTTTGCAGCATCAAGAACAGTTTGTCCTGACAGGACATTCTGATTCCTGTTAAGCCTTGGACCTAAACACAGCAGGATCAACATTACAAAGCTGGCTGTGTCACAGACAGATGAATCAACTCTCTGCCTGGAAATACTACTGTTTGTAAAACCCCAAGGCAATTAACAGAGGAGCTCTAGCCCTTCCTGTATGGGTTTAGTGGTCACCACTGGTGACTTCTCCAGGTCACTGTAACATTTCAAAGGAGGAATGAAGGAATGGTTGCCATCGGGCCAATCCTGGCACATGAGCAGATATTACCAATCAAAGTAGGGGTGAGCTAAGACATGGAATGTGACAACCCATTGTCTCTAACATAGGTACACACCTTTCCACCGCTTCTGCTATTAGTCAATAATTGCATACAGAGGGTCAGGATGGACAGCTAGGACTAGTATTCCAAACTGGTGCATTAAACTCACCATTTATCTTAACTTTGTAGCTTGGACTACATAATTTCTTTCATTTAACATGAAACCATTAACATTTCTTTCCCATTTTAAGCTGAAGCTGTCTCAACAACTTATTAAAACATTGTTCAGCAAGCTGCCTTGAAAGGAAGGATAAAGCCTTACAAAGTTTCTAACATAAATAAATGTCGGGCCACTAGAAATAAGAAAGGAAAAAAGACGGCATAGAACAAGTTTTTGTTGAAACTGCTTTAGAAACTATTCTGTCAAGAATGAATATTGCCCGTTTTGGGGAATTATTTGGAATCAGGGTGTATAAGCATCAGAGTTAAATTTAGAAGAATCAATCTATTGTCATCTATTGCTTTTATATTCACCTTCAAAAAATTATTATAAGTACCATCCCATTTTATAGTATACCTTTACTATTAAAGGGTGAATTTGATGGGTTTTTTGGTCATAAAAATACAGTAAGAATAAATGGAATAAAGGAAAAGGTAAGAAAGGGCTGTATGCTCTGAATTCAGTGTAGCTCTGACTGAACTCTATTGCTGTCCATGAACAACTTTCTGCTGTGACCAGACTGGTTTAGTAGATTTGTAAAACTGTTGGAAAGCTAATGGCTGGGCAAAGTGCTCCAGAAGTTTATAATACTGTATTTAATTAATTAATTGAGACCCTAAGCAATGTCACTGAAAAATTCTAATGACAGTTATAATCTTTGAGAGGGAAAGGAGAAAGCACAAGGGCTGGGAGCAGGAAGAGGGTAAAGCTGCAGAAGATGCAGCAGAAAGGCCACGCAAAGGAGGCAGGAAAAATTGCTATTATCTGACAATAAAAAGACATAAAATAACAAGAAGTTAAATAAATTATTAAACCCTAAAACCTAAAATCTTGAGGAAAAAGCCTTTTTAGCTGAAGTATGAGAATGAAAATATTTCTACTGATAATAAAAGCTTAATTTAACAGCTTCACAGATGCAGATTTTTCTGAAAGCTCACATATTTATTATTTTAGTTTTATACTACTGTGCTTTATAATTGAACCCTATCATAGCACCTTCAATACTGTTTCAAATTTGATGATGAAAATTAAAGCAAGCCAAGGCATTTAAAAAATAAACAGTACTTTGTAAGAAAAAATCCTACATTAAGCAAATTAATAATGGCACTAGACAACATGGTTTAACATTCGATGATTTTAAAAATATAGCACTGACACAAAGCCCTTATCAACACCCAGATCCTGAAGAGACAAATGGGTAAGTACCTGGTTGAAGTAGCTGAATAAAAAGTTAACTACTTTAACCTCAACCTACTTTTTTACTTACTGTAAGTGAAACATATTCTACACAATCAGTCATGGATTTTTAACAAGGTTAACAGACACAGTGAAAACGAAGGTGGGGGAGCAGACTTTGATATTTTAGATAAAGATATTTCAGTCCCGTCTAGTTTCACAACACTGGAAAATGCTAAGATAGGGAGCTCCAAGCTTTGGAATAAGAGATTAATGAAGACTAAAGATAGGCTCAAACTGCAAAGTTTACATGTGTATCCAATTTATGGAACAATTTTTTTATGCAAAAACAAGTAATACAAAACCCCTCAAATCCAGGACTTCCAGTAAGCCCAGTAAGTAAGTCAGTATCTATTCCTCTGCAAGTGACTAAATCAGCATGAGATTAGGTGTCACAGCAAGCAAAGATTGTTTAATTGTGTGTGGCTGTTATATAAACAAAAAAATGCAAATAAAAGAAAATATAAAATCAAAAAAACCCCGAAGTTTGAAATTTTAACAATGCTGTCATGCATTGGGAGATCAGGACTTTCGTGACTAGACAGAAAATCTACCACAAAATACAACTGCAAAACCGAAGTTTCTTCAACTCCTTTAGTCCTTACTACGGAGGTTAACAAACACATATACACGTCTCAGTCTGAATTAAAACAAGCAAAAAAGAACAACTGACATCTGAATCACAATGCACTTGGAAGTTCTTCATTTACTGGGACTAAATACCACCACAGAAAAACATTGGGTACACAAAGCATGGACAACTAACGAGATGTGTTCATGACTCCGACATTCCTGTATTTACCTGATGGTATGTAGGCACTCTGCACTTCTTCCTCGCTTTGCTCTGGGCAGCATAAGAAGCTCACTGCACAGACAGGATGGGTGGTGAGTGAAACAGATATAGTTATGAAGCATTAGATGACATGGGTTATGCCAATGATAAGCAAATGAAAACATAAAATTAAATGAGAAGCATCCACTCAGATACATAGTCCGATAAGACTGCACGTCTCAAAAAATATAAGTCAAAAAATGCATGTAATAACTACATTTTCAACAAATTCTTTTTAGTGTGGCACCTCCTTCTGTGGTATTTTTCTTTAAAATTCAGAATTACTTTTTCAGAGCTCTTCATGATGAAACAAATACATAAAATGGCTACAGTTTTCTAATAAACTCCTGAACTAATTAAAGGAGAATTGCTTTAGGGAAAAAAAAAGAAAGATGCCTGTTGTTTGTTTTGTGTTGGGTTTTGTGGCTTCCTAAGCTGCAAAATCATACAAGCAAAAGCAGGGAAGGTTTGATAGTGATTTAGGGCAGATTGGTTTATGGGAAGAATAACCAGTCATCCTTTAGGGAAAATCAGAAATATATATTCACTTGAAATACTGTGTTTGGCCAAACATAAATTCTGTCTCATAGCTCCTTAAGGTATTTTGTAAATCAATCCTAAAGAAACAACAAAAAAAGCCAATCAGCCATCAGACTTTTCGTTTCTTATTCTCTCAAATTGAGGAAAATCAGCCATCTGTTCTAATTTTCTTATACTGTAACCAAACACAAACTACAGCCAGCAAGATGGTAAAATTAATGCATATTTATGCCTATGGTAAATATGGCTATGACATGAAATATCCCTTGAATTAATCCTGTAGTTTTACGCACTTCAACACAATCAGAAAGACCAAGCTCCAAAACTCCTATCATTGTAAATATGAAATTAAAGGTAAGCTTCATGGAAACATGCTAATTTTAAAAGAAGCAGGGAATCCCATGAAGTACTATGGCAAAAAAAAAAAAAAAAAAAAGAGAGAAAATATTACAAAACTGATAAAGTAGCAGTTGTTCAATGTGTTTCACACTTCATGCCATTATAAAATGATCCATTTCATTGATACACTATAGGCATTACTTATCTAAAATTCTAAACTGGGCAGCTTGAAATAATGGTTTGTGAGTCATGTAAGATTTAATTACATCTCAAGCAACTAGCTTGGTTTTGAGGCAACAATATGTACTAAAGTTGAATTGAATTTTTAAATTTTCTTTCTAAGCCAAATTTCTATTCATAAACTAGAGCACTGATAGAATTTACGTGCAGGTTTCCAAATTACAATTGATATGGATTTTAAGAACCCATAATCAATGGATTTTAAGAAAAAAGTTACTATTTTCTTTAGAGTTGCAAAGTAGATGCAAAGTTCACATTAAATCACAGGGTACTTTGTTAATATTGACCTTTGCTAAACCAAAGAGTATCTATTGTAATTGGTCCAAAGCAAACACTAATAAAAAAGTCATCCTGAAAAGTGGTATAACAAATCCACCAGGAAATCTTCAAGTAAAAAAAAATAAAAGAATCCATCAAGTAGATTACCAATATTGGGAGAATATGCAGTTCTCTAATAAATTAAGTCTGGTTTGGGAGACATTTAAAATAGACATTATTGTTCTCAAACAAGTGTTTTCTATTCAAGTAATTAACAGATTTTAATTATAATAAAAGAATAAAAGAAACGTACAACAAAGAAAAAAAGAAAAAAAGTGCCATGCTCCTGAAAATTGGACAATGATTTCTTAATAAAAAGCTTTTCCTAACAGTTTATATATATTCATATATGTGTGTATATATGTATATAAATATATATATAACTGTTGAAGTGGACAAATAAGTTCCACTGGAAATTTATTGCAACAGATGCTTCTGTAAGGGAGTGGTAGTAACTATTTTTACAAAGACCTATATTAATATTTAATATTGATTTTGGACCACTAACGGATCATTGAGAAAATCATTGAAACTAATCAGCAGCTGTAATTTCTGCCATGTAATTATCGGATAATTCTTCAGCTTTCAAGCCAAGTTTATATTAGATACCTACGTGAATGTACTTGTTTAGATGAAAGGTTCAGTAAATGCACCAGACATAATATCTACACTGCTCTTGATACTAATACATAATGTTTAACATAGTTGGGTTTTTTTAAATTCTTGGATGCGACAGTGGATCTTTCTCAACAAAATCTGGTTTGGACCTTTCACATGATGTTATTCTTTAGCACTGAAAGCCGGCAAAACCTGCCAGAATTAAACAGCCTTCACAAGTGATGAAATCTGGGGGTAAAGATGAAAAGGAAAATGGGAAAAAGGAGACCACTGCAGACAAGACTATTACTTAAGGACAGTAAGTACATGGACCCATCTTTATATGCTGCAAATAAGCCACGTACATCCTTCATGTCTGATCTCTGAACTTCCGAAAAAAAGTTTTGTGAACACGGAAAAGAACTGAAGTCTGTCTCACTTCTCTGAACAAATCCAGCAGCCCATTGCTCATCTCCAAGAAAGGCTCGGAGTAAACCCTGCTTGTCTCCAACCATAACCCATGCATGTATCACCAGTTATGTCTTGGTTTGAGGCTTTACTTAAAGAGAAATTTCTAGATAGTTAACTGTCTGTATTTATACTGACAAAGGTAATTTTTAAAGCCTTTTTCTCTTCAAATCTGATGAATAAGAAATCTATTCAACAAATATCTTCAGGAATCTTTTGACTATATCACTGCCCAAAATAAATAATAAACATTTGCAGAATGGAAAACAAGTGGACGTTATTTGAATTAGCTGAACTATACATCTTACTACTATATTTAAAAACAATTTTAATTCACCTCCGAATGAAAATTCAGTACAAAAATCCAACTTAGTCAATTCTGTACATGCTTCTTGCCTACAAATTTGAATTTTTAAATGTACCAGACAACTCATTAATTCCCATACCTGTGTTACCATACTACAAAAGTAAAACAGGCAAGATCATGTACAAAACTGAACTAGCTTAACTGCAAGAGCCATCTGTTATTCAATCTTTATGTTGCTCCAAAACTGGCCAAAGATTTCCAGAGATTTTTATGATTTAATGTTCACATGTTTTCACATCATCATGAAATGTATGTTCTGTATCGAATTTACTGGTTTAGATGGAAAGATTTTGTCATACTTAGTTCTAAAAGTAGTTACTTACTGTCAAGAAAAAAAAAATCAAAGACATTACTATGACAATTGATCTTATCTGAATGGTAAAATTTGCTATTATAGTCTAGCTATATGATTTTTTTAACATAAACAACAACCCATGAAGATTGATAACCTGTGTGACTGCCATCATTATTTTTCACAAATACTGAGCTGAAATACCTTTCTAACCATTTTTTTTCAGCTATAAACCAAACAGAATTTCTAATTTCTTCCATTTTATCAGAATATCATTCCTAGATATCTGAAAACAGTGCCTACTAGGAGAGACCAAGTGATCTTTGAGTGTAACCACTCTGTGTATTCCAGGGAGAGATGTGTATGCGTCACACATCTAAGACTGGAAATTTTTGCAAACTGCAACTAATACTGCAACTCTCCTTGCTATGCCTGAGTACTGTATAAAGTTCACCAGAATCTTACGTAAGACACTGTGAGACTGCACCCATAGATGTCCAAAATTTATAAGCATATGAATGCAAACCAGCGTACATCCAACTCTCACTTAGGAGGAATTCATGTCTGGTATTTTGCTGGCTAGCACAACTGGTAAATTCTGGTACATTACAAGAAAACCTAGGGCATATATGAAGATGTATGGCTTTCTAGCAAAAATCTCTGGGCTTTATTTATGAAAAAGCAGAAGAATATCTAGGACAAACAGACAAGAACCATTTGTCTAGATACCTGCAATTACTGTCAACCCAGTACAGAGTTTTACCAAAAACAAAAGGTATAAATAATTTAACAGTGGCACTAGATCTATCAGTTAGGGTGAATTCTCTGCCTTCCCCATTGCTATCAGTCACATTTCTAATGAAAACCTGAAAATTAGGCAAACTGACAAAGGCATTTCTAAACCTTTTTCCAAGTTCAGGCTGACAATGTACCTTTCTTGATCAGACAAATACTGACTATCCATCTCTCTGGATCTGTAATCAATGGGAGTTCTGGAGGCATCATGGTGTCTAGTTGGAGAACGTGATCTTCTCATTTGATGAATTTCATCTAAACTCCTGAAAAGCAGAAATATGCATGATAATCTTGTTTTTTCATGAATAACAATGGATCACAGTACAAGTTGGTTGAAGGAAGTTTTTAATCATAAATAATTAATACATCATTTCTGAAAGAATGCCATTAAAATTACGCAGTGTATATATGCCACTATTATCCTAAAAATATACTTAAGTGGCTTCATACAAGATTCAGCCACTGACTGAAAAAATATTCCCAAACCTATGTATTAGTTACGGTACACAGACAAAATATGAGCAAAAAAGAGGTAGGTCTTGCAAAGTTATTATTCATCCCATGAGTGCTCTTGACTGATTATTAAAAGCATATATAAAGTTCAAATACTGCACTAATAAATTTCGATACAAAAAACAAGCTTTAAAGCAGTGAAAAATTCCTGAACAAGAGAAAAGTTAATAACGGCACATTATACAAACTTGAAACCACACAGAGTTTCCTTGTGATGCCTACCTCTGTAATGGCACATTTGGTAAACGTGAACGGGGCCTGCCCTGATCGTCGCCACGGTGAGGAGACACAGAACGTGAACGATGATGTGTTGTTGTTCTTTGCTGTTCTGGCACAGTTAGCGTTGTGGATTTACTTTCTCTAGTACTAGACCTATAACCTACTGGCAAGAGGGTAACAAAAGGCAATTAGAGAATAAAGGTCTGGGTTTAGAAAGAATTCAGATGGCTAGACTTCCAGGGGCACATATCCAAATGCTTACACAACTTTCAGGTCATCATTCAGCTGTTGTACATCCCGATGTATCATGCAGGATAAATTACTAGCATTACCTTTAAATGTCGACATGTACAGAGACTGAAAAAACAAGACTTTTTTATGTACTGGAAGATGTGAACCAGTTTTCCTACTTGGGGAGGAGTATTCTGGGTATTTTGTGTATATAAAAAAATATTTGAAAGGAATTTAGACAGTGTAGGTTTACCTCATCTAAAAAACAGAGAAACCATGCTTGCATAAAACAGCACAGACTCACACAGGGCTCATAAATAAAGCATCTTTCTGCCTCTTGTTTCAATTAAACACAAAGATGTTCTCCTACTGAACTTGGCCAAAGCCACCTACTTAAAAAAACTACTAGGATTTAGAGTATATTGTACCAAATACTGGATGTCGCATACTTTGCAGAATATTTTTGCAAAATATTATGACTAAGCAGCAAAATTTCTCATAGTATTCTCATATAGGATTAAAAAAAATCAGTAGCATGTTAGTACATTTTCAATATTTCAATACTGTTGTGCCTTTTTCTATGTAGCACACTCTTTACCTTGTTATACATTTTGACTCCCATCCTAAAACAGACAATGAAGCTCAGTAAGATAATAGCTTTCAAAAGATACCTGCTATCTTTCCAAAAGAGCCTAAGGAGATCTGCTCAGACTTCACTTGCTCATTTTTAGACATTTAAATTGGATTACAAGAATCCCTTGACAGAAAATCCCTTAACAATATAGAAAGTCATCACTTAAATCATCCCTTAACTACTTATCAAATTCTTGCTTAGGTATCAAAATAATAATTTTGCTTCTTCTCTGAATTTGGATGTCTAATAATGGATGTCTAGCATTAAAGTTAATGTAATGTGTGATTTTTTTTCAGCTAAAAAACCAGCCTATATCAGTAATCTCCTTTCCATGCAGGAAAAGACTATGATTTTGCCACCCAATTGTTAATTGGAGAAATTAAATAAATTAAATAAATTGCACTTTTTATGGACCTAACTACAGGGTTTTAACATTGGGAGTTTTTCATATTTTATATAATTTGCATAATTCTTCTAGCTCTTCTCTGGTCTTCTACCAAATTACAAACAGTCCCTCTTTTAAAAGTGTGTCCTGTATACAGAGTCTGTATCAGGCTCGATCATGTATTCAATGATCATGTATTCAATTTAATAACCTCCTCAGCTGCAGGTCTGAACGCTGACCACAGACATCAAAGAAGCATTCACAGTTTTTTCCCAAAATGTGTAAGAGTTTACCAATGTATCCGAATGACCTCTAAAAGTTGACAACATGCATGAAAGTATCGACTGGGGTTTATCAATCTTTTAGCAAAGTAGGACTCCATTGTTCTGCAGGTTTTGATATGCTGTGATGCTGGAGTACCTTACCTGCCAAAAAAGTGTTTCAGAGCTCTGTAATAAAATTATAAAGAAACAGGAGGATCTCCCTGATCTCAGGACAATGATTGGGTGCAAATTTTGAAGCAAAAGAGGGACTCGCTCAGGACTTCAATGGAGATTCCCAAACCAGGATTGCTGCAGAAAATGTCTAGGTTTTTTGTTAGAGGAAGAAAATACATGGAAAAAGCTGGATGCGTTCCCTTACCCAGGACAACTAAATCTAAGCTGTATTTGCAAAAAGATATTTCATTTTCCAAACAAGCTTGTGTTAGAAAAAATCTTGCCATCTCTATCAGAAGAAAGAGCAGTTTACATTTATAAAACACTAAGATCAAAGAAATCCTAAACTTCTTTCCAACCTTTAGGCCTTGTACTGAAATACATACAACTTAAGTATAAAAAATGTAAATATGAATTTAAATTTGAAATCTATTTCTAGAGCATTTCTAGTCTGCCTAAAAAAATGCATGTAGGATCATCCTGTAAACTCAAAAATCTAGTATAGAAAGATGATTTTATGTATTTTTTTCATAGAAAAGCTACCTAGGGAACAATACCTGGAACTTATGCAGTGTGTGTACACAAAGCTTACAGAATAGACAGAGCAATACAAATTCAGACTTAACCTAAGTATTAATTCAAGAATTGTCAAACCGGTCAAATCACACCCATACTTTCACAGTGACCATGACAGTGACAGCAACAGTAACATTTCCTCATATCCTCAAATAAAAAGGCTGTGTGCTCTTCAGGGTGAGCAGAGTAAAATTTTGCATGGACCAGCGTGATAGCAGCAACCAAGCTGATGGCAGTCTATGCAGAAGTTTCTCAGTTGCTCATGGGAAACTGTCAGGTGTGACAGGAAATGAATGCAGGATGGATGATGAAAATGGTTCTAGCAAACATTTGATACCAGAATTACATTATTTTTCCTTAAAGACAATACAGACAACAACAAGGCATTATATTGAGGTCACCCTGCTACTACAGGAGGAAGGTAAATACAATGCAACCATTTATACAGGCTACATGTGACAGAAAAATAAACTGCTCTGAAGAGTTACCTATAGCATAAGCAATGCAGCTTGTTAAAAATACCACTGGGGATATTGCCAGCTGTATATCAGGGGTTTTTTTTGGTTTTTGTTTTTAATTAAGAAAGTTACTGAAGCTTTAGTTAAACAGACTGGCCTCAAAACATGTTCAGGTTTCATTGAAACCTTCACTGACCCTTACGGAACACTAGGCTGCCCAGTACAACCCAGACACAGAGTGACTGGTTTAAGAACAGCTCAGGATCAAAAATATGCTTAAGAAACTTGAGCATCTCTCATATAAGCAGAGGTTGGGAGACTTAAAATAATATTTTCTTCATGTAAATGGATGTCAGCACACCACAAAAACCCTGTCAGAATCATTTCTGTTAAACTTGAGCTACAAATTAAAGTTACTTTCAGCTGTTGATACAAACTTTTATGAACATATCTATGAGCTGATTTAAAAAAATATATGTATATCACTGCAAGGTACTACTACTAGATGAAGATGGTACAATTACATGAAAAATAAGACACATTAGTGATTTGACAAGAGAAAAATACTTTTCTTAAAATATTTTGGAATTTATAAAGTACCACGATTTTTGATGTAACAATCTTTACTTCCATTGACAAGCAGTGATTCTTTGCAGCTGCTAAACTTCTAGGAAAACGGTTTTCTTTTTTATTACTAAATTCTAATACTGAATTTGCCTTAGCAATTGGTGAAAATTTTGAAACTATAGTTTTTAGGGCTTCTGGTGTTAGTTAAATGAGCAAAACTATTTTCCTTCATTTTTTTAGCTTTCATGGAGATGAAGTGAAATTTTGCACTTTTACATCTTGTAGTTACGTGCTTATTTAATAGAAAATGAGCAGTAACCTTTGTGAAAATCTTGAGCTATTACGGCTGCAAAATAACTTCATTTTTTTCTCAATATTACAGGAAAAAGAGAAAATTAGTAACTTTCAGGAAGATTCTGCCTGACTAACTTGATCTCCTTCTATTACAAGGTCACCCTCTTACAGGATAAGGGAAAGGCCGGGTATGTTGTTTGCCTTAAATTACTAAAATCTTTTACATTGTTTGCCCAGGATTCTCCTGGAGAAGCTGGCAGCCTACAACTTGGACAGGTCTTTAAATAGAAATATTTTCTTATGTGTCAAATGTAAACTCAGTTTTGATATTCTTACTTCTCTTGAGAAGGAACATCTTAAACCTAGACTAATCTGGTTGAAGCCAATAGCGGCTATTCCAAAACGGTGCATCACCACACTACATTACAGGGAAATATGGACGTTTTCTGTTCCTTCCCACATGCACACTGTTCAAGAGAATGTGTGGGAAATCTGAACCAGACAAGAGCTGGGGTACACTCTGGTGAGGACCATGGTACTGAAGGGCAGGAGGAGGGC
Organism: Oreocharis arfaki; assembly: GCA_013398015.1. NCBI lineage: Eukaryota > Metazoa > Chordata > Aves > Passeriformes > Paramythiidae > Oreocharis > Oreocharis arfaki. The sequence goes on along the minus strand of VZRR01002859.1, from coordinate 1,930,642 downwards.
AGGGGTAAAGGCCCTGCAGAACAAGCAATTTGCATGGAACTAAGTTTCAACAGAGGAGTCTGTTTTATGGAGAAGATACTGCACTATTCATTCAGTGCAAATGAAGAGAGCAGTCTAAAATCTTAACAATTTAGCAGTGTGGGAAGTTAGGAAGGTTGGACAGGACGGTAGAAATGCATATAGATGAACATGATCTCCAGTCACATTTGTGAATCTGTGCCAAAGGTTCTCGAACAATTCAAAAGACATTGGGACTGGAAACCTTTTCCAGGTCTTATTGCAAACCACATTTCCATAAACTGTCTGGGCTTTCACAGATTTGTGGCTGATGACTCAAATTTTCTTTGTCCCTGTGTGCCTAAAGTCTAACTTCTTTTAAGAATTCAGGCTGCACATGCAAACAAACCCCACACACTTGTATGTACATTCACTTCACACAGGAATCACAAACAGATGAACGCCACTTAGAATTGCCAAATATATGAGTCCATTAAACTCAAAATGGACAAATTTGTGCTTGGTTGGGTGAACTAGCAGAATGTTTCTGATTATGCAGACTTCAGAAGGATTTTCCTCACAATGCCCTTCAATTTTTAACTCGTAGACTCTCAGATCATTGCAAATCCAGTTCTAAAGATTAAATCCTGCCATTTTCTACAGTGATCTCCGAGAAAGTTTGGATCTGTGCATTCGTCAAAAGCATACCTGATCATGAAGTCCAAAGAAATTTCAATAAGAATCAGTTACTCAAATGCTGGCCCAGTGGACTAAGTCCAATACATTCAACTGAACCATTTGGAATGCTTCCTGTTACGTGGAAAATGATTTCCTTCAAATGGATGCATGGAAGGACTGGCAGCTGAAAAAAAGCTCCAGTTCTTAACAGAATATACTGAAACTTTAAACATAAGTAAGCCTACAAAGACATACCAATATCAACATTGTTAACTACAAAAAACCCTAAAAAAACCAAACAAAAAAACCAAAAAGACCCAAACAAACAAAAAAACCACCAAAAAAAGAGAGAAAAATATTTAGAGCCTATTATTTATATTTCATTTTCAATGCTCACTCTCTCTGCTGATGTAAAAACATCAAATGTCATAACTAGGCACACATGAATGAATTTCTCTCTTAGCAACCGAGGTGCAAAGTATACAAAGTAAGGAAAGAACCTAATCAGCATCAGTTAACATCAAGATGTTACTGCATCAATAAAATAAGTAATTTACTTGTACTGTTACATAATAACATAAAAATTATTATTATCACAATTATTTATAAATAACAATAAATTGTGAGATTATTTTAAACACAGATCATGAAGATAGAATGCTTTCTGAATCCCACTATGATGTAATTCAGTGGTTTTCATCTGGAAGATCCATAGAAAAACGGATTTAGTGCAGGCAATGACATAGGGACTCCAGTTAGCTTGGGACAATTGGGAAACATATTTATCTGACTTGTGGCAACAGTCAACTAGAACTAGATGAATGAAGTAATCAAGATAATCCTCAAGATTTTCAGTACGTAGGAATGCTGAACTAAAAGTAAAACCATGACAGTCTCTACAAGTATATATTTATGAACATTTAGGGTAATGATAGTTCATGAAGGCTCATGAAAAATATAAAAGATATAGCCATGCTACATGCATCTTAATCTACAGCCATGCATTATCACTAGAGTCCATGACAGACTGAATTATAGCTAAGTTTCAGGCGTAAAGCAAAATAATAAAAAAAAAAAGCTTTCAATAAAAACTGAAATCTTAACTATTTTTAAATTATTTAATTTGCATTTTAAATAATGCTTGGAGCATTACACAGTAAAACATTAACCAACTTGAACCAACCAGTGGTTCACATACGAAGAATGATATGCAAAATAAATATAAATGAATGAATAGTAGAATCTTTTAATTTACCAGGTATGGGACAGGTACCATGGAATAATCAGGAAAACTGTTTTTTCCACAATGCACTCTCCAAAACCAGTATCCCCAATATTCCAAAATATTATAAAGAAAAAAAACCAAACAAGCAAAAAAGAAGAAAAAGAAAGCAGGACCATGCTGTTCATCCACGCACCTGGAGGAACAACTCCAATAGCATCATCAACATCAAAATCTGAGATGTCACTATCACTGATTGGCCGAGATCCTGCACAACAGTAAGGTAAACAAATACCTAAACATCTAGTCATGTTATAAAATATAAGAATATGATCATTTAACATAATAATGAAACCAAAAAGATGACTTTAAATCAAAACAATAGAGAAGGAGAACTCAACTGCAGTGACTAATAGATGCTTTTCAAGACAGGTGAGCCAATATAACATCTTACAGCTGCAGCCTCCTTTCCCTTTCTCTTCCCCTCAAGTCCTCAGTAATCCTCTACTAGAATAGTTTATCTCACTAAGCCTCCAAAAGCGAAACTCAAGTTAAAAAAAAAAAACAACACTTTTGTGCTATTTCAGTGAATATGCTGAATCAGCTTGCTGAACAGGAAAAGAAATGAGGCAGCATATGGTGTGAGAGAGGAAGAGGAAACAGCATTGCCAGCTTTTAGAAAAGCTCAAATATCTCATGAAAACTAACCTTTACTTTGCTCTCTCTATACGTATCCTCTGTTTGGGCATCTATACAGCAATTACAGCAGTATCACGTATTTATAGCTCATTCCAGAATGTACACCAATTTCCTACACACTGGCCAGACTGAACGACTTCCATGTTTTAGAAAAACCAGAAAAAATAGCTTGGAAATGTATTTAAAAATAATCCCCTACATCTTTCATATTTCTAAGTAAATCATAATTTAAATGAACAGAAGCTATAATGCTGAAATACCTCCTTCTTTTAATGTGCCTCATACAAACCTGAAATCAGACTCACTAAAACAACTGTACCTCCCAAATACATGGACACAATTTCTCTTTCCTACACTTTAATGAGCACATTGGAGGTTGAGACTAACTTTATGATGAAAAATGTTTTTAAGGCCTCTAAGTCTTTAAGGACTTCTTTTCTAAAAACAAAATGCTTTCAATTTTTAAAAAGTATCCAAAAATTAGAAACTTCATCTTTCTATTTAAAAGGAAATTTATGCAAACAAATCTTTGAACAATTTAGTTTTGCTGTTGAAAGCCAAATCAATTCCAGCAGGTTTCACATACTTGAAAGTTATGCATCACAGGTGTAAGGGGGACATGTCATAATGTCATAATTTAAATCAACTTTATGCCACACATTTTCACTATTTTTAAAGACCATGAAATAGTCTCTTTTTATTTTATTAGGAATTTAAATACCATTACACCATATTCAGCATTTCTAATCTAACATTTAAGAGACCTTAATGGAATTTGGACCTACTTTGTAATTTTTTGCTAGTGCTTTCTCCACCATGAACATGTCTTCTTGGCATGAATGGTGATGGCTGAGGCAGAGGTAGTGAAGATTCATCATGTGTCTGTAGCTTATACCAATGTGGTTCATCATCTAAAAGTGCTGTCTCCAGCTCTATAAGAATCTAGCAGAAAAATCATCAGGTTTCAATTTTACTTCAAAGGCACACAGAGAAACACATATAAAAAAAATACATATGCAAATGTATTCAAAACCAAACAATGAACTCAGAAGAAATGTGATTGCATGCATCACCTCTCCAAGAAATTCACTCTCTTCTTCTTGAACTCTTGGCTGATCCCATACAGTAATTTCAAGCATTCGTTCTCTAAAATCTCTACGATGTACATGTGAGTAGAGAAAAGTTTGATTCCATTTTGGCTCTAGACTTTTCTTTACTGTTTTGGTCCTTCTTTTACTCTTATCACTGAAACATAAATATTTGTTGTAAATTATTCATAGGAATAAATCAGAAAATGTACTCATCAGGACTTAACTGTTTTCATTCTCTCTTAGGCAATAATGCCTAAATGAAATAAGCGTTTTCTGCATCACATTCTTACAAAGGGTCACAAAGTTAAATTGGTACTGACTTGCATGATTCAACTGCAATTTTTTGTTATAATTATTCTAGCTATAAAAAATTGTAAAAAGGAGTTCTTCATAAGCATTCATTAAAAGTTGATTCAATATATGGTAAATTAAAACATAATTTTATAAAGCGGAATACTGTTACCTTCTGTCTGGAAGAAAATACATTTTTACATAGGGATTTCTGGGGCGTCCATCTACTCTTGGTGGCAAATCTGTTGCTTGTAGAACATTTACTATTAACTGATGTCCCACTTTGTCATACCAGAGTTTAACCTACAGGAATCAAGTTACCAGAAAACTTTACTGAAAATGGAGAAGAAACAGAATTTTCAGACTGCATCAAAAATAACCACAATGTAAAAGTAACTGTTGATTATTTTCCCAGATATTTAATTAGGTTAGATGGAAAAGATGATGGTACATACCAAAGACTTATATTTATCACAGCTGAATAAAATTATGGTGCCTGATTATACTTACATTGCTTACTGTACTCACTGCATCATCTTGGATCTGTAAGTGCACTTAAACCAGCATGTCTCAGCTCTGCACCTTAAAAGCTACACTAAATAGGAAGCTCTGCCTGCATTTAATCTCAAGACATAGTTTAAATCTACCCAGATTTGTAACTCTTTCAAAAGTTTTAATGAAAATAATACTACACAACTACATCATTTCTTAAGAGAACCATAATATTAGGAAATTTTTAAGCCTGCTTTATACTTACGAATTAATATGATCAATATAAAAAATATAAGAATGTAGAAAACGAAGTCTAAGTACTTACAGTATATTTAATATGCAGGACTTCAATTAGTGTTACAAGAAAGTTCCAAGATGTATCTAAATTAAAATGCATTACTGAATAGTGTAATGCTTAACAAATACATAGCTCTTTAAATGCTCCCATTGAGAAAATAGTGGTACTATGCTTGTTATCTGCAGATTACTGGACATGTACAGCAAAGTCACTATTTTCAATGCAGAAACTACAAAATGACAACTTTCAAGGCACATTAATGGGCTCTTCTCAATGTAAATTCCTGAACTCTTTGGTGTATTAAGACAACAATTTCTTATGCCTGCTATGATTACAGTGATGGCTCGTTAGTGGATACAGAGGGTGACAAAAAATTTTGAAACACGTTAATCTTTTCCAAGAGTGAACATTTCTCTTGACTTCCCAACAGACCTTGGGAATGTGCAGGGCTGAGGGACCACCACTTCACAGATATCCAAAAAGAACTCAAGAAAAACAAAATATGCTCACAGAAAGCTGCCCTGGTAAGACCTGAGGTGCATCCCGTAGGGCTCCAGGGCTAGTCGGAGATATAACAGAAATAGAAGGCCTTTCCATCTTCTGAGATTCAAAAGAACTTGAACCTAAAACCACATGAGAAAAACACGAACTTGTCATCCAAAATTTGGGTAACTTATTAATTGCTTTCTCTTTGAATTGTATAAAGCTGATGTAGAAAACATAGTGAAAAGACTGCCTGTTTACCCCTACATTCCAGATTAAACCTGTCATTTTTTGGTTTATTTGAAATAAAATATAAAAAAATCATTCCTCATAAATCATTGACAAACCATAGCAAGCGTTTTAAATAAAATACTGTTCTCTGACCGGATTACACATCTCCCTTCCCACACAAACTACTCTCATTCTAAGATCCTAAGTCTTTGATGAATAAACCACATCTGTTGTACGGATTATACTCCTGGTAGCCTCTGTAACTTTAATAGGAAGACAGGCAGGACATGCATCTCGCATGGAGGATATTCCAGCAAGTGCTGGACATCATCAGTTCTCCACTAGTGAAACAGAGCCCTCACTAATGGTATGGGCTTGTGACAAGTGAACACACCTTCCCTGGCCCAGGGAAGATTTCTATTTGCACATCAGGAAAGGCTCAGAAGGGAAAGGACTGGGAGCCACAGCCCTCAAATACTCCGGCTGAAAATGTTCAAATGGCATAGTTAAAAAGAACACCAGTTTTTTGAAGAACGATGCACAAAAAATTCACCTAACCAAGGTTTTCTTGTTAAAAAAAAGAGAAATAAGAACTCTGGACTTACTCTGGATGGTGCAGGAGGTGGAGTCCTAACACCATTTTTACCTTTGGCAGTCCCTTATACCTGTTTTCTCTCATATGTTAAGGGAAGTAAATGATTATTTTGGTATTAACAACACAAGATATAGAATTAAAAAATAGAATTCTGCTAACATTTGAAATCTGTATATGCTTAATAACATCCATGTTGCTTCAAATTTAACATACATGACCAAAACCTACTGAACTTTGTCACGCAAAAACCTAAGAGCCAATGCGATTTCCACAGATCATCTTTTAGAAATTTCATAGCTGAAATAATTGTGCTAGGTGTAAGATCATGCTTAAAGAAGGAAACAAGGTGTGTACTCACTAGACTCTAATGGGGGGTGGGAAGTCTCGGGAATCCGTGGAATATCACTAAAACGTGAATACACAGTAATTAGAAACAACAGAGACGACCTTTGGCTGTGACAAATACATTGCTGGGATGGTTTTCTAGAAACATGGATCTGTTTCTGTTCTAACAGGTTACAAGGAAAGAGAGAGGAAATATTTAAAGACATACTTTCCACTAGCATTCATGGAAATTGTACTAATGCAAACTACCTTCAGTTTAAGGAACTAGCAGGTTTAACAACATGAGCACTAGAATATTAACGTTGTGGATGGATTACACGATACTTTTACAACTGGAACTAGAATAAATAAAGAGAGCTTTTAGGAAGAGAAAGGTGGCAAAAGGAAGTACAGCTATGGTTGTTCAACTATTTTTTGGAGGAACAAAAATCAAACAAATAAGACAAAGATTAACTCACTAGTAATTTTTATATAAACGTCTCAAGGAGTTCAAAGAATGAAACGGATGAAAATGTCTTACAATAATAAAAAAGGAAAATAAAGAGCATTAGCAGTGTTAAACAAACAAGAGAATAATGCATTTCTCCAAAGGATAAAAGAAAATCAAACCATATAACAATTGGCTATGGACGTTTTTCAATACACACATATCCAACACATTTACAGATATAAGAAAGATAAACTGCTTAAGTCCACACACATCTATCAGCATTTTCCCATCAATAAATTTATTCTTCCATCAAAATCTGGATGATGCTAGTTCCTGGCTCTTTCTATTCTCAGCCATCATTGAAATTACATTACAAGAGTAAGAAACAGCTAGTATTGTCCAAATCTTAGCAAAGCAGCAGAGCAGGGAAATGGAAACAAAACTCTTCAGTGAATTACTTGAATGTACTTTCATCCACACAGACTGATCCAAAAATGGAACTGCAATAACATTGCTGAAGAACATTTACAAGATTTTAAGTCTATAGTCGAGAATTTTAAAGGTATTCAGATATTTGTCTGCTCAGTGAAACACAGAAATCTTTCTGACTTGGAAGTCAATAAAACTAAGACTCCTAGGTATATAAAAGTCAGTTATGAAAAAGAAACAGACACTTGTACCAGAAAAGGAATGCAACAGTGCCCAATAACTGAGCCTTAAGTTCACTTTTAATGTCCTGCAATTTAAACTTATGGTGCCTGTGTTTTTAAATAGACTATTTCAGCTCTGCGTTAATGTCTCAAATCTGCTTAAACCTCACATCACTAAATAGGAACGTACCTCTCCTTGTCTTGACTTCATGAGTCAAGAATAATGTGGTTTCCTCAAACTCATGGAATTATAACTGAATTAGCCATTCTTGACATGGCACAGCACTACTTTACAAACATATGAACAGATTAACGACCTGTTGCTCAGCAGGGCTGCTATGCAGACTTCTTCCTCTTAACACTTTCTCTTTTTCCAGGTCAGACTTTCCAGGGCATTTCTTATCAGTCTGAAGTATTTACTTACCATAATCATACAGATTTTTCTGTTCAATCCAATGTTTAGTTTTCAAGATTTTCTTGTGCTAGATTATGAACACTCTGACCTGCAGTAAAGCACTGTTTGTAATAACAGGATATCTAAATGAAGGTTCACTCCTGCAAGGAGTGTTTCAACATGGGAAGCGCCACCTACAATGTCAAGTTCTATAATCTCGGCATGGTTAAAAAAAGACACTAAAACTAATTCTGTTTGGATTTTTTTTTTCTTGTATTGTCAAAAATAGAGTAGAAAAAAAGGCTAAAAATAAACTTCAAATAATAATTACACAAATAAGCACTTAATAACTGATGCATATTTACACTACGGCACTGTCACTATAGTACAACCAATGCAGAAAGATGTAATAATAAATCAGCATGAGAAACAGATCCACAAAGTTCACAAGAGGATTAAATGTTGGCATTTTAATTAGAGAATGAAAATTCTAAGAGGAAACTGTAATCTAAAACCTTTTATGTAAGAAAACTAGTCTTATCTAGTCTGCTTTTAATTTTGCACTGCAGAAAATATTGTGACATGATTTACAATAAAAGTCTCCAGAAGAAATAACGGCTTATGACTTAAAATACTCAAAACTAGACTAGTCAAAGAAAAACAAAGTGGAAAGTTGCACAACCACTTATCTAATACAGTAACAAAATTTTACTCCCCTTTTGGAGCAATACGAACTTGAGAAAAGTAGTGTCAGACACACACCCAGTAAAGAGCTGCCAACTTAAAACTTTGTCTTTCTATCTCTGCCTTGGAAGACAAAGGTACTTTGTGGTCTTACATGATATTTCATATGATTATCTTGTGTCTGATCCTTCCATGTCTCAATGAATACAAAAGCTAAACCAAATTATACCTTATGTTGAAAGTATTCTGTGCAGATATATGGTTTGTGAGAATCACAATTTTGCACAGGAACAGCTATAATTTCTCTGAAGGATATAGCAAAGAGATTGATCACTGAAGACAAAACAAATTCAAATGTGATTGTAACCCACACTTTTTAGGTTGTTCTAGGAACAGATGCATCATCTTCTACACCCCACAGAGCTTCTAAACAGTTACTGAGCACCTCCCCCAGTGCTCATCCTGCTATTTCCAAAACCATTCCTTTCCATCAGACCCTGTAGATTAATCTGCAGTTTGCACTAATTACATTACTTGAGCAGCTCTCTGCAGTTCAGCACTGCCTGGCTTATGACGGAGGTTCAACCTCCTTGCCAGGACCTAGAGCACAGTAGCAGTCCCTACACAAGGGAACTGAATCATATCAGAGAAACAACAGTTTCGGCAGCGCTATCTGCAGAAATCTCAGCAAAGATAGCTAGCATCTGGCAAGGAACACAGACACAAATCAAAAAACATTTGTTTTACCTGCACTGTTCCACAGAGCACACAAGAGATGGTGAGTTAGTTACCGTGCCACGTTTCTTCTCCTGAAAGTATACTGCCAGAGGACTTTCTGTGCTGTCCTGTGTTAATCACCTCTCACGTTGTATGCATATTCATAGGTAATTCTTCCCCTCATACTGAGATAGCCAGCCCATTAATTCCACTTTTTATAGGTTTCTTATCTACCTTGTGTTGCAGCCATTAGAATTAGTGTCAATTAGTTTCTATGGAGTTTCCACAGTACTACTGCGGTTATACTGTTTATTGTTGTTATGCCTTTAGCTGCTAATAGTGTTATGTGCTTCACATTTTTCTCTAATAAACATCCTACAATTATCCATTATTTAAAATTACATTTGCTGGTAGACACAGAAATCCAAATTTACAAGACTGAGCAAACTGTTTAGACCGCAATTTTGTAACTGGCAGTCTAATTTGTGGGCAGTCTAATTTGTGGACTTACAGTCCTTCCATTATTCACTTAAGGCAAACCATGTCATATTTGGGCTTTTTAGACCTAATATGCTAGGAATTTTTAAATCAAGACCATTAAAAGTGCTGGTACATTATTTGCATTATTAATACTGAGAGATGAAAGCATTTAAATTATGCAGATGAAATATCATTTTCAGGCCTTTCGGGAACTTATTCCCTCACAGGAATTTTAGCTTTAATGGATTATCACTTAATGCTGTATCAAGCAACTTCAATTTTGCTCAGTCAGCACCTAAAGTACCCACCAAACTTCAACACACTAGATCTGCTGGATGGGATGAAATAAAATTCCCTGCCATGAGTTTGAAACAATCACATAGTTCGGAAAACTAGACAAAGCGAAGCTAGAGACAAAATCAAAGTAATCTGTTAATGTAAGCAAACCATTTTCCATTAGGCAACACAATTTACATAGATCATAATTATTAAGAAAAAAGAAAAAAAAAAGGAAAAAGAAAATCATGTGCAGTATGCTCTTTCTTTTGATAACTACTACCAGGATTTCCTTTCTTGTACAATGTCTGAAATTTTTTGTTATTTTCAGCTGACAGGCAGGTAAATCCCAATCTGATATAAAGCAACTGGACTTTGACTCATTACTGCAGGATAAAAGGGAACCGTCTTTAAATTCCAAAGTTCTATGCTCTAGCGATATTTATTTGTTCTCATAAAAACCCCAAAAAACAACCTGACCCTCAAGCAACAGAAAAGAAATTTTAAAAAATCTATTGAGAAATAATTCTACAAGAATAATGTTGTTCTATTATGTAAAAACCTCCATAACAATACTCCATTTATCTCAAAAACTAAACACAATCTGATGTGCTCTATTTTTGCCTATGTATTGAAAAAATATGCATGGGTCATCCAAAGCAAAACTTTACATTTTATTGGTACTATTTCTGGGTGCACTATTCTAGTGTAAAAGCCACTGCTCAGATTCAGGAACATTCTTTGACTTCAAAAACACTTCAAAAAAAGGGTGGTATTTTCTGAGTTTTTCTTCAGGAATGTGTCACTGGAATGCAGTTACCTTGCACTCAATTTTTCTAAACTAATAGATTTATCAAATTTGTAAACTAAAAGAATATTTTTGGTTTAATACTGAAAATACCTTAGAAGTTTAAGGGCACACAACATTTGCAATTATATTGACATCAATAAATATATCTAAATTCCGTTGTTCCGTTGAGCACTTTCCTCTCACATCAGTTGTAGAGTTGTACAAATCCACCTCCAACTGAGATGTGGAGTCCAAGTCGTGTCCAGTATCAACATATTTCTTTTTTGCAGATTCAAATATAAACACTAGACTTCCAAAATCTCCTTAAGGCATGTTATTTCTAATAAGGAAGATGTATGATTGAATTTGAAATTTTCTTTAAAGAACATCTCCTAATTTATCTGACTCAAAAAATGCAAAATAAAGCTTCTACTCCCCCCCAGTCCTTGTCGTATGGTAATTTTAGCATTTAACAGCCACTATTATTATATCAAACTTTCATTTTCCATTAAGAGGTCAAACCGATGGGTGGAATTACCTATTAAGGTCAATTTTATTTAAGTAGTTTTAATAGAGATTGCCATTAAAAAGGCAAAACTTATTTGCAAAATATAGCTACACTCACACAGTACAGACAAAATCAATAATCACAATGTAAAAGAAGAATATTTTAGTCACAAAGAAAATGAATAGTTTTTTGTTTCTAAAACTGAAGAAGTATCATATTTCAGACAAGCAAAAATTATAACTACGATGAAAACAGAAAATTCAAAAGAATCACTTTTTATGGTTAATCATGTGACTCTGTTTCATAAGGTAAATGTGAATTTACAATAAATGATTCATATTCAGTGATGTCAGAGTTAGCTCAAAACATTCCCAATATCACTAAAACTACTATGAATAATGCAGCGCCAATGCCCCTAATTTTATCAACTTGAACAGATTTTATTTTCCTTCTAAGGTTTATTTGGGAAACTGAGAATACAAGAATTGTTGTCACAAAACCCCAAACCTGGGTTCATAATAAATAAAAATAGAGACCAGAAATATAACACATTAATGCTAAGTTTTGATTAAACTTTTTGACTTGGATAACAATCATTTACGGGTAAATACAGTCTTTTCAATCACGAGTTTTGTGTTTCCTTTTTTAGCTCTTTAGAGAAGGCCTGTTTAAAATCCTATGAGCATTGGCTTATTAGAATCCTGCAATGCTTTCCTCCACTCGTGAAGACTTTTGTAAGTTATTCAGATCTAGTAGGCCGAAAGCCTGAAAACCAGACGTTTCTCATGCACAGATGTACCTAATCCACCAATTTTCCTTTGCCACCTGGCCAAAACCTTTATAGTACTTTGACCACACAGAAAACAACATTTATGCTTATACATATACATCACTGCAAAGGCACAACATCGTAAATGGTAGTGAAGAAAACAGACTATACAGACTGTTAGTAACAGAAAGTGAATCGTATCCCATTATTAAGCGATAAAAAAAATTAACTCACAAATAATCCCTTTAAAATTCCCATCAGCAGAAGTAATAGCTATGCTTAAGAAGCAAGTCTTTAGCCTTACCCAATAGGCCTTGAAACAATAATTTCAACTTGAGGTTCTGATTTTGATTCTAAAATAATGTTGTAAACTTCTTCATTTGTAGCTCCAGGCAAGGGTTTGCCATTCCATTCTAGAACTTCATCCCCTTTAATTTAAAGAGAAGTTTATCTCACTTTCATATTCTTTTACAAAGAACGAAATTAATATCATCAAGCAACATAAAAATAATTTAAAATCATGAAAGAGCTGTACTGAAACCTTCAGACACCTTCCTGCCAAGCTGCTTTCTAGCTGCTTGGCTCCCAGTGCTTACTCTTGCACAGGGATGTCCTTTTCCTCACGGAAGACTCCATATTTGCCATTACTAACAATGAAGTTTGTACAATTACTCAAAGTTTTATCAACTACACAACTATTGGACACTTTTTATGAGGACAAAAGTGGTTTTTGCTAAAAGCAAGGACTCACCCATGCCTTTTTTGTGTGTTCTAGTCCCATACAATAGTATGAACAGACTTTCATTCATTGGAAACAAGCAAAACAACGTATTTTTTCTGGGAAATAATTTTGTCTCTAAAACTACTTTTAGAAATTAAAAGTAGCTTTCATTTAAAAACCTCAAACAAACCTAGACCAGGAATAGAAAATTAGGATTCTAGCTCAAACAGTTTAGGATTAGTGGAGACAAATTTATTTTCTGTAATTATAATCTTAATTTAAAATCTATAATAGCTGGTGCTATCAACCCCATGTATATTGATTTGGTGAGATAGAAAAAAATTAAAAATTCAAAAAAAAATAGAATATTGTTAGAGACTCATCATCCTTTCTACTTCTTTATTACTATCTGCTTCACACAATTATCCTAAAGCCATACACATTGGCATTGGAGCTTCTGGGTTCGTTAAGGCACTACACAGGTACTTTGGTTTGCTAAGACAACACTTCAAAAGTAGTTTCATAGAGCTATGGTAAAAATACAAACCATTAAGAAGCGACTTTGAAAACCAAATGCTGCCCATAATTCTCAATTCATTTAGAAGCTTGAAAAACAGCATTAGCACAGACATTTATTTGTAAGTGCAACATATACATCTAATAGAAATGAAATGTTTTAGGACCATTTTCTTGGCTTGTTTTCCCTTTTCATTTGTAACAATTAACACTGAAGGAACACTAACAAAACCCACTATATATGCAGTGTATCATCCTTTAGTGACGTGAGTTTTGTTCGCCACATTCAGTTTTTAAAAAAATGTTTGCATTGCTTCTGTGGAGTTTAATAAGCAGCTCCCGAGCTAGCAAACAAAAATTTACCAGTATGACTCAGTCCTGGTACCAGCATTCCTCAGGAGTGTCTTTTGTTTTGCTCATACATCCAAGCAATTGGAGCTCATAACAAATTAGAAATGTAGTCAACCATAGCATTTCATATCAACATTACAGTATTGTTCTGTTCAGAAAAAAATTAAAAATTCAACATGACAAATGTTAGTACAAATTAAAGGTTGCATTCAATAGGCCATTACTAAAAGACAGTAGATTGTATATGCAACTGATTGATGTACCTGCTCTGAGATGCCCCACCACATCAGCCAAGCTACCTTTCTTCACTTTGGTAATGAAGGCACCGAGTCGTCCTAATTCTGTCATTTTTCCTCCAACAACCTGGTTAATCACAAATTTGTGAGTCTCCAAGCCACAAACCAGACATCACATTAAGCATAAATATATAGACTAATCAGTTTTCACATTATTTTTAAAATTACACCTGAAATCAGCATAGGCAAGCCTATTGTCAATTTGGGTTTTAGAGACGCTTAAAGACGTAAAGCTGACACAGAATGAATCAAACTGAAGAGATCTGTTTTTGAATATGACTCCATGCTACAGAGATCAGAAACATCAGAAAAAAACCAAGTGCCCCCAAGAGATCAGATTTTAAATAAAATACAAAGAAAATGTAGTCTTGCTAACTTGCTATTCTCTTTAACTGTCTTACTCTCAAATTTCAGGTGAGGGGTTTGGGGGTTGGTCAGGAATATCCTGGAGGAGTTTTATAATAAAATGAAACAGTAGAATGATGGTTCATCAGAGATTAGTTCCCCATGTTGCAATCACAAAAACTAGCAGGAATTCTAATACCAAAAAAGATCCAGAAGCCTATCTGCCAACAATATTGTCACATAATGTGTAAAATTTATCAGTGAGGGCCTTAGTTCATACTACGTACAACTGAAACTTGAAAAATCAAAGAGAAACTCCACAATTCTACAATGTACATTTCCTACTAGGACCAACCTTTTTTTCTCACATATTCAAATAGAATTGTTTGCTGGCAGCAAAGATCAGCTTTGTGCTATAGACTACTAAACATTCAGTAGAGTGAAGCTGTTTTCATCTTTTGTATTACCATGCCACACTATCTCACTTCAAGGTGGGAATATTTCAGATTTTGCATTGCTTCTGTTGTTCTCAGTGGAGAAGGAAGGACACCCAAATTAAATTCTTTCAGTCATCTTTGTTGCTCTATGGATTTAAAAATATACATGGAGAGAGAAATGCTTGAACTGGTACACTGTATTCCTCGCTAGCTTCAGAAACAGCACTCGTTTGGGGGCAACTGTTCTGGCACTCTCTTTCATGTGTTCTGACACATGAACCTAAAAGTCTGCTACAAATCTAAATTAGGGATGCAAATCAATTGGGCAGTGTTGCCAATACCTCAATTTTGGGGTGCTGGATTGACAGGAATTACATTTAATATAACCTCTACTATGATCTAAGAGGATTTTTTGCAAATTTTTGCATAAATATTTAGTTTCTTTCTACAAAATTTCTGTTTGCAAATGGCTGTGTGGCTTTCAAACACTGACCTTGTAAGCATTTACATCCAAATGACATTTATGTATGTGGATTATAAAATAAATTACTTGACTGAATTGCAAACAGTAGGGCTAGAAAAGGCAGTACTCCATTAGTGCATTGCCATGTGCAGTATTTATCTTGCAGACAGGAAGCTGAATACACATACCCTTTTTAATCAAAACAGTTCAGCCCCTCTGTCATGGATGACAGAAGACTGTATAGAAGGAGTAAATGTATTTATAGTCATAATTTATCTGTATAACTTTCAAAATTTAGTAGAAGAGGAGAATACATTTTTTATCGAAAGATCACATGATTGGAGAGTCCTCTGATTTAATGTGTTAGACCTCTGTGTCTAAGGTCAGTGGAACTTCCTTCCATTTAGCCCGTAAATCATGTAATACTTACTTTTAGCCCCAGTAATGCACCTGATTCTTTTGGCATGGTTGTTCTCTTGTTAAGAATAACACGCCCAATTAAGCGATCTCCCTCTTTGGAAGGCTGCCACGTTACAGGATGCTGTTGAAAAACAAGCAGTGGAATTAAAGGAGTGTGACCATCTTCCAGCATTTCAATGCACATGTATAAACCAATAAAATTACTGCATCATCATGTCACAGTACACACATGGAAGGATGTAAAACATCCTTCACATGTGTTACATATTGCACCTGACCTTTCTATTATTGTATCTGTGGGACCCTGCCTACATTAAACATTTATGCCTCTTGTAAGAAAATCTCAGCATTAAGTCTACAGATAGAATTATAATACATTTCATACTTCAGTACAGTTAAACATTTTAAACACACCTTAGGTAATAAAATTAAATACTTACTTTTAAATTATATGACTCTGAAAAGTGGATTCAGAAATTCTGGTTTTTAGAATAATATGTGTTATGCAGGTCTACCATATGAGGGTTCATTATATAATAAAAGCAAAATGATACTTTCCAACTCCAAGTCTTAAAAAAAACACTAGTCTTTCCCAGAGCAGCATCACAGAGCAGCATCACACTCACAACTGCTTTTTTTGTGATTCATAGTGAAATTAGGTGTCAAGTCTATAAAGGAATTAAATTCAAGTTAAAATTCAGGCAATGTTACAAATACGCATTTTGATAAAACTTTCTTTCTGATTTCCATTTCCATGGCCCTCTAAAACAAATTTTTTTTATTATTTGCGTAGAATATTTTTTACAGCCAAATATCTGTGCTGAACTGAAATAATTAACAAACATTTTAACTCATACTTACGAACCCCTATTTTTCTATTTCTTACCGAGCTAATAGGGGACGTCTCCCTGCTGTGCCACGTGGCAGGATCCAGCCAGTAATAATCCAAGTCACCTGGAAGAATACGAATAGAAAGAAATGTGTAATCTCTCAAACAGAGAAAGATGTATGAATGATTACTTCTGCACGCATGAATTTTAAAGTGCAATAGTTTGATGAAGCAAATACAAAACCTTTATTATGATTCAAATCAATATCTCAATTTGAAAACAATATGGTCTATCATTACAAAAACGAAATCGCTAAAATAATAGATTCATTTGGACCTCTGCTTTTTCATGAATTGCACCTTAGAATTGGTTGTGTACACTGTCTATTTTGACCTTTGCCCAGTCCAAGAATGGACTGCAAAGCACCACATTCACAGCTCTCCTCCTCCCCACCATCTCCATAATAAACACACAGGACTACAGCTAATGACGATACGAGAGGGAATACTCCACAAAATAAGCACTTAGCTATACTTAAGGACAGAAAAGTCAACCACGCTCTAGAATCTGCGAAGATCAATGCTGTGACAACAGGTACCATATAGACAGAGAGGCACAGGAGCTGGTAACAGCACCAGAGAGAACAGCCACACAAATACAGCAAATAGTACCAACAGCAGGTACAAGGCTGCAATCTTCTCTTTCACTTGGGACAAACTTATATGCTGTGTACATCAAGATTAAGCCTATGAATTACAGTGGTCTGGAAGCCATCAGCCTATCAGGACAAGGAGGGCACTTCAGGCAATACATCTTCAATATCTTACTCTATAAAACAGATCTCTATAATACTGTTTTTAGATGCCTGTGTTCTAGAAAGAGTAGTGATCTGATAGAATCCCAAACAAAGCATGCAAGGGAAAAAAAGATACCTTTACAGGAAGAAATTCTTTTTTATTCTTTCTCTACAAATATTTAGATGCCGAATATGAAATACAAGTTGTACCATTCTCTGCAACTCATAAATTCTTTAATAGCTTACCATCTACATGATAATATGTACAAGTTTATCTTTAAACAGCATATTGCTATCATGTGAAAAACCACATGAGGCAGTTTGTGGTTTCATTAGCTACTGCAGTTCTGCAAGCCTGGAAAACACATTAAATCACATTAAAGATCTTTCGGTTTCATTTTTAGCATCCTTCCTTGTGCCTTTATAAACTCCAGAATCACAACAAGAACAACAACAAACCCACAAATTCCACTGACACCTGCAGTGCTGGCAATAAACTCAAATCTATGGTACAGAGCTCTCCAACTTTCAGTAATGGACTCAACAGTAACACCAAAAATCAGTAACAACAAAAATCTCTGCTGTATGGGCTGGCCTACCACCAACAAAACATGACATACTTTGTCTTCTTCTTTCACAGCTATTTCCTCAGCAATAGAGGAAAGGGAAGGGAATAAATGTCAGCTCCAGCATGCAGACGAAGGTATCCAAGTTCTCAAAAGCATTTCTGCTCATCTCCATTGTTCCCTGCCTTCTTTTCCTGTCTTTCTTCCTAGACTCAGCTTCTTGCTCCCAGTTTCCTTGCTGGTCTTCCACCTGGTTACTGCATATCCATAACCATTTAATTCATGCACCTAGCATCCTTCTCCACCAAGCTCCTGCTGTAGCAAGATCCTCTCATACATCTTCTGTCTCGGCTAACCTGCTTATTTTCCTTTTCTCACCATCTACCTACCCTTTGCTGCCTTTTCTTCTGTGCTCATTTTTTTCTGTTGTCCATCTTCTGTCTGCTTCTGGCTTTGTTGTCCTTTCTTAAGGTCCTGTATTTTAATCCCCTCTTAACCTCAAATCCTTTGATACCAAGCTACATTCCTGCACTCTCCTTCCCACGCCTAAACCTTTAGGTGTCTGTGCCTTTCCCCCCTTCTGTCTGTCCCATGCTTTGCTAAATTCCAAGCCATCGGCTATGCCCACAGCAGTTGGCCATGACACAAATTTTCTCACCCTCTGCTCTCCGAAGCCAAGGGCAGGAACTGCACTGCAAATGCAGCTCTAATGAGCTGGAACACGAATTATATGCTCAGAAGCTGTAAAGCCAGCTATCAAATCAAACATCTTGACTGGAAGGTACTGAAAGTGGTAAGTCTACAATTCGGTGAATATTTTCAAAACATAAAAATGCATGAATTCGAGAGAGACTAGCACACATTCTTAAAAAAGGACTTAATTTTAAAATTTCCATTAAAATTCAGCATGATACAGACCACTGGGACACAAACTTCTGGGAGAATTTACAACTATAAAAAAGGTCATACAATGGAAAATGTCAGTTAGTCTATTCATAACACTCATCAAATAGAACATAAAAGTTAAGACACAAATGAAGAAACATTCCAAATGGGCTTAAGAAATACTTTATGCTAGCAACACTGACACTAGGGACACCTGCAGTTCAGTACTCTGTTATATCTTTAAAAATAATTTCTCCTTGATCATCCTATGCAATTGCTGCTTCTTTGACTAATGCCTATTGATGCCATTCTTGCCATACTCCCAAACTCACTGTTTGTTCAATTGCACAAAACAACTTCACTGCACTAGCATTATAGAGATCCAGGAATCGGTAAATAACGTGCAAAAACTTACTAAGAGCACAGCTTCAGCATTTCAGGTATGCTCCAAAAAACACCCACCAAAACTGAAAACGAAAATCCCTACCCACAGAGAACACTTTCCACTAGTAAAAGGAATTTAAAATAACTAGTAAAATACGAAAAATTTAAGACATTATAGAGAGGAAGAACCTACTTTCAGAAAGAGCAAGTAATTGCTTTACAGGTCTAAACTGCTTTTAAATACTTTTTAAACCATTCTTTAAAAACATGAACAACTTAAAAATAATAAACCCCTATGAAAATATACATATACTGTATCATTATTTTTTGTACATTACTGATGTATTTCTAAAACATATTATTAAAAATCCATTTGTAGTTTTAATGTATGACTTCCTTAAGACCAACTGAGCGAAACAGAGTATGTATTTGCAAAATCTTTTTTCCTAGGGGAATAATTCAAAAGTTGTATCCTGACAGCAATGAAGTGTTTTTCCTATTAACATGGGGCTGCTCAATTACTTCACTCTTGGGCACACATGAATACAATAATAAATCACAAGACACAACTGTGTTGAGCTTTTTCCATGAGAAGTCTTTTGCAGCCTTCAATCAAAATTCCAGATGGGAAGTAAAACTCTTAATAAATTCTTATTGTTTTTATATCTGCCATATGTATGTTTTCAAGATAAAGCTAAACTCATACCACCAAAAATCCATTTTCTCAAAAATACTTTGTCTTCAGCAGCACTATCCATACCAAAAGCTAATGTTAGGGTACTGTGATTTCAAGTGAGATCCTGAAAAGCTGAGAAGTGCTGGAAACAACAGCCTTGTCTCTCTTGCAAAGACAAAACAAGCACAAAATTTGAGAGGGTCTGTTATTGTGTATGGACAGTCATGACGATTTCCAAAGAGTCTTGAATACTGCAGATAAAATACCCCAAGATGTTTTCCCAAATCCATCCAGACAGTATTTAGAGACTACTGACATTCAGCAAAGAATGTGCTTCAGCGATTTGCTCAAATCCACATGCACTGGATTTGCAGCAGTTACTTAAGACAAGAAGCAGAATCTAATGATAAGACTCAGTCAGTCCATGTTAGGCACTCAATTGACCATTAGCAGCATGCAGCTACTAATTAATTCAGCAGTTCTATCAGTTAACTAAAAAACTTAGAGAAATATTTTTCAGAGGCTACATCTAAAATTACTCTGCAAACTGAATAGTCAGACTACGTCTCTCTAATTAATCCATAGAATCACAAAATGATTGGGGTTGGAAGGGACCTTAACAATCATTTAGTTCCAACCACACCTTTCACTGGACCAAGCCTCATCCAACCTGGCTTTGAACACTGCCAGGGATAGGGCATCCACAACCTCTCTGGGCAATCTGTTCCAGCACCTCACCACATTCGCAGTCAAGAAGTTATTCCTAGTATCTTATCTAAATATATTATTTTCAGTTTGAAGCCATTCTCCTGTGTCCTATAACTATAATCTCTTGTAAAAAGTCCTTCTGCAGGTTTTTTGTAGTCCTTCTTTAGGTAGTGAAGAGCTACTAGAAGATCTCACCAGAGCCTTCTCTTCTTCAGGATGAACAACCTCAACTGTCTCAGCCTGTCTTCATAGGAGAGATGCTTCCATCCTCTGACGATCTTCATAGCCTTCTCTGGACTCACTGCAGCAGGTCCATGTCATTCGCATGTGGGGAGCGCAGACCTGGATGCAGCACTCCATGTGATGTCTCACTGCAGTGGAGCAGAGGGGCAGAATCACCTTCCTCAACCTGCTGGCTTTTGAGGCAGCTCAGGAAGCATTTGGCTTTCTGAGCTACAAGCTGCCAGCTCATGTTGAGCTTTCCATCCACAAACACCTCCCAAGTCCTTCTCCTCTGGGCTGCTCTCAATCCATTCTCCACCCAGTCTGTACTTGGAGCCCATTGCTCAAATCCATGTCTCTCCAGTTTAGAGGCAAGGGTGCCATATGGGACAGCATCAAATTCTTTGCATAAGTCCAGGTAGCTGATGTCACTCTTCCTTTATGCTGTAACCTCATCGTAGAAGGCAAGCAAATCTGTCAGGCATTATTTGCCTTTAGTGAAGCCATGTCAGTTGTCACCAATCACCTCCTTATTTTCCATGTGCCATAGCACAATTTCCAGGTTTATCTGCTCTATGACCTTGCTGGGCACAAAGGTCAGACTGACTGGCCTGTAAGTTCCCAACATCACCCTTTTTTCTCTTTTTAAAAATGAGCATTATGTTTCCACTTTTCCAGGCAGTGGGAACATCACCAGACTGCCACAACTTCACAAATATGATGGATAGTGGCTTAGCCACTTCATCTACCAGTTTCCTCAGAAGCGGCAGATGCATCTCCTCAGGCCCCATGGACTTGTTCACCTCCATGTTCCTTAGATGGTCTCAAACCTGACCTGCTGCAGTGGGCAGCTTCTCATTCTCCCAGTTCCTGCCTTTGCCTGTGGCAGCCTGGGCAGTGTGGCTGGAGCACTGGCCAGTGAAGACTGAGGGAAAAAGTAATTCAGTACCTCAGCCTTCTCCATATCCCAGGTAATCAGGCCTCCTGTTTCCTTCTGGAGAGGGCCCACATTTTCTCTAGTCTTCCTTTTATTACTGACACACCTTTAGCCACTTTCCTTGTCGCCCTTGATGTCCTCAGCCAGATTTAACTCTATCAGGGCTTTAGCTTTCCTAACCTGATCTCTGGTTGCATGGACAATCTCTCGGGTGAGCTGCTGTTACAGATGTAGTACATCCTATTGTTAAGCAGTAAAGTACTTCTACGCCCAGGGAAAAAAAAAAATCATTTAATCAGAAAAATAATTCAGTGTATAAACAACATATGCTTAAATCATTCTAGTCCAAGCTGCTAACTAACCCCATAAAGAGAATACATGAGTACCCTGCCTTGGCAAACAGCCCTTGCATTCATGTGGCAAGCAGAGAATTCAAAAGCTACCTACCGCCTATTTATACAGAAAACTTCACAAATATGCTCATTATCTCTTAGTCTCAAACCAACCCACTTCAGATGTCTACAGTTAAGAACTGAAATCCTTGCAGGACAAGATCTGTGTTTTACCATCTATGCAGTTCAAGGACAGGCTGGCCCATGCAGTTTGTGAGAAGAATGCACCACAAGGCTGTGAAGCTTAAGTTTTCTTTCATACTGAAAATATACAATTGCATCAGATTTTAGTTCCCTGCTGGCAAATGTCCTAAGCACTGAATATTAACATACTGTAAGACTCCAAAGTTAAAATAAAGACTAGTACTCCTTAGAAGTAAGAATTTATATATATAATACTCCTATTTCAGATACAGATGTGGCACATAGCTCCCAAAGCTAGAACCAGCCTCTTAAATTGCATCTTTAATTAATGATGAGATATGAAATTACCTTTCTTTATCTTAATTAAATTTCTGAGTAACAAAAAAATATTGGAAGAGGGTCTACAGAGCTTTATCAAGTACTAGGCTTTTAGATTTAGGTAACTGACAACCTGGGCTTATTCAATACAAACTGAAAATAAATGGTCATTCCTTACGTTTGCATTTAGAAGATAAGGGCATTTCATACTCTTTCTCATAGAAAATGAACATTTCAGCATTTTATTTTGAAACAAACCCCTTAGTCTAAAAATCTTTTTTAAAGTGGTAGTTTCATTGTGAGCAAAGCAATGCTGATTGATATTTGCAAACAAGAAAGACAGAAATAATTAGGCAAGGACATAGTGAATTTATGAAATATTATCTAGATATTTAAGGACACTAATATAAAGCTAAAACCTAGTGAAAAGGAAAATCCATTTGACTCCTCCCCTAGCTGCCATGGTAATGTCGTTCCTTTACAAGAGTTTGCAAATTCACAATTATTTTTTATTTTGATGATTTGTCAGTGGCTGATTATGAAAAAGCCTTTCAATGTATTTTTTTTTTCTGGGCATAAGGTGAATTTTCTGTGAACTATTTAAAATATAGTATGAGTTTGTTATCCAGGTATTTATTTAACAAAGACTTTTTATTCCATACATTGAGATCTTCTTTTTTATTAGGTGTACCATTTAGACATATACTTTTTTATAACAAAGTATTGCACTTGTGTTCATTGATGGCTGAAGATTTCTCAAAAGACAGACTTGCAAAAGACCTTCCAACACAAAAACAACTGGGCCCATTTCTATGTTTCACAAAACAGACTTCCTACCCAAATTATTCCAGTGCTATTTCAAGGCTTTATAAATTACTGAAAGCAAGGATTACTTATCTTGCCAATGAAAGCTTAAAGCCAAAAATCACAACCTATCTAGTCAAGTAACAAACTGAGGGTTTTTGAATGTTTTTAGATTTTTACCATGGACACAACGGACATAACAAGGAAGCTGTTCGATGTTTCTTGAATCTCTAGGGAATCTTGCCATGAACTCCCTGAGCCAACACTTTTTGGTAACTTCACTCAAACACCAAGAGTCTTCGAAAGTTCATCAAACCCTTTCCAGCTAAATTCTTTTTTTTATCTCAGAGACTATCTAAGCTGCTATTCTGAGGATGTGCAAGTCTTATTGCAAGCATGTGAGCCCAAGAATATGTGTGATTCACAGAGGGATGGTCCTCAAAAGCATATTCTGTAGGGTCACCACAAAGTGTGACAGATTTAGAGATGTAAAATATTAAGCAAGATGCATGAACTCCCATTAATCTAAAAGTTATTTTACAAAATTCATTAAAAATATTTTCTTGAAGATACCAGAAAAATGGTTAGCACCCGGAACTTAAAGTCAACAGGCAAACATTTTGATTTTGAGACTGTGGCATTTAAGAATTTAAACAAAATTCTGCTGTCTCATTGTCTCTGATTTTGCTGACTGGGATCACTCTCCTGAATCTAATTTTGTAGATGGATGGAAGGAGATCTTCCGGAAACTTAGCGCTTCTGTGAATAAATTTATTATTGCTATTTAATTCCAATTCAAAATTGACACTAACTTGTGTCAACAGTTTCATTGAGTTCCTGTTTCATATAATTAACACTTTTAGTTTTGACATGATTTCTTGAAAACATTTTCATTCAGTGTATAATGAAATTTGAAAAATGTACAGCAAATTATCTCAAAAAGTCTCCTTGTCTCATAATTTTGGATACATATCTATGATGCCATGATGATTTTTTGCCTTTTCTTTTATACCCCTTCTATATAATCTTTTATATAGCTTTTATGTATTCCTAATGCTTTTAGCCCACATACTTATAATTCCTTAAGTTAGATAGCCTAGCTGAAACCCACTATTTTGTTAAACCAGGAGACCAAACTTCCTGGAAACCTTGCAGTCAGGGGTCAGAATGCCCCAGACACCAAGGTCCTCTCCAGAACACATTCTGTAAACTAAGATAGGCCCATGAAGGGGGAAGGTTCCTCGGGATGGGGGGTTCACTTGAGCCTCTCACTGGGGAATCTTTGATAGATACGCTAATTTGTAAGGCCTATAATTGTATGTGCTTTTCTGGTGCGGCGTGTGTGTGCATTTTTGGGCGTGCATTTTGGTGCATTCCACGAGGATGAAGTGCTGCATCCAAGGATCCTTAAATAAATACAGAGGTAAAACCCTTTTTTCTCTTAACTGTGTTTGGTTCTTAATTTTAAGACCAGGAAAAGGCAACATCTACACATAGCTATCTAGTCCACCAAAAGCCTGACCAGTTCTTAATATTTTTTCTGCTGCTCTGAAAGAATTCCCAGCACTTCAAATACACCATGCTGTTCTTCAGCATAACACAATTTTTTTTCCTGTGGGTTAATTTGGGGTTTTTTCCCTATCTCCGGTGCACATTAAACCAATTGAGGAGGAGTTGATAGCAAAAAAAGGTAATATTTCCATTTGGTCTCCTTTGGTATTTTTCCTCTGAGATTTTAAAAATCTAAAGTTTTTTATTTCAGTATTCGTTAAAAACTGATTTATTAACAAATTATAATTGAAAATCAAAGCTGGAAAAAAAACTCTGCTCAAACCCTACAGTGTTTCTATACTGCCAATAGCTAGGAATTTTAACTTCTTCATTTTAAAGGATGAAGAAAACACGAAAAAAATGTAAGGCTGTAAAACAGCAGCCCACAGACTAGAAGTCTCAAGGATACAATGCCCAGTAAGGCTTCAGTGCCCTGGTAGCACACACTGCAAATAAGGTAACCAAAACAGGCAATGCCCAGAGAAACTTATTTGAACACACGTTTTCTACTACTTTGTGGAAAGAAGAAAGGCATTTCTGCTCAGATACAGAAGAAAACACAGTATTTATAGAGACACGCTGACAGAAACAACACCAAATAACAGCAAAGCTTCTTGTTATCCACAGGACCAGGGAAAGGGAGAAAGACAGTGAGCCTTTCTGCTGTCCAACGTACACACACAGAGTCCATCATGCAAACCTGCCCAAGATACTTGAGAAATAACAAGATTTTATTTCATAATCAAAGTTATAATTTCATCGTCATGAAAACTGGGGGAGATAATTAATAATCTAATGAAAAAGAAAGTCTGAGAATGGAGAAAAGAAAAAGCCTCCTGGTTGTTCTGAGGCCTGTAGAAGGAAATACAGCAGATGAAATTGTGTAATTAAAGAGAAAAGCACTTCAGCAGTACCATGATGGGGTCATATTCCAGAAGACCAAATTAGGAAGGTTAAGCCTGGTGAAGGATTTTTTTGTTTAGTTTCTTGTTGATTTGGTCTTTCTTTGTGGCTTTTTTTGTTGGTTTTTTTTCTGTTTGTTTTGGGTTTTTTAATTATCATTCATGAGAATCCTCAAATATGCTTCATTAGAAGATAATGAGAGGGTTTTTTTCTCCAGTTCAGAGGGGATTCCTACAGGAAGAATCTTTGGAGTGCGCTCTGAGAGATCACTGACACTAGTAAAACAACGAGCAAAGGATCTTTGGAGCTTTGCTTCCCATCAGTAGAGAGGAAATAGCTAGGAATGTGAACATGAATAAATTTTGTGATCTTTAAAAAGAAAATGAAGCCAAGCAGAAAAAAAGCCAAAAACTCTTCTACAAAAAAACCCAAAACAACAACAAAAAAAATCCCAATGCCAAATAACCAAACCAAAACACTCCAGCCTTAGAGAAAATAAGGGACAACCACACCAGCAAAAGGAGTCCAGCAATCATGGAAGCATTTAAGAAATAATACCAACTTTAAAAGCAGAACCAGCGCAATTCAGAAGAGGAAGAAATGCAGGCAAAGACTGACCAACTAAACCATAAATGTTTCATTTTCTGGAAGAATCAATGGAAAGTTCCCTTTAAGTGTATAATTTATAGTGATCGAGTACCAGGAAGCACATAAGACAAAATTAGAAATGCAAAATATAATGCAAACAACGAAGTATGCAAAAACAACTGAGATAATTCTGCAACTATTTAGTCCCTACTATTTAGTATCTAGAACCACGTAGCTGCCAATCTAGAATACTATGGAAAGAATCTGCCACTATTTGGCTCTATCAGCAGATGTCAAATACATTCAGCTGAGCAGAAGTTATGTTTATGAGTATGCCATGTTAAGAGCCACAACAGAAAAAGTGCCTAGCATAAGGTGAAAACCTATTTAAAATATATTCTAAATATATTCTAATCATATTCGGCTAAAATTGGTAAACAAATACTCCCTGAAGTATTCATTAAGCAGGGTCTGTAGTGTTTGTCCAGAATACAGTAGTGGCCAACACACACAGTACTGCTCTATGCAATAAAACAGAAACAAATTAGATTTGTAAGTGACTTGGCCACAAGGACAAAGGAATGGCTTTTTACAAGAGGCCAGAACCAGACTTCAAAGCTATCAAAAAACAAACTGGAAAAAGAGGATCAGGCCCAGAGTAGACAAGGAAATGGCTCCACACTCAAACCAGGATAAACAAATGTAGAAACAGGGAGAAATCCACCAGTTGAGAGCTAGCAGTGCAGAAGATGATGAGGTGGATACAATTGATCACAATGGTAACAGGAGAGGGCAGCATACAAGCCTGGCTGCTGTTGGAAAACCACTATCCTTGCAGTTTAGGGGTTACAGGATTGGCAAGAGACCAAGACTCCACGCCTTTCCTATTTTTGCTACCAAATACCTCAAAAGGTCAACCTGGGGAGAAACTTAAGGTTTTGTTGTTAGTTAGGGGAACTTTGTTTTGTTTTATTGCCCATCACGGTTTGTCTTTTGGGCACCTTTGCACTTAACCAATACCCTGACGTAAGAGATGACCTTGATGAGAGCTCATTCTCTCAGGTTCTGTCCTTGCAGCACGCAGTTCAATTTTCAGAGAGGAATATTTAGGATACTGAAGTGTCGTTATGGGGGAGAGATGATATAAATTTAATGGACAGAGAGCTATCGATAGCCTGGTTTAATAGTCCATTATATCTCTATAGTCTATTACACAAAAGTCTAAAAATTTCTTAAGAGAGACCAAAACTGGACCAGGGGATGTGGTGCTCCGCGTGATTTTAAAGCATCTTTTAGATCTCCCAGTTCCATGCTATTCCAAAGGTTGGAGACATGCTGGTGTTTCTCCACTGCCCACAGCACAACCTTGAATCACCGCAACGCAGGGTGTCACTGCTCTGTATTTCTCAATCGTAATCCTATTTCACCTTCTTCATCTTGTTTTGCCAAGACATGCAAGAGATCTTCGGAATGCAGTTTACAGCCATCTACCACAGTGAACAGCTTGAGGAAGAAACAGGGATTTAGCTTCTTTATGGAGCTATAAACAATTTATTAAGCATGAGAGAGTGCAAGGCTTTGATCTTAGCCAAAGGTTTTCTCCAGTCTTATCCTTTAAACTCCATGCAGAGCGAAGGCTGACCATTGTCTCTGCCCAGCCTCAGCATTTTGTCTTCCTGGTATTCCTGCTTCTGTTTCTGTTCCATCTCTTTTTTGACTGCTATTAAATCCCATTTTCTCCAATGCATCGCTCAATATTCTGCCCTCAGTAAACTCTAATTCTCCTCTAAACTCTGTTGAAATTGAATAGATTTCTAACATGTATGTCTTAAAATATAGTATCTAACACATTATTTTCAAGAGGATAAAACCTCTTCCAGGACTTATTCTATCATATATCTTTAGGATTAATTGTTCTAGTGAAAAAACTACTTTTCAAAATCAATTTTTATAGACAGTGTTATCAACTACTTAGACATAGGATTTTAAAGTTATTTTTTATTCTCAACACCCTATATAATCCCCAAGAAACTTGCAATGGTGAATCCTTCCTCTCACTTTCCCCTGTGATCCTTCAGTGATTTAGCTGAGGACCTTATTTCAAATAAAAAAGCAAAAAGCCGATGTCCTTCCCTGATCAGAAAGTGCAATGCATCAATATGATCATGCAGAAATAATATACAAAATAAACAGAACTGTACATTTATTATAACCCATATATTATTATAACCATAACTGTATCTTATGCTAAAGAAACATATTTGTATTCTACATACATGGATTTGATGATTTTTCCCCCCCTAAATAATATGCAAAAAGAAAAGTAACAGAATCACATTTCATTCTGAACTTGTTAAAGCTCCTAAGAATAGAACAATTCAGGAGATCAAGGACATGTCAATTGTCTTCTGCCAAAAAGAAATAACACACAGGTATGTTCATTTGTTTCCTGAAGTAAATTTCTAAATCCTTTATCTTTGACTTCTCCAAAATGCAGTAATGCAATAGGAATATTACTTTTCAAAAATGCATTTATATTTTGATGTGCACTTTCAAAACACAGATTTTTTTAAAAAGCTCATTAGCTTAGCATCACTAATGTCAAATTATATTTGACACATGAGCTTTCAAAATACAAACATAACTGAAACACAGACTTAAAAGCAAAACGATTCTTTATTCCCTCTTTAAGCTGAATATATGCTACAATTAACACTTTCACATTCCAAGGATACAACATCTCCACTAAAACGGCACAGTTAAATAAATCTGTTCATAAAAGGACATAACTTTTGTTTAAAAATATGAAATGTAAAAATATAACTAAAACCTCAGCACCGTATATCTCCTTATTTACCTGTCCCTGAATGCAACGTATGGAGCAGAAACTGAAGAAACCCAGCAAACATAGCAGCTTCAGCAAGAGAATGTTTAAAGCACAACTGGCATC
The DNA here is from genome assembly GCA_013398015.1 of Oreocharis arfaki. NCBI lineage: Eukaryota > Metazoa > Chordata > Aves > Passeriformes > Paramythiidae > Oreocharis > Oreocharis arfaki. The sequence continues at coordinate 1,901,319 of VZRR01002859.1, read as the reverse complement.
TAGTAGGTTGCTGAATCCAGCCTGCAACTGTAGCAAAACCGTAATGCCAGCAACAATCCACTTCAGTGTGAAGGAGACAATATAAAAGAAGTCATAAGGTCCTTGCGTCCTGATTCTAAGCCAAATTATTCTGCAGTGCCAAACATTCAACTCCGGTGACACCAAAGAGGGCTAACGAGAGCTCTTGTCATCAAAACAAATCTCTGCAGTGTAGTGCAAGCATCGATTACTGCATTAGTTCATGCACGGTCGCTGCAATGACAAGGAGTTTCAGTCTTTAGAAGGAGTTAATGATTTTAGGAATCCAGAATCACCGATCCTCAGGAAACAAGATGGGGAAGAAAAATGCTGTTTCCTCTCTGGATAGAAAATGAAAGAAGTTTCTTAGCACTTTAAAGCCAACAGTAGACACAAGCTCAGGCACCTAAGTAATCAATACTGCTGCTGCAGTTATTATTTATATTCAGCAGTGGTGCACTGAACAAGTTTAATCAGCTGCATAGATGAAGCAGTTGTGCAAAGGAAATGTGGCTCTTTCAATTTTTGTAAAACATCCCAAGCTGCAGATTTACTTCTAGCACATTGAAAACACAAATGGCCCCTGAGAAAACCTTACAACTTTTTACAAATTAATAGGATAATTTAATTATTTTAATATATAATAGATGTGTGCATGGAAACTTAATTTTATATAAGAAAAATATACTCCAGATAAAAACCCCCAGGAAATAACATTTTGTATTCCAAATTACATGTTCGAGATAAAAGAGAAAAGCAGAAGCTGTATGGAGATGATTAGAGAATTATAGCTAACAGAATTTACGACAGTATTTCATCCAATGTAATCATATCCAAATGATACAACAATAAAAATATTTCTGTGGCAGAGATAGTCTTCCTCTGTACAAACAGATGTTTCTCTGCAGCATATCTACATACTGCAAGACTTCCAAAATACAATGATACAATGCAGGACATCCAAAATACAAAAAACCTGCTGTTTAGAAACTAAAATGTGAGAAAGCAAAGCAAACAAAGAGAAGCTTAGAAGAGATAAAATATAAATAATAAAGCTAATAGGAGCTTACAGCTCTTCCATACTATTAGTAACAATGGAAACACACTTTTAATCAATCTGTTTTCCTGTAATTCTGGATCAAACTCAAGGTACTGAATGCTCTCTTTCACACTCCCATATGTCAGTCAACAGCAAAAGCCACAGACAACATCCCTGGCCACTGCTGACTTTAAGTGCCCTCAATAGCACTGTATCATCAGCAGGAAAACACAACTGTCTAACTCTGCTTTTCTCATAGACATGCCCTTGTTAGGAGATGGTTTTTCAGAGAAAGACAGTGTCCAGTCTTTATATATTTCAAGAGACAGTGATCATCTGCTACTGACCAAGGAACATAAACCCAGCTTTCTGCTAAAGCTGGAAACATTTCTTGCAAAAGGAACAAAAGACCAAGTATGCCAAATGCCTGATGCTTCCACAATGCATCCACCGACCCTTCTGCATTACTCCTCGAAGGATGGTGTCCTCTTCTGCCAGGGCAGGCATTGAGGGCTTTGTGTCACTTTCAGAACATAGTACACCTGGGTCTTGAACACTCACCTCAGCTCACAGCACATACTAAACAAGGCAGAGGATTTTGTCATAATGCAAATCAACAGATGAAAAATTCTTGCTTGCTACAGCCTCAGAATTTGTAAATGAAACTGCACTACACAGGGCTTGTTTTCTGACTTATTTCAAGTGTTCCTGTCATTCCCATAGCATATATGTGTGTGCAAAAAAAATACTGAACTGTTTTCCCAGAAGCATTTTAAAAGGTTGTTTGTATCTCACGGTGTTGTTAAAGAGCTCAGTGTGTCCCACTCCCCTACGTGATAACCTCTCCCTGCTCCTCCAGCAGGCAGTCCTCAATGCCCATTTTACCCACTGCTATCCCTAGCCATGAGTTCTGCCCAAGTCCTGCCTAAGCAGCCCAGGCTAACAGCTTCAGATGGCAGAGATGTCTGTAAGTATTTGACGAAAAGTAAGGGAAGAGAGGAGCAACAGAAGAACGTTCTGAGGTCAGAAATGGCATTTTGCAGAAAAGAACAGTACCACCAACTCCTGCATTCACTGCACATCCCTAAGAGTAGATTTCATTCCTCCCAGCCTCAGTCACACTGAGCCTTTCTGCCCGCCCCAAAGGCTCATCTGACAGGTTGAGAATCAAGTGCTGATAGTTGGTCTATTTACTTTTACATCCATTAATAGTATCAAAACTGTAGGAAACTAACTGGAAATCTGGACACCATTCCTTTTTCTTCCCAAAAATACATAAATAAGTGTGTTATAACACACTTTCAAACTTTGCTCAGGATAGCATTGCCTTCGTAATCTCTGCAGGTTTTTACTCTTGCAAATTATTTTATTGCCACTGTCTTCTGAGGCACATTACACGATGCATCTGATAGTTAGATCTTGACCATCATATTTTAGCCCTTCATAATCGTCCCACTAATAGTTGTTCTAGATCTTAATCTGTGTATGATACTCCTGCATTTATAAAACTTTCTAAGACCATTAGAAAAGCATGAGATTGTTCAATCTCACACAAGTTGACCATTTTTCAAGTTTTAAGAAAACAAATTCCAAGCATTAAACATACTGTTCAGCTTTATGCCTGGGTGAAAATGCAACTGTCCTCTAAACCAAAAGTTTTACAATACTTTTTTAGAAAGATGAAAGACAGAGAATGGTCCCAAGCTTAATTCAGTAGCAGAAAAAGTAAATTCAAGAAACTCCTATGCTTGAAGTTGGAATTTAAATCAGAAAATGAGAGAAACAACAAAGAAGATCCATGTTACAATCTCCAGACCTCAAAGCCAAGTTACAGTGGGGAAGATATTCTAACACAATTGCAGGAGTCTTAGAAACAATATGAGGTATTGCATGTGACATTTTGTACTGCAGCCCTGTCTGATCCAGTTCGAAACGCCCTGGCTGTTGTGGGAGATGAACAGCGACTGGACAAGCCAAACACCACACCTCTACAAGGAGGGCAAGAAAAAGGACTGGGAAACTACATACTGAGAAGGTTATGGAGCAAATCCTTCTGGAATGCAATCCTGAGTACATAAAGGCCAGGAAGGTGGCTGGGAACCACCTGCATAGCTTTAGCAAGGGCAAATCATGCCTGACCAATATGGTTTCTGGATCTGCAGGCAAGAGGAGAGCAGCAGATGTTGCTAAACGTAACCGTAGCACAGCTTCCAACCAAGTCTCTCGCAATATCCTTCCAGCCAAATCAGAGAACTGTGGATTCACTGGTGAACTGTGAAGTGGGTGAAAACCTGACATAACCACTTGACTCAAGCGATGGACAAAGGACTGGAGTTTGGTGGTAAAATGTTAGACATAAAAATAGTATCAGAACAATGGCATATGGGGAAGAAACAAGGCTTTCCTTTGCTCTGCTAGCAGCATTCCAGACCACAAAATGCTCCACTGAGATCACAGAAAACTTGAAGTAGTCTTTGGATGTGCATCCAGAATTGAATTAATTAGAAAAAACATACTTGCTTCTGATAGGCAGTGCAGTGCAGTGTTTAGCTGAGACTGGGCTAATTAAAACACTTGCAGCATAAGTGCATCATCTCTTCAGTAAAGTATTGCCCAGTTAAAAGACTGAATGTTTTTCAGGCTCTTTTTCAGATTTTTTGGCAAAATAGTTACAAGTTTAGACAATGTTTGACCATTTACAAGATAAAGACTTCTATATATATAAATATACAAATACATATATTCACACACTTCTGAAGAAGGAGTTACAGATTAACACAGCACCAATTGTGAAATTTCTCCTAACTACTAGAAAAATCAGAGGTTAAGGAACTCTGGTGAAAAAGATACATAGCTCCTTAAAGAAATGCCTGCCCTTAAAGACACATCAAACTTGTTAGAGCGCATCAAAATTCCTTTCCCTGCAGACATGAGCATATTCTGTTTGTATTCCTAGACAGTCAGTAAAAAAATTTAAAAAGTACCAAAGCAGAAACTAGGTTGTCACATCAACAGAGTAACATGTTGAAGCTAATAAGTTTGGTCTTTCATTCAGCCTGGGCTAAATTAATGTCATACTGTCATTGTGCCACAGCTTTGAATTCAAACCTTGATGCAATCTAATCAATTCAAAGTGAAAGTGAAGAAACTTGGCATCCGTCTGAATAACCCTATGTAAATGCACGCGTCGGGAGCAGGCTGTGGTGTGCCTCCCACTGGCATCCCAGGATAATGGCTTGACCACATTGTTTCTAAAGGTCCCCTAGGGGAGTTTTACAGAACATCACCCACCATTTCGAGGCAGATTGAAAGACAGAAGAGCATTTCTGCACAGCCAAGATAGGAACCCCTTCAAGCATACAGGTCTGAAAGGCCAGTAAAGAAACACTGTGCTATTTATTGCCTTTGTATCCAGCATTCCAAGTTCCACTGCCAATTGCTTAGGATTGTGCTGCCACTGGTATTTCATTTCCCCTTCTTCCACCTGTGATGGACTTGACTGTTCTCTACTCCTCTGAGGTAGATGATCGTGACAGTGAAACTGGAAAGAGACAAGTTGAACGCTCACACTAGAAAACCTAGGCTGGGCCTTCAATTCCATAGGTGCACTGGCTGAGATCTACGCTATCCAAACTTCATGATCCAATAATTTTGCAATGCATTTATCTGAGTTACCTTATCTACAGTCAGCAGCTCCTCAGATACATCATTTTGATAACTGGCCTTGACTGAGGAGGATCTACTGACATCAAGACAGAACATCAGTGCAAATCTAAAAGTGCAGCCACTGTCAGATTTACAGATTTCTGGACTTCCTCTGACATCACAGGATGACGAATTGACCTCTGTGTGTAAGGAGATTTTGTGGAGTATTTTTCTTCATGACAAGGGCAATAAGTAACATATTAACTTATAATATCTATAAAAGACCTGCTGGATAGCATTTTTTAGTGCCAAAGGTCATCTAAAACAAACCCTAATTCAAGCAATTTGCTCAGCTATTCAGTTGCTAACCAAAGCCAGATGTTTTCAGTTAAACGGTGACTAATATACAGGCACTGACTTTTCAATTTACTGATCAATGGCATCAAAATATTCTTTTTGTTGCCAACTTTAACTAATGTTTCTAGTTGTTGTGTTACTGTCTCCACAGAGGCAGACACCCCACAGCACAGTGGATGTGGAAGACCCATATTCAAAGTCCCTTCCCTGCCTGATGCAGAGTAACCATCAAGGTAGAGGCCTTGTCAAGCCTCTTAAGGGGGGGAATGATGCCTCAGGTTTTAACTTTTATATTTTTCAAATCCTGTACTGCCTAGCGTGTAACTCTGAAGTTTCTCGTAGCCGGTTAGCTGCTGTTCTCTTATGCCAGGTCGACATAACAAAGACTCTCCAAGCCTGCTCTCCAAGGACACCCAGCCTGTCCTGGGCCCAAAATGTGTAAACCAGCACCTTGGGAAGGGGGATGAGCTTGGAGAAATTACATCATTAACTGAAGTTTAATTGGAGATAACCCTGATATGCAAATGAACCAAACTTATTAAAGTGTGAAGAACTCAGGACCATCTTGGGGTCCATCTTGGCAGTAGGCTTTGGCTCCCCAGGGTGTACCTTTGAAGGCCCTTCAAATAAACACCTACTTTTATTCCCTTATTCCTGTCTAGTCTCTGTTTCTAAGTAGCCTCTTAAGGCATCAGTTCGAAGGGGTGGTATGCCAGCACCACTTTTGATAGCCATGCTTAGGTACAGGCTTGAGCTCACAGAACCAAATTCCTGCAATCAATTCAGCCTGCAGGAAGAGACTGCAGGCATCTACCTACACCTGAGGTGTCCTGCCAAAAGAGAAGTCAAGCAAAACGCATCACCTTCAAACCCAGACTACGGCAAAAATAGGAGAATCAACCTAAGGTGACAATGTCATTACAGCTTATTTAATTCAACCACATAACCTTACCAAAATTCCTTAAAACAAGTTTTTTTTTTCCCCCTTCAAAAACTCTCCACACCCATTACAAAGTAAAAACCAAAAGACAACACATTTTCTGAACTAATTCCTGTAGAGGCTGTGATTGAAAGGTTAGACAGCCATGGGTGACAGACACCTGTGTGTCACTATTTTATTCTGCTTCTCAATTTCAGGATAAATTTGACTATTTAACTCACATTCTTTTCTTTTCTTTTCCCTACTACCTAAGTGGAAGTAGACACAGTTTAATTTCCAAATCCTTCTACAATTCAGATTCCTCCCAGATCCTTTAATTCTAAAAAAAAAGTCAGGTTTAAACCTAGAAATTAAAGCAGCAGTCCCATATGTACTGACCATTCCAAAAGGAACCTCTATTAAGTAGCATTTTCTATTACTTTAAAATGTTATATACCATCCACACAAACAAAAAAAATTACTAAAACCACACATCTAAATGCAGGGTTTAACAGTGACCATGTTGTTTAAGCATTGTCAGAAAATTCATTCCTAATCCTTATAAAAATTTTCTAGGGCAAAGTAAGATTAAGTCCACAACAGCACAGATAACTGATGTTATGATGGCAACATGCCTAAAATTAATATCAATATTTCTTGTTGTAGCTTTTTTTAAGGGAAATAATGCTGATAGAACAGAATTTTTAAGGATTTATTTGAAGAGAAGTCAAAATGTAAATGGTACATTTGTTTAAGAGAAACAAACAACTGCTCGCTGGCAAAAATTAATGTCTTCCTAAGTGTTTCAGTGGTTTGTAGGAATAGTCATTCCCTAAGAATTTCTTAGCAGTGATATTTAAAACTTGGTAACAGGAACTGATTAACCAACTTGTTTCATAACTGACTTCAGAGATAACTGAACCTACCTGGGTACACACACAAGGTTCAGCATGCTGCACAAAAATCTATATCTATTTAAAATTGTAATTCTGAGTCCCCTTGTAACGTCCTGTTTTATCTGTAAGTGCAGATCACTTTTATACTACATTTTAAGTAAAATCTGAGCCTGTAGAGAATGCAAAATTCCTTGGCATACCATGCATTTGATATCAACTTACACTAATTTGCTGTGGTAGTGCTCTGGAGCACAACAGGCAAGAACTGGCATTATACTTCTGAATGACCCAGGACTTCGGAGAGTTGAAAGAAACATGGCATCCACTAGCCCTCAGCTCACGGCGCTGATTAGTACCCACTGCCAGAGCAGAAGTTTTTGCTCATCTCCCAATTCAGCTGAGAACCGTGTAAAGTGCACATGGGTTAAAGAGAGTCACCTGGGCAGCACTGCTTTGCACAGCATGAGCTTCCTGCTCTGCAAAGCTGCGTGTCACTCCTACCCAAAACTGACAGGACATCAGTGCCAGGATCTGCAATTCCCACCCGAGATGTGGGAGCAGGCCTGAGACACTCCAAGGACTGTATCCAGCTGCTTCCGAACAACATTTTCTCTCTTGTGACACTGCTGATAATCTTTAATGCAGAACATTCTGACTTTCAAAGACATGATAAAGGCAAAGAATAAAACAAAAATCTGTGGGATTTTATATTCACACATAGCTCTATTCCCTACCTCTGGGACAATGCCCTGTAACCACATATCATGATCCCTGAAGTATTTAATTGGAACAGACTCACTGGAATGCCTTCTGATAGCACACATACCTTCTATTCCATGTAAGCATATATATTCACAAAATTGTACACCTCCCAAAAATTCTTGTCTTAGTAATGCTATGAAACTACAGTAAAACAAAGAATATGAAAACATTCATATACATTATTGTATATTTTCTGTTTGCTCCTGAACCCACTACTGCAGCATTCCTAAAGCAGAAACTATGATCTCATTAAACAAATGTTTCTTCTGCATTAGGTCACAGAAGAAAATCAGGTTGGAAGGATACTTTGGGAAGTAGGAAGAGAATATGAAACGTCACCAAGATTTCTTAAGCACAAACACAGAGAGTCATGTGTAAATGTGAAAATCTAAACCCCTCAAATTTTGAAAATCTGGCTCGTGATCCTCAAACAAGAGTACCTTTTCCTTGTTATGTCTTGGGGTTTTTTCCCTGAGGAGAGGACTCAATTCAAGAAATGAATAACTGCTTCTTTAGAGCTATCCATGCCAGTGTAATTTCCATATGCAGAATATATCCCATATATCATCTACAACATTAAAGCTACAGGACAACGTAAATCTGCCTCCAGAAAAAAGGACATGGAGATAAGATCTGAAAAACGGTTTTAAATTACTGGTTTAACTCGCAAACTGTGCCTGCATTTCCAGATTCTCTCTGCGCTGAGAGAGAAACTGTCTTGCACAGGCTGATAGAAAAAAGTGAGATTTGACTGCTCCATCTAGTGGCTCATTAAGCACAACTTTAATGGTCTAAGAACAGGTGGCCTTACAGGTTAAAAAGGGCCACGTCTGGAGTTTTTGTTTTCTCTGCGCAACAGGGCAAAATAAAATCTTAGAACCTAAGTATTTTAATAGCATAGCATAAAAATGTAGAAATATTTACCTACTTTTATGAACCTAACTATACTGAACTTCAATGTAATTTTATTTTATATTTGTAGATTATTTCTATTTATCAGCTGATTTATGCTATTTAGTTAATAAAATTTATTAAAACCAGCAAAGTTTTATAAATTGTTCTTCTGAATTTATAGCAAGTTACATTTATACTTCAGTTTCCACTTCCAGTGAAAAGATGCCTATGTTTTCATTAAAAGAACAAAATTAATAACAAGCCAACCATTAAAACATATACACTGATCAGTAAAATAAGATGACAAGTTGCTTTAAATAGAATATTTTTTCCAACAATAATTTTGAGACTAGCTAACAAGAACTGAAGCTCATATTGCAGAGGAAAGAATTACAAAATTGAGGACTAGGTTACAAAAACTGGAACTTTAAATTCTAGAAATTTTTTGTGTACATGTTGCTGCGTGTCTGAAAATATTTTGTCTTGAATTCCTCGTAATCCAAGGAATTGTAATCCAAGGAAATACACTTGGTATCCAAGGAATATAAAATAGAGGGAGAGGGACTTTTTACACAGGTAGATAATGGTAGGACAAGGAGGGACAGTTTCCAACTAAAGGAGAAGAGATTTAGATTAGACATTAAAAAGAAATTCTTTACTCAGAGGGTAGTGAGGCACTGGAATAGGTTGCCCAGAGAAGCTGTGGATGGCCCATCCCTTGAGGTGTTCAAAGGCAGGTGGGATGGGGCATTGAGCAACCTGGTCTAATGGCCAACCTGCCCATGGCAGATGAACTTTAAGGTCCCTTCCAACTGAAGCCATTCTGTGAATATAACCATTTTACTTATTCCTTTACCACACATAGTTCCCCCAACTAACATCATTTATATTAAGCTAGGACTTCATATGTAATCAAAACCTCTATGTAATGGTATTTAAACATATCCTTAAATTCTCTGCAGATCTGCATCGAAAATTGCAAAATAATCCCATATGAATCATACAATACACATATCTCAACTTGCTTAACTGAGAGGAAGAAAATGTAAAAAGAAATTATTCTAAAAAAAATGTTTTATTATAACTTCCCTCATGGCTTAAAAGAACATGTAATAAAATATTTAATACTGAGGGTCTAAAAAATACTGATGTGAGCATGCATTTACTGTATACCATCACAGTATTTCCAAGACTTCCACTCTCTGACAAAATACCTCAAAGGTTGAAGTTGTTTAACAATTAGAAAGCTCTTCATATACAACTTTTGCAGTCAGTCAAGGGGAGGGCTGAGGAACTCATACATAAGAGAGAGGTATTTTTAAGACGTCAGACATGTACAAATGCAGAGATTTAAAGTACTGGAACACATTAAAAAAGTAACTAATTCAACTCTCAACATCTAGAGCAGTTGGGTATCTGCAGAGGGAGTGGTGAACTGAGTAACAGCATGTCGGGCCAGCAGCAGCTAAGTCCTAGCTGTCTACTATGTGCCTTAGCCAACCAATAATCACTGTTGCATGTTACACTTTGCACATTTCCTGCTTGCAGACTTTCTATTCTCACAGCAAACTTAATGCAGAAAAGACAAAAACACCTACCAAACTGAAAACAGAACTGTAAAACTCTGCCCTGTCCTTACATATCTTCAAGCCGAATGGCAAGCCAAAACAAAACCCCTGCCTCCCTTTCAACTAAAACCTTGGAAGAGTCTTTTTCCTGGACCAGAAAACAAACATGATCAGTTAACAGAAGCATTATATTAAGGTCTTAAAACTGGTGCGGGAGTAGGGGTGTGGGGGTGTAAAAAATGAAAATAATAGAAAGGTCCAATGCACACAAATATCCCATTGTTGTAACTTTTAGTGGTGGCTCTATCAGTAAAACAAATCAACTAACAAAGTCAAAATAAAACCCCACAATGCCATTAAGAAAAGGCCCACAAAACCAAAATAACCAAAAACAAACTGAAAAGACACCAACCCAAAGGATGAAAAACACCCTAGGGTCTGAAATAAATGAAAGAAAGAGTTTCACAATGTTTTTATAAGCATAGAAGTATACATAGTATACATACATGAATCACTTTGATACCTGATAAGAAAACCAAAAAGGCAAATAAAAGGGTAATTTAGCTGATTAGCAGCAAATTAGTATGTAGTGAAAACAGGCTCATGGAGGTAACCTGTAGCTATCTACAAGAGAATGCAAGCATGTCAGAGGACACTAGAAAGTAACCTGTAATGCTGCTGTGTGCTGGAAAATGGAACAAAAAGTAATAATATGTCCTTCCATTAAATAAGCATTCTGATTTATTATTATCAAGGCAAGTTGGAGTAAGTAATATACTGAAATATAAGTAATATACTCAGTAATATACTGAAATCTCACAAAATTATGCAATATACAATCATAAAAAGAAAATCTGGACTCCACTGAACTTGCAATTTAAATGCAAGGCAATAACAGCAGACAAATAAATAAGGAACAACTGACAACAACTTATACCACTGTGCTAGCCAGTGCCAAATGGGTTGTCATTCATATTGTGCCTTTAAAGTAATCCCTGGAACAGTTGTGCCTTGGTTCAGCTAGCACGCTCTGTTTACTACTAGACAGGACATGGGCCGAGAATAAACCCTCAGAGACAGGTTCCATGCACCCTTCTCTTGAGGAATTCAAGAATGTGCCTCAACTCATTACTCGGCCAAAGAAGCCAAAGAACAGTTCTTTAATTTGCTGATCAGTAAACAACACCAAGGACATGGGCATATTTGAAACCATAACAAGTTTTGTGCTTGGTATCACAGGTGAAATGGAGATAAGAATCAGCTTAAGAGACTACAAAGTGTAGGTGGGGAGTCCCTTATTTTGAAGCTCACATGTTGTACAGGAGAAATAAAGAACAAAGAAACCATCAGAAGAATGTGAAAACACATGAGGAAATACGGGAAAACAATTTTCAGAGGGTCATTCAAAATGGACAGGAACAGGATGAAACCATGCATATTTATTCAAAGGAAACACAGACATCTCATAATTATTAACCTTCTTTCTGACACAATCAAGTTTTTCCCATACCATGGTGGTGTTTGAAAAATTCTGCTCAGCAGCTAAAATTAGGGCAAGCTTTTCAAAAGCTTTTTCATCTCCCACTTAGACCCTTAAAAAGTGCTTCATGACACAGAGCTTACATTCAAATTCTCATGCCCACTACCTCCAATTGTTTCTGTATGGAAAAAAACTGACTGCTGAATGTTCTTGAGAATTGATCTGTCATGGAGAAGCCTACAGAACTCCTGCATTTCTCTACAGGTTCAAACACTGTCACAGCTCCTGAAAATAAAGGTACTCTGGTGTCAAACATTACGTGTTTTTGAACATAAGACTCCAATCCATCCATGCTTTAGTATCTGCCCTTCTGTACTCAAAATAATCATCTTACTACTGGAAAAATTACTGTCAAGACAACTTTGTTGCTATTTCATGAATAAGATGTGCAGAAGAAAGGTAAACGACAAAAAACAATTAATAAAATCATGAACTTGTGAAAAATCAAGCAACCCAGAAGACAGGACAGAGTGCCTTTAACAAGCAGGTTAAAGACTTTTGTACTGGAAATGGCTTACAGGCCGACAAAAAAATACGGGTACTGTGAATTTAGCCCCAGGTGCTCCCAGCTTAGCTCACATCCTGCCACAGGAACAGCAGCACCATTTCTAACATAGAGCAATCTCAGTGCAGGTTCCGAAGAAACCGATTTTTATTTTCAGGAGTTCTCCATTTCAACTGAGGAAGAAATTATGATTACAGTTTTCCTTAACTTTGCTTATCTTTCCTCAGGGTTAACATGGTTTCTGGAAGCAAGATTCAACCTTCCTAGCAGTAACACAGCCCTCCAGAAGAGAAGAGCACTAACTCAACCTCTCACCCTCCAGCTACTTCTTTCTGTTTTCTTTTTTTCTCCTTGCTTCTCTCCCAAACTATTCAACCACAATCCACCCCCCCTTTCCTGATTTAGCATGTTTTATAGACCTTGGTCACACTTTGCTGTTTCCTCTGAACTCCCTCCAGCATGCTCACAACCTTCTCAAGGTAAACTAGAAAAAGGGTTGTATCAGGATTTTACAGGAAAATTGAGCCACATATCTTCCACGACATCCTCATTTATATGGTTACATATCTTTCTGAAATGCAGAATATCTTTGCAATAATTTGACATTTTTTCCCCATTCATGTTCAGCTTATCTCATTTGTATATGCATGTATTTAAATAATTTCATATACACAAAACAGATTTCTTACTGCCCAACTCTAATTTAACAAGCACTTATTTACAGCTCCACAAGCATTGAAAATAATTTCAGCTGCTCAAAAGCACTGAATACTGATAGCATTGAATAATGTTACCAATGAACAAAATTATGAAACTAGAGTAATTTGAAGTTATATTTTCATTAAAATCTGAATCAGATTTAGATCTAAATTACTGCACAGGGACTAGAAGATAAATTTGAACTAATTCCTAAAAATTAACAATATTCCTAGGAAGGGTATTTAAATCTAAGTTAAATCTCAGCCACACTTTTAAACAAATTCTGCTCCAGTTTTAAAACTCCATGCCCAACTCTCCATGCAAACAGATGTTAAAATATGCTAGCAGATGTTACAGTACAATTTGACTTGCCTACACTCCAGATTGAAAACACCTCAGTCAAAAAGTCTAACTAAAACCATTTAAAACCAGCCTCCTCTTCTCTATAGCCTTTTCCTGATGTTTTCTTTTGGTTTCTTTATGGGCTCTAATGCATGTATGTGATTTCTCTGTTAGCCGCCAAGCTACCTTCCTTGTCAACAATGCTTACAGAGCTTGGAATAAATCACTGGGGCAAGGATATAATTTATTCTCTCCTTCCCCTGGGAGCACCCCTAAGCACAAGCACCCCAAAAGACACTCAAAACACCCAAAAAGGATGGAGGAAGGGGCCAGATCCTTTCCTCCTGGAGATGAGCCAGCACTGACACATTTGTTGGCAAACCACAGCATCCCTTTCTTCTCGTCACCTCCATGTCCTCTCCTTACAACCCCCCTGCCTCATACCTGGGCATAAACCAAGAAAACAGCAAGATCCCTGCCCATAACATTTTCTAACCAGAAGTTAACCTCGTAAGAATGAAATTAAATTTAATTGAGTTGCCCTGTTCCTCGCTGTATCATGAGAAAGGCATTACGAATGAAACAGTCACATCTTCACTGAAGGAAACCAGAAAGCCATTTCAGGAGTTTGTTTTTCAAACAAGGCACCAATTCTATCATGCTCTCCTCACTCCCAAATAAATCCATTAGCAAGTATACAGAGTGAGTTTTACTTAGGTTTTCAATATTTTACTGCCAATTTGTGAAAATTAGTCATAATTCCAAACCTAAAGAGTGTGAACAAAATACACATTTAGGCTAATATGAACAGTTAGTATGCAAAATGTAAAATCATTAGCACATTTATTTACATAAAAGTACTGGAGCAGTACCTCCTCAACATTGCTCCAATTTCCAACATTACTTTATCTTCCAGTTTCAAAGGTTGCATGACAAAATTCTGGAATATCTCTTGTATCCATCAATGGATAAAATAAGTTTTGTACAACCTCACCTGGACACAAGTCTACTAGTTCTACATTAATTCTTATCTTTCAACTTCAAAGAAAATACTTTTTCTCAAACTTATGCCAACTACAATTTGCATTCTTCACTGGATGGCAGTAGGCAGAAACTGTTAGTTTTAAAATGAGGTCTGGATTTAATTTTTAATAGTCTGGTTTATGTTACTCTCGCTTGTCTTTGAAGCAAGTATGAATGCAATTTATGCCTTCTACGAGGACTCCTTTTGCCTTGCCAGGACTCAACTGGAAACTCAGCCCACCTATTGTTCATCTATCAGAGATTTCAGAAAAAGGAGTCCTGCAGACTCTATTAATAACAGAACGAAAATGATTATCAGTAATCAGTAGTGTCCTACAAAGGGTGTAGATAGTTTAATAAGAAATCTGAGATGACACTCATCAAAATTTTTTTGGACACTGCAGAAGTCCTATTTCTCTAGATTTACTCCAACATGGGAACAATTTGACATAAATCTTTGGATCCTCCACCAAAGAAGTAAAATCCCGATGGATTGAAAAATACATTTATTTTTGGAAAGAAAGTGTCTCCCAGTGTTTGTGCATAATTTTTAAAATACTTTTGAAGAAATACATATTAAATGGTTACAGTAAATAGCAGGGGATGTACTAGCTTAATTCAGTTGCTTTTTTGAAGGCTTTTTGGGCTCAGAAGACAGGGTAATGTAATACTAATCTGTTTCTAGGAAAGGCAAATGTCAAAAAATAACATTTGCACAGTATCTAATTTATATTACATTTCTGGCTATTGATTTTCAATACAGTCTTACCCGCTCTACCTAGACCCTGTCTTTCTATGGGGCATCATTTGCTTTTAAACATCTCTGTAAGGTGTTTCTCACTGAAACTTTTATTTTATTTGTTCAACACAGAACTGAAAATAGTACATCTTCATTACTTAGTTGCAGATCGTTTCATATTGGCACTCACCAAATGCAAACATGAATTTCAAGATCTTGGGGATTTTTAATAGGGCCATTCAAAGTTTCTAGCTCCATCTATATTACTTAGGCACCAGGTTTCTGACTGAGCTGACATTTAGATAAGAAAGGATGGATTCCAGACCCTTCCGGGCTTACAAAGTAAAGCACTATAACTTTGAACCTGTGCAGTATCCCTCCCAAGTTACAAGCAAAGAACCAAAGACATTCTGGTGAAATTCTGTTTGTAACAATGCTGCTAAATTGCAAAGGATGGGATTACGACCAGAGTTATAATAGCAGCATTTTAAAATTATTTATATATATATTTCTTTAAAACTGCATCCTTTTAGTGTAGCATATATTCTTTGAGTATTGGAGGATTTCTAAAATATATCCTTAGGTAATAAAATTTCCTGCCTTTCCATCTATTTTTATGAAATACTCCGGAGTATTTCAAGTACTGACGAAAATGTAACTGTAAAAGTAATTGGATACTTTACTATCAAAAATGCTTCTGCTTTCACATACGCATTTGCTTTTCCTAACTCTTTTTTTATGGTCTATACATCCTCATCTTCAAAGGCTTTCTACTTACAACCCTTGTTACGGAAAAGAAAAGTCACATCAAAAATCAGGCAAAAAAAATTTAATGGCTAAATATCACAGCTATTAAATTAATAACTATACCTCTGTAATGAAGGCATTGAATACCCCTCCATACACACCCACACACACCCATACCCCTCACACACACCCACACCCCTCACACACACCCACCCACACACACATATATATGTATATATGTACACACACATATATTTATGCTGACAATTAGATACAAAGTCTCAAGGAATACTCAACAATGCAAATCACATATGTGGAGGTCAGTGGTCAGACAGGTCCCTAACAATATCCTATTAATATTAATATTAATATTATTCAAATATTAATTTTAATTCAAATACTGTGAGGTAGCGCTGTGGTATGATACAAACCAAGGTCTCCACCACATAAAGGGGGATGCTAAACATGTATCTCAGAGGTAACCAAGAACTTGATGCAGTCATTGAGAACATTTGAAATTCTCTGGAATTCATAGCACTAAAGGAAAAAAAATCCAACTCTTAATGTTTTAACAACACACTGGGAAATTGGTCAAAAGCTGAGATCAGTGTCACAAGCCTGAAAGCAGCTACTGAAAGATTTTATTTAGGAAAGACTTGCAACACAAACTTTATCAACCTATTGATATCAGTAACTTTCAGCCTGGACTTGACTTTTACAACAACAACCTTTCAGTTTATAAGAATAACCTACACTGATTATGGGAAATTCTTTCTACTTCATAAGCAACCTTCAATTGATAAACATAATGAAAGCAAAAGACAAAGATGGAAAAGAAATGCTGTATTAGACTTCTCCTACCAACAGATGGAGTCAGGGAAAATTACATAAATCCACACGTCAGGTTAAAACATTGCCACAAAATAAGAGAAAGAGATGTGTTGTCTTAGAAAGACAGAATAGTTGAGACTGGAAGGGACCTCTCTAAGTCCCTAGCTCAAACAATCTTCCTCAAAAGTTGTGTCAGCAGAGCAGATTGCTCAGGGACTTCTCCATTTGGGTTTTGTGCATCTCCAAGGATGGAGACCGTACCAATCTCTGTGCAATACATTCCAGCATTTGACAAAAATCGGCCAAATAAATGAGAGCTTCTTACGTTTTAGTGGAATCTGGAATTAAATTTCAGAGTACGATCACCTCCTTAAAAATGAGCAGAAAAGCAAGTTTCCATATTTTTAATGGAAAAGCTCATGCTTAGAAAGTTAAACAAGTAGGTATTCAGATGGGATAGGAGAGGAATCTGCTATCTTTGCTATGTATACCTGGGACTTTAGGGGATGCTAGGAGACTACATCAAACAAAGACAGACAGACAGGCTAGCATATACGAATCACAGACATGTCAGGAAACAGTGCCAGGAACTAAAAGGCAATGCAGACAAACCTTTGGCATTTTCAGTATGAATACCAGCAGGAAACTTTCGAGGTACAAACACAGATAGTTAAACTAAGGAGCTAAAAGCTACTTCCGAAGACACAAAAAGCTTTCAGCTCACTGTACTGTCACTTAAAGACAAAGTAGAGTTAAGGCTGTTGCTAAGTTCTACCACAGTCTTTTCTGACAATGCTTATTTTATCTGTTCAACATCCCTGAATTTGATTAACTTCTTCAGCCAGAAGAAAGACTTTGTTTAAAAGCACACAGTGTACGACAACTTACTCCCTGCTGCTGAGTGTTACCATCAACAGATGAAGACAAACTGAAATAACAGATTTTAAACATACTTCTCAGCTCACGAGAAAAGTCATCTAGAAAACAACTTTGTCAATTCTTATTTCTTTTCTACATAACACTCCCTTTGCCCCATATTGTGTCCTTAGTAACAATGAACTCTGTCAGATTTTTGCTATTTTATTAAATGTAGTAAAAATTTGCATATCTTGTGATGCTTTATAATGGTCTCCTGGGATTGTTAGAGAACTCACTTTTTATTTCAATCCATCCACAGAAAACTGTTCTACATACAGATGAAAGAATCAAGTAATGACCAAAGGAGTACAGATATCATCAAGAGAGTAAACTAGAACCCTTGAATTCTGTCACTTCCAGGTGAAAAAGTGCAGAGAATAAAAGGGAAACTCATCAGCTGATGCTACCTGTAACCACCTCACCTAAGAATGCAAAGGAAACATTGTAAAGCAAATGTAATCAGGTATAAGACACTTCTCAGTTGGCAAAAAAATAAAGGCAAGGGGAAATAAGTGTATGATTAAAAAGAGGCAAAAGAGAGAGAAAAATACAGATTTTTTTTTCCCCAAATCATGGCCATGTGCATAATATACAGAAAAGTCCTTACCTTTTTCACTGACACTTTCACTTTCTATCTCCACATCTTCACAGCTAGTATATTCTGGTGTTGATGCCCCTTCTTCCTCTGAGCTACTAACTGACATCTGCCTTTTCTTTCCGCCTCTTTTTGCTCTATGAGGCTTTGGAGGGGATGGCCGCACTGATTCCGACTGGTCAGAGCTAAGGGAATCATTCCTTAGCATGGTCTCCATTTTCTCCCGCTTTGCTTTTCGCATGAGAATAGCAGAGCTAGGATCAAGGCGGCTCTGTTTTATAAAGGAATCGTGGTTCTTGTATTCTACGTGTTCTATAGGAACTGGACTATGCCTGGGAGTTGGTGGGCTATGATTAGTTAATTGTTTAGAAACAGAAATTCTTACATCACCTGTTCTGTCTATAGAGTACGACCTCTGAGTTTCCACAAGAGATTTTCTGTCCTGAGTTCCCTGTAATTGTGAGCGTTTTCCTAATTTATTCTCAGGTACCTCCGCTTCCTCCATTTCTGTGTGTGGCAAAGCTACATCACTGTGTCTTCTCTCGTGTCGTGCTTTAGAAACTTTCGCGTGCATGCGCATCTGCTGCTCCTCAGGGTGCGGTTTTACAGGATATCTTGCCAGATTGGGGTCACTCCTGTAACGGGTATGATATTCATCTTCCTTCCTTTGTTTTTCATCATCAGGCACGTGGCCTTCCTCAAGTTTCTCTGGCAAGTCTGGGTAATCCTGTGACTTGCCTTTCTCCAGCCTTCTACCTTCATGCCGCTCTTTACGCTCCCTGTCATCTGTTGGTCCTTCCTTCTGAAGTGAGGGTTTTGGCACACGCTTACGCTCACTCTTTACACCTTTGCCATTCTGGTCAGAAACCAATACTGCCTTCTTCCTACAATGAAAAGGAGTACAGTAATATTAAGAATTGAATGGAAAATAGCAACACTTGCATACCATTATGGAAAAAAAATTCTAAACCAGGATAAGCTATGGCAAAACAAAAAACTACTGAATCCATTAGCATGAATTAAATCTATTAATCCTTCCATCTTAATTTTATTTTCCAATAGCAAACAACTTCCAGAGTCCACAAAATCATAAATAATGAATGGTCCAATTAATGAGTAAAATAAAAAAAATATTAACATGAATAAAGAGAGATAATTCACCCATGTAAGTAGGAAGACTCAGAGCTGTCTTTGTAGCAACTGCATCATTATGACAGAGTATTGGAGTATGTTCTCCATTTTTCTGGCAGCAGCCATGAGTTACAGACTAACCACACAATTCACTTTAAGTGCCCTGACAGCACAGATATAAATACCACCAAATGGAGTACCTACCACAATAATATTACAGAAAGAAGTAATATAGATATAAAAAAAATGCAAAAGATAATATATCCAGAAATAATATTTAAACTAGTTTGACTTATCTTATCAAGACTCTAAAAAGAAGTGCCCATTTCATAAGCATATAAAGGAAAGCAAATTCACTCCTTGAAATAAATTGATGGCATTCCTTTCTCTAGTAATAAAATAGGATGAAAAGTTTATTTCTCTATGCAGATAAAGTACAAAACAACAAATAATGATGCTGCACGAAAATTATTTTCTTTCCTCTGTAATATTCTACTTTGGGAAAATAAGCAAGCCAAAGAATCATAAAATTCCCTTATGCTGGATATTTTTATTTCTCTCATCATTGCAGTTGCCCTTTCATTTATCAATTCGCATATGAATCCACTGATTTCGAAGAAGGATGAACACAGCTATACAATGTATTTGAGATGAATGCACACTGGGACCCAGTCACTAGGACTCTGTTTTGTGGCCCTGAATCTTCCCTTCCACAACTGACACACCTTTGGATTATATATTAAAGACCCTCACAAAGAACAAAGTTGAATATCATCCACATTAAGCTCCCTTCTCTTTTTTTTCCCCGTCTCCTGTTCCTCCTGAGTTTTTGGCAATAAATGGGACCTGAGCTTACCATAGACAGCCTTCAATCAGAATGCTTGGAATTCATTGGAAACTCTCAGTGACAAGTAGAGACACTAATTTCGTATAATTAATATGAACATCTCACTTTCTGACAGCAAAGCAGAAATATGAAGTGTTTTGCTGCCCGAGAAGTGACAACTGCTCTGGGGGCCTCCCCTGTGTCAGCCGACAAAAATCAACAGAATTAGGGGAGGGCATCATATGTTCATTTACACCACACATATACATAACACTAACCTGAATTTGATATAGTTAAACCCAGACAGATCTCACCCACACAGTAAGTTACTAGCCACTGCTCCTCACCCATTTTCAGCTCCAATAGCTAGGGGAAAAAATTTCATCAACCATTCTGGCCAGAATCTCAAGAATCTTCTATGGCAGACTCTTGTTTTGTTGCCACAGGCTCCCTCCTCAACTGCTCTGCCATCTGCCAGGCAGCAGCCAAAAGAACAGCAACTGTTTCATCACATTAGCATCTCTTGATTTGCTAGTCCTTCAACCCATTCACCATACAGAATGCAGCTCAGGAATTAACTAATTTACTCACTTAAAATAAAATAGTTTGCTTCTGGTTGCTTTATTCTTGCAAACAACTTGCTCTGAATTCAAGATGGTACTATTGCTATTCTATGTGAATGTTAACTACACACGTGTAAACGAGTTTTTAAAATTATGTCATTTTTAACAATAAAATTGGAAATATCATTGACAAAGGGATAACACATAAGGTTATATGAAAGAATTCCACAGGTTGTGTTTTCTGATTGCTTAGGTGTGGATTTTTCAGGAAAATGTTGCTTTAAAAATTCGAGTAAAGCTAAAGGATTGGTCTTTGTTTTACAACTTTAAAATACCAGTCAAATCTATAATTTCAAAGTAACCTGACATTCTATATTAAAAGTATACATCAAAATGCATTGAAGTATATCGGAATATCCACAAAATAAATTTTTTTCCTCATTTTTGTTGCACAGACCAAAACAGACAAAGTATTTGATAGCAAAAATTTATCCTTCCCTGGTCAATCAATTTACTCTTTGTTTCTGCACAGCAGCAAACATAAAGAAGGCCCAGCTGAACCAGCATTTACAACTGTAGGCTCTATCTGGACAAAAAGCATTACCTCTCTTTTGGAGGTTCACTTCTAGACCTTGAAGCTTGCTTTTGGTCTGGGCCCATAGCCGCCTGCGACACTTCTGCTCCTTTCCTGCGGTCAGACTGCACACTGGAAGAAGAGATTTCCTGTGATGAGGCAGCTGCTGTACTTAAGGGAGTCTGTGACCTCGATCGCTCTTGAAGCCTTGCTTTCTTTTCTCTCGGTGCATCCGAGCTCGCGCCAGTCGCCGTATCACTCAGCGTTCCGTCCTGACTGGGTGAGGGCTGTGGTCCACTTCCAAAAAACCACGCTCCAGATTTCGTTAGGATTTCTTGTTGCTTTCGACATAAATTGCATACCCACATAACCTAGTTGAAGACAACAAGAAGAGTCAGTGCAGCTACCTCCCAGCGCCTGGAATACATGCTCACTACCGCAGGGCAGGTACGACCTCTCGCTCTCTGAACTAGGGAGGCTGGAGCTCATGACAGGACCCAGAACATGCTTCTCCACTGGCTAGAGCCAAGCATCCTACAGGCACATGCTATGCGAGCTTCTCCAAAATGTGTTGTCAATATACATCAGTCCTACCTGTGGCAATCCTCCCTCAGCCCAGCCCTACTTCTCCTCTGAACCAGCGCTTGTTGTGGGGATTGATGCAGCAGGGGGTGGGTTGGGTTGCTTTCACTGCTGTGGAGAGCTGTCAGGACAGACAAGCCCACCAGACTGTAAACAGGACTTGTACCTCAGGGGCCAGTGTCCTGCCCAGCTGACTCCCAACTTTCGTGGTCACAGAAAACTGACAGAGTATTTCCTCATAATTAAATTTTCTCACATTAAATAACTCAACATTATCCTGCGAATAAATTTGGCATGGACTGTGCATGATTTTAGCTAGACTTACAGCAACTACTTATCAGAGGTGTAAAGTAAAACCTAAAGAAATCTACTAACAGAAAACTAAATGCACCAATGAAAAGAATGCAAAACTACCATATTTTGTACTACTTGGAAATTATCATCATTATCTCTTTGAGTTATAGCCGCAAATAATAAACAAACATGTGTCCCCATAAATTAAGGGGACAATGCAGCTGTGTGCATAGACTGTGGTGCTTAAGATTTTTTTTAAAAATTGGGGGTTTTAATTCCTTACACACAGATATACAGGAGGCACACACATTAAAACAAGACTCAGTGTTTCAAGCCTGTATACTGCAGAGACAGTTTTATGTACAGCAGCAACTCACCAGAGAAAAATAAATGGTTAATCAAGACTAAAGAATGTGAAAATTTAGGAATAAATTGAGACAAAGTAAAAAGCAGTTTTCAGAAAGAAGAAAAGATAGGCAAAATGAATGAAGGATATAGAAGAGAGATGATTTTTGCCAGAAATAAAAATAGAGACAAGAGGAAACAAAGCTGATTATTATTAAGGAAAATGGTGAGGAAAATCTCTTAATTTAATACAGAAAGTAATGGGTAAAATTGCAATGAGGCTAAGAAGGATGACAAAAGTTGGACGGGAAAATATGCTTAAATTATTTCATGTAAACACAGGAATGATGCAACAGTCACAAAATTATACAGCACTTAAAATTAAAAAGAAGAGGAAAAATCCACTTCATGGAAATTGAAACAGGCCAAAGTTCTGGTACTGAGCTCTTTTACTCTGTGGCCTGCAGAAGAAGTGCATGGCTTACAAGGCACGATGAAAACTTTAGGCATTTTACATATTTAAATTAATTAAGATGTATTTAAAACACCCTAGAATAGACTATCTTTTTAGGTCTGAAAACTACATCAGAACTTCCAAAAGCATTTCTGCACTGTTTGACCAAACCACACAGAGAAGACATGCAATTCTTTACCCTCTAACATTTATCAAAAGATGACCATTATATTTCTTCTATTTAAGAAGGATAATAAAGTATCTACTAATACATTAATTTGAAAAACCCCAACCTTAATCAAAAGCTACAATCCAACAGGGGCATACACATATACCATGATGAAAACAAGTAACACTCAGAAGGATAATAGAAACTGCAACTTTGACAAAAGATAAATGCTAGACCTTTAACAAACAAAAAAAGCCCTTGATTCCAAAATGCCCAATTTATTCCATCTAGTACTCCTCACAGACCAGCAATTCAGTTTATTAGACTATCTGTTCTAAACAGAACAGACTTTTAATCTATCAGATTGTTATTACAGGTATTCAAAAAACCCAGCAAGGCTACAAGGAAAAAAAGCCACATTTTAAAACGCTTTCATAGGATCTGCCACAACTTTTAGCTCATTAGACAGCAAGAGTGTGCATGCAAATGTGTCTGTGTATAAAATCTATGCCAGCGCTAAATACCAAAGCCAGTAACACAAAACGTCATTACCTGTATTTTATCAGTTTCCAAGAAAAGTTGAAAAAAGTGTTAATAAAAATTTAATCGACTAGAGTTTGTTTAAAGGAGTGATAAGGAGCACTAAGCTAAAATTAAATTATCATAATTAAATTTCATACATGTGTATGTATGCAAGCCCAGTAACACACTTCCTTTACAACTTAATGTATTCAATAATTTAAAACAAGTCTAAATTACGTAATAAACTGCAAGAAAATACTGTTAATTTACATAATCACCTTTGATACTGTAACTAATTTTATGCAAAATATTATGAGATACAAACAAATAAGAATAGCTAATGCACAGACACCAAAAAATACAGAATACTGAAAGAAGAAATACTAGACAAGTAAATACATTTTCTCACAGCTATTTTTAAACTCTGCATCTTAGACACAATACGTACCAATCACCATAGATTACACATGTAGAAAATCTGTATTATACTCACACAGAAGCTATACTACCATCCCTGTTTAGGAATCTCTTGAGGAATTAAAAAATGATACAGTTGCCTTGAGATATATTCGGTCCCAAAGGAAAAATAATAAAAGCTCTTCTTTAAGAGGGAAAAAAAAAATCAAAAATCGAGGTGACAAAAGAGTTTCAGTGACAAAACTGTATATTGAAAAACATTTTTAGAGAAGTATGTGGAGCAAGCAATTTAGCAGCATGCAGGAATTATATCCTGATTGAATACACTG
Source organism: Oreocharis arfaki (assembly GCA_013398015.1). Lineage (NCBI taxonomy): Eukaryota > Metazoa > Chordata > Aves > Passeriformes > Paramythiidae > Oreocharis > Oreocharis arfaki. Next base: position 1,877,076 of record VZRR01002859.1, on the reverse strand, counting down.
GGATGTGGTCCAAACTAATCTAAACTAAATCAGGTCTGTGTAATAACTTATCTTAACAATCCACAGATGTTAGGCAACCAAACAAATGCTCTGATGAAGGATTACAGTTCTCTAATGTTGCTTCTGGACCTTCACGCGATGCATCAGTAAAATGAAGAGTGTTAGATAATTTTACTCTGGCCTGTCACTTCAAAATAGTTCTGTTTACTCTCTTCTGGACAGTGAGCTCTGATGCAATGCTACATTAAGTCATTCGAGACATCCAGAGTCTGGTTTTTGTTTCTGCGTTTGTTTCTGGTTTATTGCATCCTTGCACATGTCAATGCAATTTCACACATGAAGCTATTAAAGAGAACCAGTGAAAGGGTGTTCTTCATTCAAAGGGTTCATATGCGTGGCTCCGGAAAAAGGTGCATTTTCACAGCATAGCAAAGGGTTCTGGGCTTTACTGCTACATAACAAAAAAAACCAGTGGCACATACAGGACTCAGCACAGGTGGGTCAACAGTTCCCACAGATTCATGTGGAAACTTCACAGGCTGCGTGAAAACATGCTAGAAGGATCCCATGCTTGCTTTCATGTGGAATACAGAGTATTTCATTCACAGAGAAGATATTCCCCAAACTTACTCTTACAGGTTCTGTTGAATGTGATCCACAATGAGGAGGAACAGTATTCCTGTACTAACACAACATGAAATTCCAACTTGAAAGAGCCCATAGTAAGTAATATATATAACTATACACACAGAAAAAGCATTTTCAGTTACAAAAATAAGAACAATTCTACATAATTACGTATTTCAAACCTGCATTTTAGAATGCAGAAAAAAGGTTTTTTCAAATTCAAATTTGGAAACTTCCAAACATGCACTGGGAAGCTGAAGTCACATTGTGGGGGACACAAAAGTTATACCAAATTTATGTGACACATGCCAGGCAAAGCCCAGACTGAGGTCAGAGCAAGTTCCCCAAATCCTTCACCCAAGCCCGGATTCTGAGGAGGGTCCATAAGAAGCGCACTTCTTTATGCTTCCTGAGTTTAGAAATTGCAATCCCACAATTAGGCTGACTCCCATGCATCCTGCTTCATCCCTATGCAGCAAATTAGGTAACAAGTGTGCTAACAGAGCAGGCTGCAAGCTGTTCCTTACTGAATCTTCACGCTATCTTAATTATTTCCCTTCTGAAGGGTATACACACAACATTTTTTCAGGTTATTGATTTAATTTACATTCCTTCTACACACTTTTGGAAGACACTAGTTATTTCAAACAGAACTAATTAGGCAGACCCTCTTCACTGCCTGAGGCACCATCGACTTCAGCAGAGCTCTGCCACCACCCTACAAGTCATCTCTTGAAAGTCAAAGGGAAGAAATGATAACAATTAGCTCTTACAAAACATTCATTCACAAAATTAAGTTAGATTATGTATCACTTAATGTTTCTGAGATAACATAAAAACATGCAGCAAACCGTGAAATTATTATGCAGCATTACATTTATCTCTTTTGCTATATGAAAATGATTTCTGTAATAAAATCCTAGCTAAAGTGTTGCAGTCACTTCACTCCAATAAATATAAATAAATGAAACTGAAAATCTACTTGAGTACTTACATTACCCCAAAATCTTAATAAGTAAACAACTCTGCCTTTCTAATGAAAGTGTGCTTGTGAGTCCAAGTTTTCATTAAATATATTTTCTAAAATGTACAGACAACTGGGTTCATCCAATAGCTCCTGCTCAGCAAAAGGGAAGGTCTTCTCCCCTACTCCCTTCTCTCTTGTTCTTTCTTCCTATCTGGGCTTGTTCTCTCCCTTTCTTGCTCACAGAAAGGTTTCCTGTGCCACTTGTATACTGTTCCTTGACTGTCAGGTTCTCCCAGGAGCCACTTGCATTTAAAAACATAGTAGAAACCTATCTGTATTTTCTTAAACTGGTGTCATTCTCTGTCAAACCATGTGACCAGAAATAGAGGCAAATGGGGATAAGGGTATGTTTTACCTACAGCACTGTCTCACCATCTCCCATTAAATTACACCTTGAAGTAACACCAATACTAGCACACTAGACTTGCACAGAAACATTTCTGAGCACTGAAGCCAAATGACACGAAATAGTCTGTATCTGTGCTAGGATCTCTGCTCTACTTCAAAGCAAGGTGACTCCATACAAGTTGCTTCCTGGAGGGGCACCACAGAACACCCCAACTCCTCAACTCCCAGGAAAAATTGATAAGAAAGTAGTAAAGGCAGAAGACCAAGAGCATGCCAAGCAGCCTTGTGTCAGTTTATTCACACTGATACTCTAAAACCTAGGAACAGCCCCAGATTACATTTAACTTGTTAGTAAAGAAGTAGCCTAGTAGTCTAGGTTCTGGTTTTTCTAAAGCCTCTCCTCTAGACTGAAGGGTTCAACAGGACCATGCAATTCTCTGCTGCCCACCCCTCCAATCAGGGAGAGGACCACTTCTCACATGCTGATGGTCATCAGACATACAGGGCTCAGCCATTTCTGGACAGTAACATTACCATTTTAGTACTCTCTGTTCTTCCATTCCTGTGCAGAGCAGATTTTCTTCAGAACTTAGGTTTTCAGTTAGATATTTTTATTCCAGTTTGGCAAGAAAAGGAAGATTTTGCAGAGAGCTGGTTGAGTTCTTTCCCCTTTTCTGCCCACACCCTACAATAATGAGTTACCCCACTGGACAAATGCAATAAAATTTTGCACAGGCATGGAAGTTTTCAAGTGATTATATTCTTAAAAGTTACATGAAATATGCAGTTCTATAAAAGCCCTATGAATATTTCATTAGTGCAGTCTTTTTTGGTGTCACAGAATCGACACGGCAATTCAACCACAAGACAAGCGCACAGCAAATGAGGCTGCACTGCCCACAGAACTACCTGTCACCTTAAAGCCTGTGCTGCCATTTACAAGCTTGACTGAGAGATTCCAAAAGGGACGTTTAGAAGTCTGCCTTACCAGAATTTTCCACTTGCACAAGAGACTGCCCTTCCTACTCTTTTTCTACTCGCCTTTCAGTTAACTGAGATGTTATGTTTTCCAATGAGATTCTATGTGTACAAAAAAGGATTCGAGTAAGATGCCTGAATTGTTTCTGTCTACACAGAAATGACTATAGGCATGTCAGGTATTTAGGTCTCCAGCCAAAGAGAGTCCACTCACTTTCAAGCAGAAACAGCGAAATAAAATAAAATCCTATGTCTAATGGTAGACTAGTGCCTTTAGTGGCAAGTCAGCATACCCCACCTCGCTGCCCCAGGAGCTGGGTCCCATGTGCCAGCCATATAGACGTGTCTTAAGTACACAGGGCATCAAAAATGGCATCAGATGCCTACTTTTAGGTAACTGAGCACACAGTTCACATATTGGTTCTAATCTTATTCCTGGCCTAGGTTTCTAACCCCTCAACTACGAACTGCCTGTAGGAGGCAGCAAAGATGCAGTGGAGCAGTGATTCAAGAAGTTAACAACAAAAGGGCATTTTGTGCGAGTTTTGTTGCCACTGCTGTTAGCAACAGTGTTACTAGTCATTTTAAGATTTAAAAAAAAGAAAAAACATCTGACTTTCTTCACATGCCCTTCTGCCAAAATCTCTCAGCTACTGCTGCCAGTCTTTCAGAAAGCTGCTGACAACTTACACAAAAATTAAACATTATACAGAATAATGCTGCAGCAAACTGAGTGTTTGAAGTTAAGACACCTGGGCAATTATAAAGTAACAATATGTAATATCATCTCTAAAACAGCACACAGCCAGGCTACTATCACAATGTACTTCTCTGAGAATAGCTTTGGAGTTCAAGGAAGAAAGCAAAATCACTAGTGGTGAAGGCAGTAGCTGTGCCTAGAAATTCACAATTTTCCCCCTGCAAGTTCTTTTCTAAATCTCCTACACAAATAAATTAGTTAATACACCATACTAAAAAATACCATGAAATCTGCATTGTCATAGTTATAGCTGTGATTTTCTAAAGCAAGACCATAGCTTTGGTCTCATTCCTCATAGATCAGTTTCTTTTTCAACTTTATTTCCCTTTCCTGAATTTCCCTCAGTTTCTTCTGAAAACATAGTAGTCATGAGCTGCTGGTCACATTTTCTGTAACATCAATCTCCATTTTTCATACACCATTAAGTTACTCTACAAATTATTATCTCATAGATAATTTTTGTGTATTCTTCTAACCTTCTTTTAAAAAAACTAAAAAGTTTCATAAATCTATTTGAACATTTGGCTGTCTTGATGAGCCACAGAAGCTGTACTCCTCTTTATCACTTTGTGATTTCCATAGTTACAGATACACACACAAATCAGATTTTTTTTTTTCATTACAGAAATCTAAAAAAATAAGGTAAATGGCACGAAACAGCTTTACAGTCAGGACTGACATAAAATTTTAGCTGCTATTCATGTAACAGAGACAACTTGCCAGAAGCTTTTCCCTCCATTTATCCACTTATGTATTTACAAACTGCAGTAAAAATACAGAAATGCTCAGAACAAGACTATCTTTAATCATGGATGGGAGTGTTCATCATTTCTGAGGGAGCTTGCACTACAACACCATTATCTATCTTTTTATAGTCTTCTTTCATGTATTTTACATATATATAATTATTTATAAAAATGTTCATGGAAAGGAAAGTGAGTGGGTCAATTGGTGCAGATCATAGGGGAATTGATAGGCACGAAAAAAATTTTGATTTTACATTCTTAAACATGCAAAAAGAAATATTAAAAATAGTGTTACGGATTCTACATCTTTGGAGACATTCAAAACCCAAAAGGACACAGTCCTGGCAACCTGATCTGCTTAGGCCTGCTCTAAGCAAGGATTTGGACTAGATGATCTCCAGAGGTGCATTCAAACATCAAGAATTCTGTGATTTTCTCAAGAATAAAGCACTGAGAAATGGCCTTACTGTTCTTCAGCTATGTTACATACTTTACTGCTAGAGGGTCTATCTCTTTTTTGTCTCACTATCTACAAAGGTCTCTGCCCTAAAGCAAACCATACATACAACCTGAAGTTCTGAGTGGAGAGGCACTGTACTCACACGAGGCACTGTGGAAAGCCCCCAGCATGCTGACCCATTTTTTTCCCAGAGTATGAGCCATGATCTATGAACATAGCCATGAACAGAGCTACTTCCTCTGCTATCCAAGAGCTTATGATTACTTCTACCAAAAGCTGGTGGAGTGCTTGAAAACTTCCAATATGACATAGTGAGAACTATACAAATTGTCTTATATAAATATAAGTTGTCTTGTATTTATAGCATATCTGTAGCTGGATAGATAGATAGATAGACAGACAGACAGATAGATAGATATATAGATAGACAGACAGACAGACAGATAGATAGATCTCCAGAGATTTCAGAGATTAGGTCTCCCTATCCTGGGTTGAAGTAAGGTGTGAACAGCTGATGGCGTCCCCTCTAGGTCTGCCTAAAACATGTATTTGAGGTTCCCAACCCATACAATGCCTATCACTATTGAGTTAAATCAGAGGAACATACTGGCCTTGACAGCCACCAGGAGCATAGGGTCACCAGGAGATCTGTTCTGGGCACCTCTGTCTGCAGAGGCAATTCAGGGGAAAGAAAAATGGACAGAGGAAACAAGCAAAGCTTACAGACACTGCTTGGATCCATAGGAAGACACTGGGGAGCTGAGACTAACAGAGGCCTAGAAGACATGATGCAAAAATTCAGGGGCTGTGAGGAAGAGGAGGATTATCACTGGCTATGTAAATAGGGATAGAAGGCAACAGAGAACGGTTGGCAGTTCAGGAACACTCCTAGTCGGAATGGGCTGAATATACAGCAGACTAAGAATCATGTTAGGACAAAGATTTTTATGGATAACATAACAAGCTGCCAAGGGAACATAAGGGAGCATGTGGAGCACATTTGGATCTGTTGGTTACAACAAATGCCCAAAATCCTGTTTGGAAGAACAAAATGTCTGGGAGAAGAAAAAAGCATACTTCTGACATATTGCAGTACCAACTCATTGCAGCGATCTCTGCCATGTAGATTGACAGAAATCTTCTCTGACCACTTGGATTGATCATCTTTCCACTCACAGGGAATCACGATTTATGGCTATGAACCCTGCTTAGCATTTTCCCCTGCTCCCCACCAACTCCTATGCTGAGAAGTTCTGGCTGGTGAGTTTCACTTAGAGCTCTCACACTCCCAAGTCCACACAAAGCCTAGAATAAGGTGGTCAGAGCCTTGCAGCCAGATTGTGAAATCAGGCATCTAATTTCTGAGTGATATAGCAGGAAGAGAGTGGCATCAAGCATATGCTTCCTCCTGTGCCTGGGCAGCTCCACACACAGCCCCGGCTCACCACCACTGTCTGGGACAGTCCTCCTGAGGCTGAGCACAAAGATGTGAAACGGTCTCTGATCTGTTACAGATACTTTTTTACATCACATAGAGAGAGATATGTTACTAAACATAACCCAAATAAACCTGGAAATGTAAGCTTAAGCAAAATTACATTACAAACCTCCACCAGGTTGATCCTGCATGTTTTAACTTTTCTTAAGAAAACAAAAGACAGGTTTCAGGGAAAGAAAATAAATTCTCGGTGAAAGAGTAAAATTCAAAAATTAATATTTGTGAAATACTTAGTTTTCAGAATTTAAAAAAAAAAAAAAGGCACCATGGTGTAAATTTAGCTGGACAGAACTTTCCATGCTTGAGGAACATTGAGCATCGTAGGGTACCTTTAGTATTTTGCAGCAATTCCTACTGCCCAGTAAGGGTTTTGACCAAGCACCAAATAGGATTATGCCCTATATATGTAATATACATTCATGTTTCACCATCTGTCCCAGACTGACCCTTAAATTCATAGTTTTCTTCACACAATTAGAAATACTTAAGCCCAACGTTTTGTTATGAATGTAAATGCACAGAATGCTTATAATTATGGAAAGCAGATTCTTTCCACCGATAACATCACAGCAACTTCTTATATGTTTTAAACAGCTACTTTTAAAGTAAACATACACTTTTATTTGTAGAACATTCTACCTTACACAGACTAGCAACCTGATCTCCTCTTATGAAAAAGCTACCAGAGTATCCTCAGGAACCACAACATACTGTAAGAGTTGTCTCAACATCTGATCTGCAGTCACTCCCTTACCACAAGGATGACACAGGTTTTTTGGTTTTTTGTTGTTTGGGGTTTTTTTTAATTTCATCTTTGTTGATCCTACCTTCTGAGATGTCCATGGTCCTTTCTTTTAATTCTCCCACCTCTCGCTCCAGGTGCAGAGTCTGAGGCTAAGATGATTAAGTCTGTGCTATCTGTGCTATCAAGCTCGAGCACAAAGGAATCTCAGTAAATCTGGGATGGAAGATTTGAGGAAGGGGAAGAGAGAATATCAGTGTTCTACAACAAATTTGAGTGGATATTTCAGATTTATGGGGAAAAAAAAAGGGGAAAACAATGTTTTCGGTAAGGAAAAGTGTGGATTTTCAGGAAAGCAAAGACTATGGGAGGCTGAAAAAGGGTTAAGCAACTGTGGGTTTGAATACGGAAGATCTAAAAGATAAGGACAAGGAAAATGGGGCAGGAAAATGCACTAGGAGTTTTGTGCCAGTGTAAGAATATTACTATTTTTAAACTGATCTAAACAGCACATTGTTGACAGCCAATTTTCAGACTAGACCGAGTATTAATATCAGAGGTTCACTGTTCTGAATTTGCAATACCACTGGCAGACCACACGGGGAAAGAGGGAAGCTTCAATAAGGTAAGATGATGTAAAGCAGTGCAGAACAATACACTTAAAAATTCAAACAGTAATGATATTTCATTATCCGATGAAGCTACTGTTACAAAAACAGGTTAAAATTTGAGATCAGAACTTTGCTAGATGATGAGAACCATTCTGATCTTCTGCACTTACCTGTATATTCTCAGATATCTAATGAGGCTTTGTAATTCCTAAACAAATAAAAGGCATATAGTGCAGTGACAACTTAAGGCTGTTCAGGGAAGAGGCAACAGTTAAGGATATTTTGCCTCTTTATTATCTGAAATAGAGGGATGCCTACTCCACGGTGGTACAAATACAGGGACCATGAGCCGGACTTGTGCTCACATGCCTGTTCAACAGAAGCAAGCAACCTTTTTCATCAGGTATGAGATTTGTGTGTTGCAGGTTTCTGTGTGCATCAGGAGTTAAAAGAAATTTAATGGCCAGCTAGATCCCTTATATAAAAGAAAGAGAACCATGTCAGCAACTAAGGAGAGAACTTTCTTCTTCCCTGCTTGGTAGAAGGTAGCCTTGCCAAAGCAACAGTTTCCAGAGCTGGTGAGGTCCATCTGCTGTTGCCTAAACTTGGATCACCTTTCCTGCATACCGATATTTGCTGTTCAGTATTCAGCCATATTTGAAGTAGCTGAACACTAAACACAAACATGGAGTTTGCAGGAAGCAGGAGTACCTCTGATTATATGGTATGTCTGGTATATCTGGAAAAAAAACTTTCAGATACATCAGCCTTTTGCTGGGTTCGAAGACTGTGCCTATTTTGTGAACTGAAAAGATCATTTCGACCAAGCTGTGTGATAAACATTTTGCGCACAGTACTGTTCCTCTCAGTTTTGATTTGATCCTTGCATGTTCATGTGACTCCATCTTTGAGCTTTTTTAATTCAGATTATGTAATACAGCCAGCAGAATTATCTCAGCTAAACAAATCAACTTCAGTTATTTAAATCCAAAACAGACATAGTAGAGAAATCAGACAATTCCACCCTCATCCATAGCCACAGGGAGAGGTTTTCTAGAAGATTTTATTTTAGTAGTATCTGAGTTTAATCATTCCTTTGTATTTCTCTCTAGTTTATGATTAATTTTAACTTCACACTGAAACCAGGTCAGTAGACTACACATTTATAAGGTTAGTACTGTTTTATTCTGGTTGTCTCTGTAAGTTTTAGGTGATTATACTAAAACCAGCGGTTTATCCCAGCTTAAATACAACTGGTTTACTGGAGGTCAGACTCTTCTGGCCCTGTTGTCTTTAATAACTTTCCCTTAACCACTTCAGTTCTTTAGACAAAAGAATACAGGGAAGAAGGGAAGACTTGTGAGATGAGGTGGCCAAGAAGAACGAATGTCCAAGAGGACACAGACAAAGAGATGGAAAGGTTCAAAGCAGGGTGAAGAGAAAAGATAGAGAAGCAACAACAAGTTTAGGAAAACATCTGAGAGACAGACAATATGGAGAAAGTGGGACAAATATCAGGGATTATGAGGAAACTATTGTGCTGGAAAAGCAACAAAATTGGATTGTTTTGTTGCCACATAGCAAAAGTTATTGCGTTTGGAACGGAGATGACACATGGACAAAAAAAACTTACTTCAGAGAAAAGAAGTAAGTAAGCACTCTACTTCCTTTCCCTGGTTTAGGGGTTTTTTTCTTTGGGATTAGGTTTTTTTCTTCAGAAAAGAAAGAAGGCACTTGGGGATTCGAGGTTGTCTTTCTCTTTGAAGAAAAGTGCTTTTAGGTGAGCTTTAAATCTCTTCAGGTATAACCAGCATAAGGCCTTACCAAGCCTACACACACACGAGCACTACGACAAACCACCTCACAAATGCGCTTACCAGGACGCGCAGTGCACAGCAGGAAACAGCGGCAGATTGGATGTGAGACACTAAAGCCCTAAATGCAAACAAAGCACGTCCAGCAGCTTTTTTAATAACCTTATGGCACTGCAGCCTTATTTGCGAATGCTTCACTTTTTTTCCTCCTGCCTATTTTAAAGAAACAACCTATTCTGAAGTCTAACATTCAACCACTAGAAGAGACCTCTATTTTTTTTTGTCCTGAGCACTAGTGATAAGAGTATTGCTACCCTTGTAAGAATTTGCTGCTTGCAGACTATGACAGAGCTGAAAGGTTTAGGATCTGCACTGAATGTCATGCTCTGCGTAAGTCAGACTATAGTACCAAGTCCTCTGTATGATTTTAATGGCTGTCATTCAAATTAAATCAAAGCAGAAGTGACTCTTCAGTTTCTAAATCTACATATGTTTATTTCTCATCCTCTCTAATACATAATTAGATTTAAGCATTTTGTTTGGAAGAGTTGCTATGTCACGTCATTTGCTGTGCAAGCACAAGGAACTTTTATTTTTGAAACATTCATGGTATTTGCTATACTTAGCCATCTCAAAATGCTTATTATACAGAAGCCTAAGAATTGCTGTATCCTACATTAATCTTGAACAATGCTCTCTTTTCCTTGCTGTTTGAAGCAGAGGAATCTAAGTTCTTTGCACTCATTTAATACAATAATACATGACATTTAAATTCTAAAAGGAAATTACTAGGCAGCTAAAGTCAGCCAGCCAGGAAGTTATCAGAAACGAAAAAGGAAAAAAGAATGAGAGTATATACCTTTCAGCTATTCAGTAAGATAAACTGCTAAGAAATAGTCATTACCATTAAAATATATGCTGGACAGGTTATACACTTTTAAGGAGAGAAAAATACAACCAAAATAGAAGCAAGGAGCAAAAGGTGATTTTCTTAGCCAAGAAACATTGTGGTAGCTACATTTATAACATAAATACGGCAAAAAATAGAGATTCTAGTTGGCAATGATCATCTAAGAAAACACTAAAATGCAGATTCCTACCAGGAGTCTCCTACCTAAACTGGAGGCCTTAAGTGAGTGAAAGGGCACAGAGAACCCTATGTCAGAGGAGTTTTGAGAAAACAGCCAACTTACAAGGTGTTGTACATCAGAAAGCTCTTCTTGTCATAATTTAGCACCTCCAAAACAGTGGCTTTTAAAAGCAAATGTTAAAATAGTTAAACCCCAAATGTGATCCTTCTGGGGCTAAAACAGAAAGTCATTTTATGTTGATGGTAGTTTATGATTAGATCTGTGATCATCATTTAACTCACTTTCATCCACTTGGTGTACACAAAGTTGCTTTTGTATGATTTTAATTCACGACACAATGTATAATGTAACAGTGGGATGCTAAGTGCAGCACTATTATCTACTAAATATTTAATTATAAATTAGCTTAAAATAGAAATAAAGCCTCTAACACTGCCTCAAAACTCGCCATGATACAGTTTCAAAATTTACTTGTAATCTAAAAAATTAACGGAAGTTGAGAACCAAATCAGAAACGAAAGCAAGTGAGTAAGGATGATTGCAACTCATGTGTTACTGACTGCGTAGAGGATCTTCTGCTTTTAAAAAAAGGATAGAAAATTAAGAAAAAACGGAAGTCTCCCAAAGTAATGTTTTAAAAACCTGCATCATACACCCTGAAAACAAGCTATTGTTTCATGCATCAAATCCAGGATTAAATCCAGTCAGTTCACTGAAGCCAGCAGTAACCGCAGGTACTTACGGCCAAAGAAAAGTAGAACATGGCAAGCTGATCCCATGACATGCTGAGCTACATAAAGAAATGGCTAAGAAAGAACGAGAAAACAGTCTGAGGACTAACAAGGCTGACAGCAGAGGGCCGGGCTGAAGCCATGTGGGATGCAGGTGCCCCAGGACAGCAGCAGGAGTTGCAAGGAGCCATGGGCTGCTCCATGCCAGACACGGCCGGTTCTGGAAGCTCCAACATACCCACCGCTGGACAGCAGCAGCGGGTGTAAGAGCAGCAAAAACACGACACAGGTGGTGAGGAGTGAGGGGGAAAGTGTGAGGACCAGCCTTGCCAGCCCCAAGGTAAGGGAAGGCAGAGGAGAGGAAGTACTGCAGCCGCCTGAGCAGACATTCCCCTACATCCTGTAGAGATGGGGAAGGTTTTCCTGACAGAAGATGCAGCGCCTGGAGAATCCACATGGGAGCAGGTATTTTCTCGAAAGACTGCAGCCCATGGAGGACTCCAAGCTGGAGGAGGAGGGAGCAACAGAGGGGAGCTATTACGGACTGGTCCCAGCCCATACCTGATGCACCTGTGCCATGTGGCTGGACAAGGCAGAGGAGTGGGGAATGGAGGACTAAAGCTGAGACTGGGAAGAAACAAGGAATGAGGAGGTATTTTAGGTTTTGTCTTTGCTTCTCACAATCCAACTCTAGTTTAGTTGGCAGTAAATTAAATTAACCTTCCCCAAGCGAAGTCTGTTTTACCCATGGTGGTAGTTGGTGAACCAATTTCCTGGTTTTATGCCAGCCCATGAGCTTTTCCGTCTTATTTTCTCCCCCAGTCCTGCTGGAGCCTCTAGCAGCCAGACAAGTGAATCCACCACAGAAGCTTCTCTAAAAGACTTACAAAATGAAGAAATGCATAAATTCTGTATTTGTGAAACAAACTGCGTAACGATTTTACAAATGACTGAAAGCCCATCTACAGTCCTTGGAATCTTAACAGTTTCTCTCCATAGTCTTCAATGGGAGAAAAAAACAATCTGGAAGCATTTCAGCAGCAGCCCAGATAGATTTAACAGGCTTCTTAATCAAATTTAACTTAGTCATAACCCTCCATATCAAGAGACTTAAAAATTAAGGTTTTTTCATGTAATCACAGTCACTGAAGCATTAATTTCTATCTATCATTGGATCTCATTAAGAGAGGCCCAGATCTGTCAAGCTTTCAACTCTTTTTTCAATGGATAACTTGAAAATCTAGGCAAATAGTCTGGAGAGAATTGTACCCAGCAGTATGCAACAGATGTTGAGACTCCATAAAGCTTTTGCTGCAATAACTTTTGATAGGCTTATCTCTCTGGCATTACCAAAGGAGCACAGTTTCTGAGAAACACATACTATATTAGCATAAGTCTGCTTGCCAAACCTGCCTGAAACTTGTGTAGCTTGAAGCATTAGGCTTGCTCCGTGACTTGGCTGCATGGCTAACTGCACCTGCCTTTTGTATCCAGTATCTCCCTGTCACCTTTTTACAAAAAGAAGCAGTTTCTCCTAAGTCAACTAGACCAACTCAGTTTTTCTCCAATCACCTTCTTACTCTCAAGAAGGCTAAAACATTCTATCCTTGATTAAGGGTTTTCATTACCTTAGCTGACTTGATCTTTATGAAGCTGAGTACTCAGACGAATTCTACCATTCTCATTATCTGAAGATTGTGTACAGCAAATTTTCAACAAGAGTTTATGACTGCCTCATTGCATGGTCATTGGGTTAAAACAAGATTTTGGTCTTCCCAGGCCTATGAATTATACTCAAGAAATGCAAAAGAGTTTAACTACACTAAAAACTATATCCCAAATAAAATACTGAAAATTTAAGTGTGGGTTAGTACAATTTTCAGTAACACACAACATTTTCTTGTCAGTGACTGTCTTTAATAGGGGGAAAAAAAGCCAAATTGAACTCTCCGCAGTGGAATATATCCACAACTTTCCACATATCACAGACTGACTAAGACCTTATACCCTCTTTTAAGGAGGTCAATTCACATAGGAGACAAAAGGCTAAAACAACTACAAGCTGGTGCATGAATTGTCAGGTTGCCTGTAGGGGAGAGAATGCGGAGGTTTGCACAGAAGATTCAGAACAAGCGTGTGGAGCTTCATTTGAAACAAGACTAAATATAGGTTTCTAAATGTGTCTTTAGACCATTGCTGCTGTACGATTTCCTACTGTAGCTGATGAAAATCTATTGTAGGATTCAACTGCCTCAACATTGGCATTCAGTTTTACCTTCAGTGCCCTAACATTTCTAAAATGTGAGTGTGGAGCTGTAAGGTATGACACGGGTATTACCTGGGAGCCACCCTCACCATGGCAGCCGCTGGGAGCTACATTAAAACTCTGCAGTACCTCATAGGGCACTTGATGACTTGGGGCTCTATTTCACTAAACAGGAACCACTGTTGAGAAAGATTCAGAGCTGATTTAGTCTAGTTCAGAGCAAGCTGAAGCACTCTGGGGCACACTGATCTCCCCCCCATAAGTATATGAAAGCATAAACCCAGCTCACATATACTGTAGGTGTTCTCATCTGGAACTGATTCCTACTCAGTCTGGCAGGTATATATATTGACTTAATCTCCTTTGGACGCTTCACCAGCCTCCTCTTTAGCAGTCTACACAAGTGACCAAGAGGGAAGCTCCTCTAACATGAGCAATACTGAACACTTGCTGGTTGACTAGGAAAACATCAGGTGTATGGAGTGAAGGGGTATAACCTGCTACACGGGATATTCATAGACATGCAAGAGTATGGTTATATATATGCTGAAAGCTTAGGGGGCAAAAAAACCCAAACCATAAAGCAGATGAAATCTTCCTCAGTTTAATTCCCCTGTTGCTTTTTCTGCTGCATTAAACTTACATGGTCAAGAAGTTGCCTCTGTGGTCTCTTTACCCGACCACAAAGGCAGTGAGATGAGTCTCTGACAGTCTACAAAAGCAGGATTCTTTACAGCTAAAAGGACTGATCCAAATAGGCCTCGGGGTAAAGCTGTCAGGCTGACAAAGGTCTTGACAGCACTTTGCTGATGAACTTTCAACTGCTCTCTCGCTCTGTTCATAGAAGCTATTGGTCAGAGAAGAAAAAATTAGAGAGAAAGATTAACTTTGCTGATGCATGCATAGGTATGAGTTTTGATCACTTAGCACACGTTGCAGAGATAAAAGTTACACTACCAGTATTAAAATCCCAGCAACATACAAAAATTTCCTCCAGTCGTGACAATACAACCATCATTCCCATGCTCATCTATTTATACAGAGTCCCAGCAACATCTACTCATCTCTATGATTAATCTGTACTTCTCAGTAATACTCAACCTTTTAGAATGCAATATCCCAAATAACTTTCCCAAAACTCACCATTAAAAAGGGTTTTGCTATGGGAGCCTGCTTTTTATTGACAAGTTAATAGCAAATATAATAGACTACAGAGAAAGTAACATTTAATTCCAAAGATTCCATAAACGTGTTGCATGAAAGTTAGTTGACAGGTGTTTTAGCTGGAATACTAAAATTTCATAGTACATGATTACACTTCAGCCTAAATAACATGCAGCACTTTGGAAACCTCAATCTGGATTAAAAAAATTATTAGGTTTTATCTGCTCTTTTAAGGAAATGCAGATTGCATTTTGTCCAGATTTTCACTTAATCTCTTACCAGTCGTTAAGCAACTGGTAACAGATACTTTATATCATTTTATAATCACAGTTTTGGCGAGAGATTTGATTCATTTCCATAGGAAGGCTGACTTGCAGGTGGGTCTTTTAATATTAAAGGAATTCGAAAAAACTCACAAAAATGCTACAGAAACTTTGTCATGGATTTGCTTGCTTGAAATACACATTTCTGTCTTCAATTATGCTTAACAAAATTACGTACCTCAGGTACATATATGACAAACTATCCTACGTCCTCTCTAATTGCAGCACTGGAGATGTATAGACAGAAGCATCCATCCCTTAAGTAAAATTACAAAATGCTCCAGAATGCAAAGTATATAAAAACATAGACGGAAGTATCTTTTATCTAGGACATTGCATGGCTAAGAATACACTGAATTTTAATCCTGGATGAGGATTAAGGTTATTTATGATAAAAAGAGAAACAGCAACAGAGTACAGATTACATTTAGTCCTCATAATTGCTTTGTTCTCTTGAAATTTTTTCAGCTACTTGTCGATTTCTCAAAATGCATAATAGGTCATAAATCTTATCAAATCTCTCTTTGCAGCAAGATCTCTTTTTGGCTAAAATGTCTCTGGTTTTGGGGTGCCAGAACAGCCCAGGAATTAAGTTTACTAAATTTAGTTCTATTTAGCATTCCCATGTTATTTCGTAAACTACTAAAACCAAACAATTGTGCCTCAGTAGTGTATATAACGATGAATATTTTAAATATTAGAAGTCATACTCAGTCCTAACCCCCACATACCATGTCAAAAATCTCATCTCATAGAAGAATCTTACATGAATGAGGGCTACACTGATTCAAAGCTGAAAGACACAAATTCCAAGAAGAAATAACATGATCAAGTAAAGAATTTGTTGGGCTTAAGGGGCATACACTGGGCTGTCAAATCAGCCTGAGCTTAAATGAGGGCACTCTCACATGCCTGGGAGCTGGCAGCTGTTTTTTCTGTGACCACACAGAACAAAGGTATCCAGAGGCTGAACAAGGGGATTCAGTCAGTTTTGCCAAAAGCTCAAGCTTTTTAGGGAAGGATGATGCATGATTAGAAGATATCTTCCACTTTATGGGATCCTTTTACAGGAGGACTTTTCACAGATACCACAGCTGGGCACAGTTTGAAATAAGGGACATGATGCTAGATTGATTGTCTTCTAGCAATAAAACCCAAGTATATCTAGGAAACAGACCACTGCTGGAAAAACTGAAGGTGCATTGCTCAGATAAAAACAAGACCCACCAGGTGCTGCCACAGGACTACTAGCTCTGACTGAGCTCTGCTTGGACATCGGCAGTCAGCTCTGCTGGTGCAGCGTATCCCCTCAGGCATCCCACAGAGGAACCCACTTCTTCGAGCCTCCTGAGCCTGAATACACCCCTGGACATCTGCAGGTTTGCTACTCTGTTCTCCCTCAATGTTTTTGAGGGAGGGAAAAAAAAAAAAGAAGAGAAAAAGTGCCTGCAGTCGCTAAAGCTAAGCTCTTGTTGGAGCATCAGTCAGAAGAGACACGAACGTTCTTTCTTCTGGGTGAATTAGATGAAAGTTTAGGTGGTGTTAAATGTTTGCCTGCGTGGTATGCCTTTGTAAAGTGATCCCTTCTCTTTAGCTCTCCACAGCAGGGATAATTTTTTTCCACATTTCCAGATTTTTTTTTCGCATCTCAACTGAAACTGGACATGACAAAACATAAACCCACCTCCCTTGGTTTGCCAATAGATGACATTGTTATGTGGCTCTCCATCGAGAAACAGATGTATTAATTTTGGATACATCTACCTGAAGCATTCGAGAAATGGCTCAAAATTATGACAATCAGAGTTCTGACTGACAGGTGCCTCCTTGATTAGTAGGCCACCTCTCACACGAACAAATGCTGGGTGAGTATATTAACCATCTGATTCTACACAAGTACACACGTTTTATGTTTGTCAACAGTAATAATGGCATTTTTACTTAATTTCTATCTTCAAAGCACTGCACAGTACGAATTCATTTCCAGTGATCAGACTTGCTATATAGAAGCACATTGGAAAAGTGGGTTATATCCAGACCCACCCCACTCTCACGCAGATGGACTCCACGGGCTTTCCCACTGTCCCCACCAAACATTGCAGATCACTAGTTTCAAAGAGCTGTAAATCTATCCAATGAAATGAACTTATTCCCTAACATGTTGATATAATAAACATGTGCAGATAAACTAGACACGTACAAATTAAACTTACCTACACCAGTCAAAGTCTCTCGATTAGTTATTATAAACTTATGTTTTAATATTCCAAGATGACTTCTTTATAAACTGAAAAAAGATCATTTGTAGCACAACTAAGGCAGCTAAATATTATAGGAAAACACATTCTTAAGTTTTCAAGACTATGAAGACACTTTTTTCATATCTTGTTTATTAAGATAGTGTATTTGCTTATTAGTTTTGTATTCCATAGTAAAAAAATAACAGTATGCATATTATATATAGCATATAGTGGTTTAGAGATCTCTAATCTCTTCTATGATTTCTGCAGTGCCAACAAGTAACAAATGATTCCATTACGAAAATGAAGATAACAGAAATATAATAAATACACAACACCTTGCGAAGAAAATTTTTTGCTTAATTTGAAATGCAAATGACTGAATTCGCATTCAAACTGAATTCAGAAAAAACATCTGCAGATTTGATCTGGCAATGAAAATGCCAGTGGAGCTTTGGATTTTGAGACACCATAAAGGTAATAGTCCAGTATTAATAGCAGTGAGATTTGACTTGACTTGTTAGCAAGAGGTAACAATAAATATAAAGCAATTCATATAATGAATTAAAGGACTTGAAAAAGTAGCACAGTGTGGAAAATTAAGACAATTAAATGTGCATAATACACTGAAAGGATGCAAGAACAGTTCCAAATAGGTATAGTGACCTCAGAGCTAAAACTGCAGCTTGCTGTCTACAAGTTTTGCAGGGATTTAAGGCTGAGTTTGCTTTCTACTGATAGTAACATTACTGGAAAAACGTTGAAGTAACGAAGAACTGAAGGAGTCATAAAAAGATTCCTGGAGTGACTATGCTTTGAAAATTATCATCTACACAGGCCAATCTAAAAAAATATCCTACCAGTAGCTAACCAACCCTATTCCCAAAAAATCTGGAAAAATATATAAACCTGAAATATTTACTGTAGAAGCCTTAAATATTTAGAAGACTTAATATTTATGAGAATGTTAATAATGATTCAGACATAATGATTCGTTTATAATAAAAGGTTCCTGTTACAAGAGAAAGCCCTCATTAAAGAAGAAATGCTCCATTTAAAATTAGGATTTTAATTGTACGCATCACTGTTATTACAGCTATCTACAGCTATCTACATTTTTTGATGGCACAATTGCAAGCAAAAGGTGGTCAAATACTATTAATGTATTTCCAAGCTATCAGAATTAATAAGTATAAGCAGGAAGATGTGGAAAGAAAATTTTATTTCATGCATATAAACATATAATTTTAGCAATTTTTTATTTGATTCATTTTTCCGCCTGATTTTATAAAATTGTATACATATTTTGACTAGTCAGAAATTATCAGAATTGTGTCTGGTTTAAACTGTTTATTTTTTCCTTTTACCTTACATGAGATATGCAGATATTATGATACTAAATCTGTAAGGTGATACCTGCTCATTTTCAAAACTGCATTCACTGGATAGACAAGGATCAGACCCTACTACAAAGTTACAGTCTACAGAATCATATTGATTATATTAAGGTATATGAACACATCAAACAGAAACCAGGCCTTTCTCATGACTTCTTACTGTTGTGTTGCGCCACTAGTATTTTCTTTCTTTATTATCCTCTTTTTCCCTAAGGTGCACTGCATACAAAAAAATCTCAGATTTCAATAGTTCTAACTTACTTAATTGATTCGTTTTTTCAATATATATCTGCAGTTGAAACTAATTAACTAAAATTATCTTCCTTTACACAAGACCCTGAATCTCATCTATTCACTTACAGATATTTAGGGCATAGATGAATCATATTTGACAGAAAAGTGAAAAAAAAAATTTCTATATTGTTGTATTTTCTGAAACCAGAACTTATTGAAAAAGTGCAATAAAATCATTTCAGCAAAGATCTAAATACTAACTCAAAGCATGCTTCTGGACAAAAACAAAAAAAGAAAATTAATTTCAACATTTTGTATTCTGTCTTTGTAGTGAGACTGACCCAAGTCAGGCAGGAAGATGTTCCTCTTCAATACTGACAGCACTGTATCCCACCTGGAAAAGCAGCCTTTATCACAATGGCGTTCAACAGTGACATCCCACACCTCAGACAGTATCTGAGCCAGTAGGATACACAGCATTTTTTGGAGAACCACTGGATGGTTGTCCTGCTACTCAGCTTTATATCAACTTAATTGGACCAAAAAGAATGCGAGATTTTGAGTGTTAAAATAAAAATACTACATTGAAAGAAATTAAAAGCCTAAAGTTGATTTTGCAACTTTGGTTTTTCTTTCTCTTTGAACACTGAGCTGAAAAAAATGGTCATAGTGTCAGTGCTCTTTCTAAAGGATCCTGTAAAATTCTGAAATTCATTTGTCCAAAGCTGTAAGTCACATAATTATTTCCTAACAGAACTTAAGGAGATTTTGTGTAAGCCTATAATGTGTATAGTCACAATAAGAAATCAAGTAACAAAAATGACATGAAATATCCTTGAGTTCTTCACTGGTCACCCTGCAAGTCAAAAGACACATGAAAGTGCCAAGTTGTAAGGGCTAAGTTCCTTTAGGTAGCCCTGCCTGAGCAGGGGGGTTTGGACCAGATGACCTCCAGAGGCCCTCTGCAACCTCAGCCCTTCTGGGATTCTGTGACTGCAATGGCATAACATCTCTTTTGTCAAGATAAATGGGCATGTAAATAATAACTCCTCAGGTGATTTGAATACCTTGAATCATTAACAGATTTCAAAGGTCAAAAAATTAGGTTGCCCTGTACTTCCTATATTAGGCTATGTAGTAGGATGGGCGTATATGGTATGAATGTATATTCAATTATGAGAAATCTATACAATATATGCTTATACATACATATACTCTCTCTCTATACATATATATGTACACACATGACATTAGGCAAGAGAAGGTGAAATAAAGCCCTGCCTGAAAACCCTAGCTGACCTTTGCAATCTTATCCTTTTTTCGTTTTTATGCAAGTTTTTGCACTGGAAGGAATTATTACACTCAAAGTTATTACTGACACTCAAAATAATTCCCATAGTCTCAAATCAGTTAAATTGAAACAACAGTACTGAAAATACAAGACTAAAAATAGGATAACATGGCAAGAAATAACACTGCAGTGGATTAAAAGTTTGGGGTGGGGGTTTTAGGCTCCATTATACTTTATGGAGTTTCCAAAATTTTTACGTCAGGTATCCACAGATCTCTGTTACTCAGCTTGTATGACAACAGCAAGAACAGACATGAAGGATTCAGGAGCCCTTTATC
This sequence comes from Oreocharis arfaki, assembly GCA_013398015.1. NCBI lineage: Eukaryota > Metazoa > Chordata > Aves > Passeriformes > Paramythiidae > Oreocharis > Oreocharis arfaki. Next base: position 1,856,390 of record VZRR01002859.1, on the reverse strand, counting down.
ACAGGTTAAGAGAGAAGGTTGAAGTAGCAATATATTTTCTTGGTCACAAAATGCAGAATCACATGACAAGTCACAGTTTAAGAGTTTGGCAAACAGGTAAACTAAACGTGGGTAACCACAGAGCTTAATCAAGTGGTTACTGATTTAACGATGATCTAAGGCTATGGCAGGAGAAAAACCCAGCCCAACAGTCCCAACCCTAAATGAAGAAAAATCTGATCTGGTTAAATTCAGAGCATTCTGCCTGCATCACCTGCCTGCACTTTTTTTTTTTTTAATATAAGAAGGAACTGATCATTTTTGCTAGCTGGACCCTATAAAAAGGGTATTTCAAGGCAAACATGTTTCCTCAGCAAACGTGGTGAAGAGCAAGCTAATTTGAAGGATTTCCTTACAAATTTTGTACACTCACACTAGTTTGAAAGCGAACCAACTTCCCAGAAGCAGAGGACAGTGATCCACATCTTACTTGAAATAGAATTCCTCAGTTTCTTGCTGGCCTTTTTTTTTTCCTGCTAGAAGCAGCAGTTCTAGGGAGGCATTATTGAAAAGCAGTGCTTCTTTCATGATGCATATAAACCCCATATCTTTTGAGAAACAAATTACGTTGAATGCTACAGAGAGAGAATTTATCTGCTATCAATTTGCAATTTGCTATGTAATTTTACGTCCTTCTGCTGTTTTTTTTTTGTTTTGTTCTACAGCTGCGTTAGTCAGAGCATACATAAATTAGCCTTTTAATGGACAATTTGACCTAAGAGTTCTGTGAAAGCAGAAAAAATCTTGACAATCCAGACATTTTGTTCTGACAACATTACCAACTTCTGTTAAAGCATTAGTACACAGCTGAATTGCATGGCATATGTACTCAAGTTGGTAAGGCTTAAATTAGCAAGCCATTATGTAAGCAAATTTTAAGCATAATTTAAAGGAACTAAATGACAAACACCCTGAAAAAACACCTGACATACAATTAAGAAAATGTTTCCAAGCTGTCTTTCTTTCCAAGTATAAATCACTGACATTATATTAAAATGAAAACAATTTCAGTGAAAGCCAGATCAGAAATACAACTGTCTTCTGCACTGATTATCAACGTTATTTTCTGCAACCACATACTACTAAGTTCAGGGAAATAAATTCTCATATATTTATAATGTATTTTACATCTGGATTTTCTACCAGTTGTCCTTTATGTATGTAAACAGAAGAAAGAGAAAGAAAACTGCTCTATTCCGAAACACAGGAAAATGGTGACAAAATTTACTTTTATCATTTGCTCCCAATTTTTTTCATTTTAAATTTGAAAAAAAAATAGTAATCCTAATGAAGTCTGTACAACGGTAGACTGATTGCTATGAATAAATACATGGCTTAATCTGGACTGTGGATCTTCCACCTAATCCTGTCAATGTCATACAAATTTCACTTAGTTCAATACACCCACAGCACTTCCTGAAATATTTGAATTTTGATCCAAAGAAACTGCATTTGCTCATTCATTTTTGTACCGTAAAATGTATGTCCTTTTCTAGAAGGAGAAAACATGTATCAGGTGATCACAAAGGAAATACATATTTTTGCATTACCTAACCAAATACTGTGAAGAAGTTTTACAGGAATGATGAAAGAAAAAAAGTTGTATTTTCAGTCATTTTTCTGCTTTACAAGGCTGTGGTACCATGGAAGGGAAGAACAAAGAAAGCAGTGACAGCCAGGCCATCAGGAGCACTGAGGCTGGGCCCTCCCCATCCTTTAGCAAACCATAGAGAACAACCAGTTGGACATTTTGCTGACTTCTCCACTGCCCTAAAAACTGAAATATTTCACATCACAGGGGAGAGGGAATGCAGTCGACAGAAGTAACTTAAACCCACCACGATTTTGGCAATTAAAATCTTTGTGTACAGAACATAACTAAAAGGATACGAAGTGAAAGTGTAGGCACTCTAAAAGGAACTAAAACGCTGGCCAACATTTTGCCAAAATGAAAGCACGTGGTCACTCCTGTCAGCTTTTTCTTAAGAAAAAAGGAAACCTACCTGACTTCCTTCTGAAATGTTATCTCACATAAAATTGAACTAAACCCATTAAATGTTGTCTGCCTGCTGCAACTGTATGAAAGGAGAGCAAACTCAGGTGAGAAGTGCAAAGAGCTAACCAATACTCAAAGAACATGAAAGAACTTAAGAAACATATTTGGGTATGTATTTTGACATACTAGAACAACAATCATTGAAATTTATGTAACTCATTAGCCACTAAAATATGCCAGTTATTGCCAATTAATTTTCTAAGTGTACTGACATCATCTCTTGATCAGCATAGGATGCCTAACGAAGAAACTCTCACTACAAGGTGCCGTGGGATGTCCTTTATGATTTTAAATGAGGAAAGAACATAAGAAGTTCTGCTATATGTATTTGAAAAAATCCTTAAAAAATATTTAGCACTTACTTGAAAAGGTCAAGAACAGCTTCAAAGCATTACATTTTTTAAATATTTAGCTAGAAGCAAGAGCTGCAAGGACCTCTTAGGGATCTTATACATTGCCCTACAGCCACAAGCAACCACATCACATAAACCCTTTCCTAACCTCATTAAATTTAGCCTTTAAAGTTTTACTGGGATCTTTTTCTTTCCAATAAGACGTGAAATAAATTCTCAAGGCTTTACTCTAATGACTATAAACATCTCTTTTCAAGCCAGGAGTGTTTAGGGCCAAGTTATACCCATTTGGTCTCATGTATTCACTGTCCTCTACTCTTATTGTTTATATTTTCTGCACTTCTACCTATCAGTTCCATACTTCCAGGTATCCACTACAATTGCTTTAGCTTTTGTCCCTTTACTCTCTCTAACCTTCCCTCATATGAGCAGCTCTCCACTTCCTGAATCATCCTCTGAACGACTTTCTTCGTGCCTATCATGGTTTGTGATTGTCAAAGATGGGTAGCACATGGGAAACAATATCCCAGATGAGGTATCATTAATTTCCCAACTCTTCAGGAAACACCTCAAGTCCAGGATAACACTTGACTTTTCTTGAGTTGACACTTCGGTAAGTCACACTTCATCATCCTCTCCAAATGAGGCACCCTTCAATAGAAGAAACTTGTGCATGTATTTTGTATTAATATAACTTATTATGGTAAAAATTCATGAGGAGACTAAGGGATAAATATGTTTTAAAAGTTATGAATATGAAAATTGCTGTATGCAATTAGTCAGGAATATTGAGCCACTGAAAATAATTAAGAAATAATATTTTTCTCATGTTGCTCTATATTAATTATACCAATTGTTCTTTTATAAAATACGCTATTTTTAGGCATGTATTATTAATTCTATTTATTCCATCAACTTTCAGAGACAGGAACTGCTGAAGCAATGGTACTTTAAAGAAATGTTCCCCATGTTTCTCACACATTCAGGACTAATTATTGGATACTTTCCCTCTGACTACCCCTAACTTTTTAGCTGTTAAAGAGTTGTAGGGTAGCTTTATCACACCATATAGAATTTGTTTTCACACATTATTATTAGGGCATTTTCTTGCCATGTGGAAGCCTGGAGTTCAACACAACAAAACCTAAACTAAGACGAGTGCAAATAATAAGGATGTATTTAATTGAACTTAGGACAATCTAGATGAGTCGGATACGTCTTCAGAACACATCTTCAGAGTTCTTTAGTGCTGTGGAATCTGTTTTCTGGATACCAAGTGACATTTTTTAAAGATGAACACCTAAGCTATCCCCTGCCAAAGACACAATCTCTCTTGTATACAGACACTATCACAATTTCTGTTATGTAGCCAAGTTTTTGTTTCAAATTGAAGGGTGAAGCATGCCTTGAGCATATGAGGAGGTCAGGTGAGGTTCACCTGAACTGCTCTCCAAAACCTAGGTGGCTAAATTGTACCTAAACGGCACTTAGGGCACTTGAGCGCTTTGCTGTTTCTGACCCTAAAGAAGATGCTGTTGCAAGGGCACTAATGTTTTAATACACACCAGTGGATGCATCAGTGATGCATTGCTTTAGTAAGAAATTAGCATCGACCTGAAACTTCTTTCACTCTGTCCTAAGCCATCTAGATAGAATGGAAAAGATCTAGAACTACTGGATTATTTTAGCACTTTATTCAGAGTACCACACAGAAAACACAGAAATAAGCTGTAGCAAGTTCTATTTCACAGCCATTAGAAGAACAACCATGCTCTCAGAAACTACTGACACAGAAAAATCCTACTGCAATACTCAGATGTGATAGAAATAATTTTCTCTGGGTGTTGAACAGTACTAAATTTCAGGTTACAGGTATGCTAGTATTTCAACGGGAGCATAACACTACTTCATATCACAAGCATAACTCAACAAAGAACGCATCAAAAACTACACTGGATTGTAGTTAATTTACACTTGTTTCAGCTCAGGTGCCAGAAAAGCTAGCTAATTTCCACACTCAATTCTCCAACTAAAAATCTACCACCTTTCACAGAGCTGCCCAAGAAGAGGTGGTAAATGGACATGCACTGTTCTGCTCAAGTACTGCCACCTCTTCTGCCATGCACAGGATGTGGGGATGAACAGAGAACTACCCTCACCTATTTGAGATAAGACACAGGCACTAGTGGTGAATATGCCTGTACTTGATCCTGAAAGTTCTGCAGATTTGTCAAATGATAACTACAGATTCAAAAAGGATTCACTCCACCTTGCTCATTATACTTACATCCAATTTGCTTGCCTATATATATTATTCAAAATGTAAATCAAAAAAGTGATTTTACAAGAATTCCCTGAACTTCTGCTGCAGCCAGAAGTGAAACACAGCAAACCATGTAAAACAATGTAAAATAACAATTAAAATACTAAATTAGATTTCCTGAAGCTGATGGAAGGACCTTGCATGCAAAAAGTCAAAACTCTTAACAAAACACATACTTATGAAATAAAATTTTATTACACTTTATTGCCTCTACTTCTTAGCCTAATAAATAATTCTCAGCTCTTAATTTCTTTTATTGTCATAATTTTGACAACAGTCTTGGGTTTCCTTGTTGAGCTATCTTTAAGGCCTATGTTCAGCTAAGGGACGTGTAGGGCCTGGGTGTTAGGATTCCTGTTTTTCCCCCATCCCCTGTGGATGATTTTGAAAATTCAGTTCAGTTTCTCACATTAATATGTATCCCAGTTAACTAACAACATTATAATAATAAATTATAAAAAGCATGGATTCTAACCACTTTGTCCTCCTTTGGGAAAGCATCCAAGGAAGCAGAATAAAAAGAGAAAAGAAAAAAAGAAGAGATAAAGAATAAAATAGGCAAGTATTAATAGACAGATTTCAAAGAAATGCAATTCTAATAACTCTCTACGAAGAGACAAAAACATAAAATTAAGAAAAAAAGAGCTTAAAATAAAAAGATGACATTACTACATATGTTGAAAACATGTTTTCCCACCCTGACCCACAGAAGCATAAACAATATAAGAAACAAAATGCAAGTTACAAATGAATTGACACTCTTCCATTTCTGTGACTTGAAATAGTGGGTGAAAAATGCTTAAAACATATATGCAATTTTTTTTTCTGAGTAAAGATAAGCTGTATCACATGCACTCATTAATAGAATAATGTAATATATCACAGTAAACTATATTTTCAGAGACTTGCTCTAATGACACCACCCACAGGTGATCCAATGTAATGCACCTATTTTTACTAATACATTAATACATGCAAATTTCTGTACAATTAACATATATAGTTTTTTTCAGAATGTGAATTTAATTTAATGGACTCACAAGTACATTGAGGCTATGGAAAACTTCTAAAATAAAGATGAAATGCATCTTTTTGGGGGGTCATTTTTGGTTTACATGAAATTTCAGAAGGCCTATTCAGTTGATGTCCGTCTTAAGGAAAGTGAAAAGGCCACAAACTAGTTCCCTTGTGATCATGATTATCTGCTATAAAATCTACGTTAACTTTTAAGTGAATTTTTTTTGATACCAAGAGCACAGATAAATTTACTCTACAAAAGCCCGGCATCTTAAAGCCATAGGAGAAAGTTGCCTCATCTCATGATAGATAACAAAACTATTAATGTAATAAAAAGGGGTGTGTAAAATTTTTTATAACACGCCATAGTCCTTGATGACCAGACAAAAATAATCACTGGATAACAGTATTCCAAATTTAGATCCTACTGCTCATGTATAAGCGAGTAGCCAGAGGCTTGGAAGGGACTGACTGACCAGAGGGTACTCTCGGATATCGTTTGGTTTTGTGGAAAGCTACTGCAGCTAACTCATGCAGATCAGAGGGAGAACGATTCAGCTCACCTGCCTGAAATTAGGATACTCAATCCAGATTAATCTGTAGTTCTATGCTTTAAATAAATTTAAAATAAATTGGCATAACACTTTCACTGTGCTAAGAAAAGTGGATGGGTTCTTTTTTCCAACCAAAAAATTGACTGATTTAATATAAAAGTAATCTATAAACGTTTATTACAAACTCTATGAAAATAAAAAATGTAATATTAAATAAAGCTTCAATAAAAAATTATTGATGTGGAGTTGTACCTGAGCAAAAGGGTTTCTTCTTCATTCTATGAAAAACAAGTATTTTCTTCAAGCTGTCACTCAGTAGAACTAGACACTATTATTCTTTCGCTTTAATTAACTCTGTGATTCCCAAGCACCTTGACAGTCATTAAATACATTCTGTTACTTGTATGATTTTACATTGATTTACTTGTATGATACACACCTCATAATGAAGCAATGAACGAAACACTTAAGTAAAATGAGGCACAAAATGCCAAACTTAGGGTGAACAATCTGCAGCATGACAATGTCAAGGAGGCTTTTTCTTAAGAGTAGACATCAGAAGACTTACATTGTTCGATCGCAGAGAGACACGACCTCCACATCGAGCACAGAACTTGGTCCGGCAATAAGAGCATAAATGGCCACAACCATCTGCAAACTTTGTTTTATGACAGATTCCACATGTTGGAGCATCATCCTTGTGCTCTCCCTGGTAACGGCGGGCTTCTTCCCCTATCTTTCTTACTTGCTCTTTATAGCTTTCAAATTGTTGATGCAACCTCCTGCATAGATGAGAAAAAAGTTTATATAGCACCAATAGGAGGAAAGACTACTACTCTGTATTTCTTTCAGTTTGCAACTCTACCTAAAATTCTGGACCTGTTCACAATACTGTATGTACCTCATACCAAATACACACTGCCCACAGAAGACTGTATAAGGCAATCTAAAGGGAAAAAAATAATAGACAGCTTTATTCTTGAAGGTTTACTTCAAAGGTTACAAGCAAATCATTTCACTTAACCAGAAATTGATCCAAATGCATATATTAAACAAAACTGTCTACCATGTACTGAATAAAAGAAATAATTGTGTGATCAAATTTGCATTTCTTTTTAAACAACTTAATTTATACATCAGGTGTAATCAAAATACGTAAATCAATCTTCAGTTTCAGTGCTCTGAAAATCTAGATTACTAACACATACAACAAATATTTCAAAACACGGTGTACAATCACACTGACCTTACAAGAATATAAGAACATCTTTTTATTTCAAACCTCTATATTTACAATCTGTTGTGTTTTCTCTTGTTAAGTATGAGAGACTACTTAAGGTTTGCTATCCCTCATTACAGATATTTCCTCCAGCTTAGCTGTAGGAGTACGTAGAAGCATTAGCAGGTACAGAGGTTCCTACAGTGAAGGCTGGTGTTCAAATACGTAGCACTTCTCCTCCAGCTGCCCAAATAACAGACACACTCTCCTTATGCCCACCAACTGGCTAAGCATGCTGCTGCATCACAGACCCACCTCTTCATCACAGCTCAGGGAAGAGAACACAGCCCTCCGGCCTTCACTCCCCCTTCTATAACTCAGAAATAATAATAATAATTAAATGCTTAGTGATAAAATCTTTCTTATCATTATTATATTTTCCCTGGGGAAAAAAACGTTCTCCTGTTTGTTTCTATGAAACTTTCCTGGCAAAGATGACATTTCAGAGGGAAACTATCCAAAGTTCTGGGCATTGCCAAAAGGGGCAATCTGGATACTCTCCCAATCCTGGCTGCATACTGCAATTGCTTCTTGGGCATCAATTTCAACATTCACTAGATCCCTCACAGTGGCCTAACCTATGAACCTGAACTTGAATCAACAGAAAACTAAATCTCCTCCAAAAAAACAAAGAAAAATTATTTCCCCATCATTCTGCTTCTGGAAACTTGGGAGGAACATAGGACATGAGCTCCCAAAGCCAGAAATTAAAGGGACCAGTAAAGAGCTGGATCATCCTATTTAAAGCAGCACCAAGCTCAGCTGCCGTGAAGCTTCATTTACTCCATCCTGAAGCTTAACTTAAATGGATTGTATTTTAGCTGTTAACTATCTTATTAGTCATCAAATCATACAAGAAAGAAACATTTCTGTAGGTGCACCAGGACAGCACCGCAATTCCTGACTTTCATTGTCATGAGCTTGGGCAAAGACCTCAGACAGCCTAAGCAGGAGAGTCCAGCAGGGCACAACTTGCACCATGCAATGTAGAAACCAGGCTTTTCCAGATGTTGCTTCAAATCTACATTTCCACAGATAACATTTAAAAAATCATCAGCAGCTACACAGATCATGAATAGAAACAGGGAATCTTGAGTTTAATAAATGGAAACAGAGGTCTTAGTGATACCCTTAATCTCTGCTTCCTGCTTTGAGCTATCTACTTCCTTAATCAGCACTGAGACTCACACCATTTATCCAGTGTATTTTAAGGGACACGATTCCATGTTTCTGTGGGCTTTGCATGTGTGTGTGTGTGTGTGTGTGTGTGTGTGTGTGTGGTGAACTCGTCTGGACTTTTAAGATGTAAGTGATCAGTGTTTTTTCATGCTGTTTTGGTGAAGCGGATATTTTTACTTTAACATGATATTCAAGCCTAAAAAATGACAATTCAACTTAACTCACAGGAATTGCGGTAAAATATACATAATTCAGTTGGACAGGAATATTATTGCTTGTAAATACATAAATCAACCAGCTCTCACACTAAAACCAGTAACTTCACATGGGCACATTCTAGTGAGAACACAGCAATAGCAAAAGCTAAGCAGCCAAATAATCTATTCTCCCTAACTACAAACATGATGCTTAATACTTAATGTTCTATGCTAATAAAAAGCTTGGCAGGAGCAGCAAGGGATTTTGTTCTATTTTATTTTTTTACTAACCTGCTTAAAAAACCTTTGCAGTATTGAGTAAGATGAGAAAAGTAGGTCAAAGAATTAGGCAAAACACTGGAGAAACTTAATACTTTCGGCCATATAACTGGATTACACATATGAATTTACTTATCTTACACAGCTGTTCACTTATAATGCGTAAAAACAACTGAAGACATTCAGGAATTTTTATAATAACCAGATTAAAGAATGCAATTAAATAATGGAGAGGTCTGTAGGTAAATTTCTTATTACATCAAATATTCTATTAAAAAATGAAACCATGGAAACTAAATTCAGTTCTCCTCCACTAAAGTAAAACGAAAAGCCCTGGCTGTGCACTAACACGGCAAGGGAAGATAAGGGCAAGCACTGCCCCGCTTCCTGCTCCTTTCCAATTAGACCATCTACATTTGAATTTTTTCTACCTCATACAAAGCTTATGAAGAGTATTAATACAATTATTTCTTGTCTTTCTGTGTGCAACAAGGGGTAGATGAACATACTACCAACTGGGCAAAACTTAAGCGAGATGAGATTGAAGTTCTTTATAAATAAGTATCACTTGTTTACAGATTTTTTTATTTATGCATCCATGTAAGACACATTTTACTATGAGGGGTTTGAAACCTTTATCTTGCATGTCATACATGGCACTACTGGGGAAATTCAGACATTTTATCTAGACACTTTATTCTAGCAAGAATGGAATTGGAGAAAATGACTGCACATTTCACAGCGCAGAAAGAATCTTACCCAGCTCACAGCAGGTCTGGTTCAATCAGCTCTTTTTTTAACCACCTTTTCTACCTTATTGAGGAAAAAGCTGGATCTCTGGCTATTCTATAATGGCAGCAGCAATCCCTCTCAATAGTTTTGCTGTATATAGAAGTTTATTAAGTATTAAGCAAGAACTGAAATACAGATGGTTGGTTTTGATTTGCTCTTTAACTTCCAGGCTATTGAGCACACTTTCATCAGATGCAAGGAAAATTTAAATCTATTAAATATTCCTTAATGTAGACAAGCACCTGAAGGTTAGGCTAAAGACTTAAAAACAGCATATGATATAATGGCTTAGGCAGACCCTTGAGGCAGATACCAATTCAATCCCCTCTGACAGAAAGTGCAACCAGATAACTGTGTAAGAGGGATCTATGCATGTATCCATGTGATTTTGCATCGTGCACCTGAACATTCATCTGGTTCTGCTACTGAGGTGAAAGGTATTTGAAGGATTACTCCGAGACATTATTGCAGTATTTCACTTCCTGTGCAGACCTCCCACCACTCTTAACAAAAGAGCTGCATCCACACGAGCTGACGTGGCTGGGGAGGGTGCTGCTATTTCACACTCACACGCGTGGCACATGGGCATGATCAAAAGAAGATCCCACTATGGGAGAATCTTTGGCACATCACATCTCCTATGACTAAACCACACTCTTCTGTTGCTAAAATACTGGAAGAGATTGAGCTGCTTGGAGAGGCACATCAGCCTCAGGACTTCACCGCACGCACATGAGAGGTCAGCATCACCACCCATAGTGCACAGAAACCAATACACAGTTTGCATGTCTACAGTGAAAGACTTAACCCATTCACTCACTTCTACAATATACATATAACTCAACATATTTTTAGGTTGCTAGTGGTTTTTTTCTCCAAGAAAACATGATGGCTGCCTCCTCCCATTTTTTTTTTTAAAGGCATTCGCAAAAAAAAGCTGCTTCAGCTCTGTTATACATATACCATATTTTCATTTGAATATTCAGTATTTTACTTCGACAGTGTAAACTAGTAAAAAAATTACTGACACACAGTTCTTCAAAGCTTTACTCACGTCTTCATATACTTAGCAAAAAGTGTAAGCCTTGGAGAACACTTGTGGTAAATACCTCACATAATTTAAACCTTTCAGACATCTCACTGATATCATTAGGAGGAAAAACAATGGACATTGAGGCCATTTATAGCACTGACTGATCAAGAAATGTTACAGCAAGCCACAGAAAAATTATCATTTACATTCTTGGGTTCTCTTGAGCCGGACCAAGAAGTATATTTATATTCTTATCATTGAATTTCTTATTATTTTAATTATTGAAATTAATATACAAGACTTTAATTTTTTAACATACTGTATTATTGCTTCTTTTGCTGTTTCCTGCCTCCTCCCATTTAAATTCTATTTTGCTGTTTTAAATACCTATCTAAAATATTTGCACATACATGAGGAAAAGTAGGAAGCTTCAAAATAGTGCATTTGCATATTTATGGTCTGTCTGCACAGATTTTATAGAAATTTGATAAAGATTTGTGTGTCTTTCGTGCACAGTTACATTTTAAATGACTTTAAATGCAGTATGAAATTATATTTTGTACTTCCTTAGAAATCCAGTAGATGGCAATGCAGATCGTATTTTCACTCTCCAGTTCAACTCAAATGGTTCAATGTTGAAATTAAACACCTGATGTAATGTCATAAAAATACTATGCCTTGTCATGAGTTCATGTTAGTAGAAAAAGTGCCACCTTCTAAGTGACATAGCCTTAAGTAACCATCCACCAGCAGCTACTGCATGTACGAAAAAAAGCTTAGCAAAATGCAGTATTTTGTCCTCTTCACCCACGCCACACAAACACATCATCACACAGCTCAGACAAGTTTTTCCATAAGATAAGCAGGCGTTTTACCAAGCTCTGTTCTTAGCATTCTTTTTTTGTGATAAATAAATAACTAAAAATGCAAATGGCAATATTTCATATGCCCACGAAGGCAACAGCTAGAGCTGAAAACCTGTTGGCAATCCTTAATCAGCTAACAGTGAAGCTGTGACCTGAAAAATGTGGTTCAGCCGCTCTGTAAAGCTGGGAGTACCTCAGCATCACTGGATGCCAGCACTGCAGGCACCCATCTCACAGAAGCGCTTCCAGAGCGAGCAGCGTGGCACCTGGCTTTGGCCTCAGCCCCACCAGCACCTCAGCTGGGAAAAGATGTTAACTTGTCCTGGCTTTTGGGAATGCACACTTTAAACAACAAAGCCAAGACAGGCAATTTTAGCAGGTTGCTGTGGATACTTTTGTCTGAGTAACAGGAAATGAGGAGTTTATGGGGAATCTAGCATGTGTTGACTAGAAGAACAGCTGAAGTTGAGTGGAGAAGTCTAGATATACTTCCTGGTTACTTCATGAATCATCACATGACATATAAATCCATTATTAAAATTTATACTCTCTGTACAGGTAGGACAAATTAAGGTTGACTAGTAAGCAATAAACCTAACTCTTCAAGCTCCCACGTTCTTGATGTAGCAATGTTACTGTGTTAAGTCCAGGATACTTTTGAATGTTTGGGGGTGTGCTGCTTTTTTATCATGGGCAGTACTTGGTTTGGCTATTTTGTAAAGATGAAATAACTGCTGGATGTACTCACATTGCAAAATATTGGACTTCTGAGTGAATCTGGATGTTCATATTTCTACAATAACGCTATTACTGTATTTTTTTATTCAGTGTGAACTGTTGTTTTAAGAACCAAACACAAGCAAGACATGGTTTCTAAAAGCTGTGAAACAGGTAGCAATATGATTAATCAGCTAATCTTCAGAGGTAAAAAAGGGCCACATTTCTGTAAAAGAAATACAAGCATTAATCAAAGCACTTCAAATGGTAGAGTTAACAGCTTCCATATCCATATTTTCTCCTGCACATACTGACAGCTTCTAGTCCCTTTGCTGTTTCCTACTGTCCAACTTGTCACTTTTCTGCAACTCTACTTACCACCCATTTGACCCTTCCCCAATCACATTTCCTGTAGGTCTTGTCTCTCGCTCCTACACGTTTTTTAATAAATATATCAATATAATTATTATAGACAACATATATTATAGCATGTTCTATATCCTATAATAAAAACAGTAAATATTCCTCATAATCTCAGATTTTACCTGGACTGAAGCTTTCTTCATTCTCCCCTGTTCACTCAACACACAGCTATGGATCTACTCCATTTTCTCTCAACTTGGTGTTCACCTGCCACCCATGACATTTTTCACCTCACCAGCAATCACCTGAAACCTGCTGGGCATCAGCCCTTTCTTCTCCACATGCCAAGATCTCTTCTTCCTCCCTGTTTTATTGCTGCAAACACAAATCTCATCATGCTCATAACTCACAGGTCTGTCTACCTCACATTTGTCTCCTTCTCTCCAAATGGAAGTGTTTGGCATAGATACTGACTCCTGTCAAGGGCGACCTGTACACCAAACTTCATAAACGGAAATAGAAATTTTCTTGTACCTCCAGCACAACTTACTGCCCTCTCCATTCTGTTTTCCACTCGGGACCAATAACCACTGTGCTACACACTGGACTCAGACCTACTTACACCTTCACCTAAACTGCTGTGTAAGTGGTGGGGACTAATTTTGCAAATTAAAACCAAACCAAAACCAACCAAACAAAAAAACACACACACAAAAAAACCCCACTAAAGTTTAGCCTATTTCATATCTGTTTAGCTTAAACATTCAGCTATCACCAGCTCATCCCTCAATTCCTTTTCCTGCCAGTGCAAGCCTGTCAGTCTGATAGTCTAATCACAGTTCTGCAACAAATATAATTTAATTTATTTTACCTCTCCCTTTGTATTCTTCCGATGAATCTGCTTTTCTACTGCATAAAACATAACTGGCTTATCTTCACCTTCAAAGACTTTGACAGCCTATTTCCATCTTGCCTGTGATTTCTCATTCAGTACTGAGATGCTTCTGTTCGAGTTAAACTTTCAAGCAAGAATCACAGAATAGTTTGGGTTGGAAGGAATGTTAAAGATCACCTAGTTCCAAGCCCCCTGCCATGGGCAGGGACACCCTTCACTAGAAAAGGTTGCTAAAAGTCCCATCCAATCTGGTCTTTGAGGACTTCCCTTTGTTGCCTCTAAAATGAGAGTATTAGCAAAAACACCGTCATCACATTATCCTCCTTAAAACTCTCCTTCACCTTGATGCCTGCAAAGATCTGGACAAAAATTAGATATGCCAAATAAAACTTTTATTTAACAGGCCAGGCAACACAGACTCTCCTGTCTGTTCTTATTATTCTGTTATTCAACTAATACTTACAGTGCAGGCTGCCCTGTGGCAAAGACTGTCTTTTTTTCTACACGTGTGGAAACTCCCACTCAGAAAGGTTACAGTCCATGACAAATGCTTGCAGGCAATACGGTAGCACCAATCTCCCAACACTATTCAGAAATCCTTGAAGTAATTTTTTAAGCTTCTTTTAATCATGCTATGATTCTAGTAATTTACTTTCTGCTTTCCAGCCCTCAGGCAAAATACTTACAGCTTTCCCCATGTCCAACACATTTTTAATGCTGTTAGTATTTCCTATAGGTCTATGACACCAGCCCAGGAGCAGCAAAACCATGAAACATTTTATTATGAGAATTGTGATAAAATTCAGACTTGGCCAAGACAAAGGTTTCACTTACAGACTTCACACAGGAACTTAGACTTGGCCACCAAGGCCACAAAGTTTTCCACATGTAGCAGATACTTTTGCCCTCTACACAAGTTACCTTAATTCCAATTCCTTCCTTTAATCTATTATCAAGCACATGCTGGCAGCACCCCCACAACCCTGTACAGGCTGATGCAAAAAATCCCACACCTTGTTTAGAAAGTGCCCCTGCTCATCACATCAGAGCAGAGACACACCAGCGAAGTGGTGTGGGCTGCAGCTTTATTCCCAGGGCTCTTATCTGGTGCCTTTTCACCAGCAGGAACTGTCATTTTCAAGTTAACATTTTACTTAGGGCAGGTTTTCTGCAAGCATATAAACGAGCTCATTAAATAACTTGTATAAAATGCAATTTTTCATCTTCCTGGAAGATTTCCTAATGTAGATTATTGGAAAACTTTATTTTCATATACTTCTATTTGTTGAGGTTTTTTTAAATAAGTACAGCCCACAAGCAGACTTCTTCCTTACACAACTGAAGAACTGTGAGTCAAAAATGTGCAATATCTACAATAATTTACATTCCAGCTTCCCACAGTTCCTCCCAAATGACCGATATCCTTTCTGAGGTAAAAATGAGAAACCAGAGAACGAAGTAAGCAACACATAATAGTACTAAAAAAGGCACAGCTGAGGAATTCAGAAAGAAACTGTGCGTGTCTTGTATTAAAAACCATTTACATGTTGAGATATATTTAGTACTGAAGGAATCAGTGCCTCCTGCTTAAAATCAATTGACAAAGTGACAGTTTGACTGGAGCCAGCAGAGGGGTGGTGACAACACCCCAAAATGTGTCAATGCCTCTTCCTTTGGTCTTAATCAGTATGGCCATTCTTGCACACCTCTTACCTCTGTGGGCAACCTCACCAGCATCAGTCATCCCACGTAACCATCACAGCTCTGATGCATTTTCCTGTTTAATTTCTTCACCACTCAGCTCTCCTAACACAGGCAGTGCAGCAGGAGAGCAGCTGGTTTGCTCTGAAGAGTTGTCACCAATTCCAAGCGAGAAAGTTCAAAAAGTTTCATGAGTTCATACACATAGAGCTGTTAGCAGCCTGAATTTTACCAAACGCAACCACTTAAAAAGAAATGTCACTATGTTACAGTCCCAGTCTCACTGCAGCATTAAAACATGCGCTCAGGCCAAGCATTTTCTACCTAATAAACACAGGACCTATAAGTATATTCAGCTTTTTAAAGACTGCTGAAACTACTCATACAACAAAACTGCATAGGTAAATGGCTCTATTATTTTATTTGCCGTTATTAATGCAACACCTGTTGCAGAAAAATCAGCCATAATGACCAAGGGACTGCAATACCCACACAACCACAGAGTTAACCAGTCCAGGAAACTCAATGGGGTTAGTAACAACCAAAAGAAAGAAAATCTGACCCCACACAGTTGCATTAATGCTTATGGATGGAGAAAAAAAAAAAAGGCAGTAGCAGAATCAGAAGCTGAGGAAGAGGCAGCAGAAGTGTGAGCTTGAGCATCTCTTGCAACAGTACTGTGAAACCCGGGCATTTTAAGATATAAAGTTGTACCACTGTACAAGGTGCAAATATCGCTTGTATGTGACTTTATCAGGAATATGTGTCTCTTATAAAAAAGGCTTTTCTTACTCAAAATCAAAATAAAATTATTTGCTACAAAAATAGTTTTAAATCTGAATTTGATTTTCTACAGAGATTGCTTTAAAACTGAATTTCAGTTCTCAAAAACTTGTCAGCTTAATAGTCGCCGTAAGATCCACTGTAAAAAGAGGCCTGAGAAACTTTCTGCTCTCTACCCACATTATCAAACCACAAGGAGACCATCTTCCACCATATCTTCAATTCTCAACACTCTTACAATTTAACCCCTACTAAACTGGGAAGTAAGATCAAGATTCCTTTCTTCCCAGTTACTTCAGAGACAAACATCTATGCACCAAATAATTTTTTTAAAATAAATAAAGAAGTTTTATGCAACGCTTACTTAAATTATGAAATCAGGGCTTACTCTAACACGAAAGAAAGACTGACAAAAATATTAAAGGCAATTAATTAAGGTTAGTTTGCCTTTGTTCTTTCAGTGAAATGTTTTCATTCTCTGTGTTTTCTTCATATATCACAACAGAACTGTTTTAGTACAGGTGTATGGCAGAAAACAAAGATCCCAGAAACACTCAGCCATGCCAGTACCATTTGCAGCATTACAGGGCATATGCTTCTACATTACTGCCTTTGCAGCACCAGTAATTTTCATACACGGTTGCTTATTTAAAACAACAAGCCTGTAAGTATGTTAGACACAAGCTTCTCTTATAAAAACTTTTAAAGAAGACTGCTGGAAAGTTCCTTCAAAAATTTTTCCTTATCAACTAAGTGATGTCATTTTCCTCATTTACTTAAATATTGCTGCTATTAAAGTATTGCTGATCACTTGAATATTACTGAATGTAATCCAGCACCACACTCTCTTCCCCATGTTGTATAACAGACACACAGAGCTTGTCTCCTGAATGAGCTGACCTATGTCAGCTTGCAGTGGCATAACAATGCCTTAATGCCACAGAGTGATCCTTTAAGTAGGAGTCTCTGAGCTCCATAGGAAATTTCTGCAGTAAACTACTATTTTTTGAAGTGGCTCTGCCAGCAAATGTCCCTTAAAACACTTCAAATATATGAGTAAAGAATAACTTTATTTACTCTTCAAGAACATTAGTTTCATTTTATTATGGAATACAAATATCATTTATTTAAGCTAAACTTCACCACAATCAAGTTTTTGTGAACAGACAAAACCGAATCTGTTTTCAGAATGACATGAAAAGAGAATTAAATAATGTTCTCTTCAATTTATTGAATTAATTTATTGAATCACATAATATGCTACTACAGGCATGGGGTTTTTTTCCAAGTATGGTCATCATATTGCAATCAACCAGCCCTAACATGGAGAATAACTGGAAGTCACATAAACCAAAGTACAAAAATCAAGAGAGGAGCAGGGCAGGGGGAAGAGGATGGGGGTGGGGAGGCAGGATGCTACAGTAGAAAAGCTCAGTTTAAGGATTGGAGAATGAGGAAAAAAGGTTAATGAAAGTCTTATGGAAAAGTTTTTAAAAGTGAGGCACAGATTTGCACCAACACAAAATCACAAACATGGGTACCAGTATTTAGCTCTCTTGTTCTGAATACAGAACCATTAACCACTAGACATATTAATGAAGCAACACATGAGAAGGAAAGGTAAAGAGAAGCCCATTTATCCAACTGAACCAATTCAAAAAACAGTTCCTTAGTGCAACCCTATCTAAATTGCAATTAGCAACCAGAGTTAAGAATAGACCTTGCTATACTCTGACAATATTGGTTTTGCTACAGTCACACAATTGCAAAAGATGTTTAAACACCGTATCATCTGCTACAAACAGTGCAATGCACACGAGGCAAAAAAAAAAAAAAAATCCTCAGTGCTGGAATATATCCCTTCAGTCAGCTGGCACCTGGTAGAAAGTTTGGGAAGTTGAGAGGTATGTGTCCTGGTTCAAAATAACAGGAAATTACTTTGGAGCAATGCTTATCAAAACTGCATTCCGAAACAGTCTTTCTCATACATGCATTTGAAAAAAAACCAGAAATCTGAGTATTTTTGGCATCCAATGTGTTAAACAGATGATAGGTATCAGATGGCAATACGGGGTGAGCAGCAAAAATATGACAAAGCACAGTGGTCTGTAAACAGAGCAAAGCTACTGAAATTCTAACTACCATATGGTGGTAACAAACAGGACACGTGCAAAACAGGAAAAGATCTCACAGTGAGGGGTGTGATAGGAGCCAGCAAGATGCAGAACTGAAAAAAAAAAATACAATAGGACTGCAAGCACAACAGTGATAACATTTCAAATTAATTATATTCAGCTGAGGCTCAGTGTGTACAGTATGTCTTCTACCTAAAAATAATTTAACAGCCTTGCTGAGAGCATCTCTAATTTATCATCCTGTTCACCTTCCTTTATAATTTCCATATTACAAGGAACAAAAAAGGCTCACACATCTATTTTAAATATACCATCAAAGTGCGTGAACACAAGATAATGATTAAGCTTGTCTCCAGCATTATTTAATTCTCTTCATTCTTTTGGATGCCAAAGTAAACACAAATGAAAAGCATATGGCATCTCAGTGAATTAGAAAATTAGAAAAGGAGAACATTAACTGGTTTCTTTTATGCTTTAAGCATAGCACATGGTAAAATTAAAAATGTCAAGGCTCTTCATATTTATGATTTATTTTCAGTTCTTCTCTGAATGTACTGTCTGTTGAAGTTATATGTTCTCAAGAATACTATTTGTGAAAGAAAACCAATAGCATTTTTCTCTACATTTTTATTGCCTACTTCTTCTCCAGAATATCATGGCTCATAACTGTTTAAAAAAAATTGTCTTGAGTTTGAAATTATTTTCAGTAGAAAAATGGAGCCTCTTTTGTGATGAGCATCCCTGCTCACTAAGATTGTACAAGCTAAGAAATGAATCAGTGTTATCAAAAAAATTTTCTGCCAAACTGTCTCACCTGATGAAGTTGTTGAGTAGAAAGTGTAAGTCCAAAATGAGTGTAAACTATTTTTTCTTTGATCTAAATTTCCACAGCAAGGCCTACAGAAAAACATGACATCCAATTCCAGGTTTTCATCTCGTTTCCTTCCTGCATCTATCAACATTTCGATTGATTCCCAAGCCTACTGTTTATGCCCAAACTCTTATGAAAAGACATTCCCATCAAAAAATTTAGTCCTCACAGTTCAGTACTGCTAAAATTTCAAAATATGGATTTTATTCCCATAATAATGCATATTGGAAAAATGCCATTTGGACAACATAGCAGAAGGACATCAAGAGGGATGCTTCAGTAACCATTCCTCACATCCGGCAGACCCACTGCAGTTCTCTCCTGAGGAGTCATACTCATCATAGGCATGATTTTAAGAGAAGAAAAGCTTCTGCCAACTTATTTACCATTTAAGTCCTAGAAGAAAACCCCTAAGGCTAATTTTAAACCAATAATGTCTTAAATAAGAGGAGTGAGTGTCCCTTGGGAAATACTGCACAAAGTCTACTAACCTGTTTTATGATTCTGCCTGCTACTCTGAAGTACCCATAAATTTGGCAGAGAGACATTTCTCCGAAGGCTTTCCTTGGTTAGTATTTTTCTGCTGTTCTATAGCATCTCACAACAGCCTACTAAGCAGTGTGCAGTCACAGAGATTCAGGCTCCCTGATCATTTTGGACCACCACAGGTGGCTGAGCCATCACATGTCATAAGCCCAGATCTTCAGAAAATTTGGTTCAGTCCCATAGAAGGCTCCAGGTACAAATCTGATACTCCAGTGGAACTGTGTCCATAGACAAAGCACTGAAAATTTTCAAGTGACCAGGTTAGAATTTGTTCCAGAGTACCTGGATCTAACCATAGCATCAGTCTCCTACTTACTCTCTAGTAGGAAAAGGTATTTCATTCCCCTTGGCTAACCCTTGGCAGAGCCAAAACCTGTAAAGATTTAGGTCCTGTCATAACTCAGTATTTTCTTAACCTAAAAATGGATTTCCAGATGGAGCTAGATGTAAAAGAAGAATATCAATCTTTTATATCAGGTTTTCTTATTGCTTGAGCCAGCAGTCTCTAAGCAGAGTTCTTGTCGTTTTGATGACACTGACTTGCCCTTCTGCCAAATTCATAGATTTTTCACAACAACATGGAACAGTCACAGAATGTGACCACTATCCTGCAGTCTCGTTCTGCACCACATTTTAAAAGGCACTCCCTCCCTTTACTTGGGATACACAATTTAAAATCCAAAGCTGTGTGTCAAGAGTGCTCAAGGCATGTTTTTATCCAGCACATTGTACCATATTCTCCAAAAGCTGAACAGAATGATGAAGAGTGAAGCTGTATGGGTATCTAGAGTGAGATCCTTCAAAATGGATGATGATTTCTTACCAGCTCTCTCCACCCAAGTGGAACAACTAAAAATTTCTTTCTATCAGCTATAATCCGAACAGCCACAGTGCATTTCTGAAGTAGAAGTGAAAATCTGGAGGCTTCAAGAAAATTCCTGGAGCTGGCCAACAGTACAAATACTGAGAGTTTTTCCATTTTTCAAAGAAAATCACCTACCAAGCCATCTGCGCATTGCACCACGCTTTGGTCTATCACCAGGACAGCAAAGAGGTGAGCTGGGCCCAGAACACTGACATCATCCAACCATGTCACTGATGTGGCCTTGCACATGCCAGCATCACAAAAAGTAGGAAGGTGGGTACAATTAGCCAGACAATTTAGTTACATTTAACTATGGGGCAAAAAAAGTCTGACTTGGCTGATGAAAGCCAGTACCTTTCTTACCTGAAAACAGACAAGGAGTAAGTATCTCTGAGTAGCAGCAAGTCTCACCTTTTTTTTTCTCTAAATATACTGCCAAGATTATCAAAATAATATCCTGGTATGACCAATAATATGTGTATATTCAAAAAACTTCCTGCTAGGATTGCACCATGTGAAATGCCATTTCCAGCACTTTAGGAAAAGGTGGCTCAGGACATGGTACACTGAAGGACAGACAGGATCTATTCTTCTGTGATGAGGACTGAGATGTAGGAGATTTTTTGTGCGTACTAGATTATAGGCTTGTACTCACTGCCACTGCTACTGTAATTTATTTATGTCACAAGTCATTAGAAGACCAAAATATATGTGAGGAAGATTGGAAGGAGGCTGTGTGTAAGGAACTCAAATGATAATATCCCTAGATAAGAAGTTTGAACGAAAATCCACTAAGTATCCTATTTTATATCATTTTGTCACCTGGGGGATTATTTGGTATTTGATATGGATTCCTCAGCCAGACCATTACACAGTTACACTGAAAAGATTACTACCTTAGACTGGAGGAGTGTGGAAGCATGGCTTTACATACTTTGTGTCATTACCTAGTTGATTACCAAGGAGTTATGATCGGTGGTACGTGTGACTGATAGGCGAGAAATAGTGGAGGGGTTGCAACCATTATATTGGAAATACTATCATCATCCACAATTAAAAATATTAACACATTAAGTTTAGGTAAGTTGTCTTTACTAGACCATAAAACATCAATTAGTGCTTTTAGGAACTGTTTCTGAGTTAGGAAGATGTACAGTATGAGTTCATTAACATTCTTGCAACATGGCAACATCAAAAGCTTTAGTTCTAGCTTATGGAATAAAAATGGCCCCTTCTGTCTCTTCTAGGGGAATTAAAAATAAAAATTAAAAAAAAAAATAAAAAGAGAAAGAAAACAAAACTAAAGAAAATTATCTAAGTCCTGGACTTCAGGAAGTGTGTAACACTGCGTTGATGGGATCTGAAGCTGTATAATGCATTAAGATAAGAAGCAAGTCTTGTTTGGAGAATACTGAAAGATCAACACCTACGAGGTGAATCACACTCACCATTAAAAATGCATGCCCTGCTTCCAAGGACAGTCACTTCAACTCCTATCCCTCAGCGCTTATTCTGCCTTTCACCACTAGATTAAAAAGCTTTTAGTGGTGAATACCGTGCGTGTATGAAAGTGTTTACACTTTATAATTAAGTCACCTCTTGATCTCCTGTGTGATAAACTTAATAGACTGAAATCTCTAAATCCTCCACTGCAAAGTAGTTTCTCCAACATCTGAAACATTACTGTAACTCTTAACTGAACCTTTTGCAACCTTTCAACAAGCTTTAAAAACATAATGCCCTAAGAACTGTGTCCTTCCTTTATCCCTTTTCCAAATGCTATATTACAAATGTCAAGGGTGAATGTCGGGCTTAACGGTCCAACAGCTGCCATGGTCATCCAAGTGCCCCTTTTGAATACTTCCTCTATGTCAGGAATCTAATAAATTTACTTAATTTTCCTAATTCCCAAAATTTAACAAGGGAAAAAAGATCATCAGCCAGCCAGAGACTTCTGCAGCCAAGTCTCTAGTCTTCTTCTGCACAAACAATTCAGGCCTATTTATTTTAAAATATTTATCAGAGGCAGGTGATGTCTCAAGTTTTGTTTGGTTACTATCAAATTCAGAAATGACTTCTCGTCCTCACAGGATGAAAATGTACTTTTCCATTTTTCCCTGTGTACAAAAAGAAAAATTTAGCTAATTTTTGTACATCTGAAAAAGGGCCAGCATCTTCCTCAGGGTATCTTCTGTCTAAAATACATTCCAAAATTATTTATGTGGTATCTCTTACCAACTCCCTGTATTTCATACCTTATCATTCTAAATAGTTTGTGTTTATAAGGAATAAAGGCAGATGAATACAGGCAGCTGGTGCTGCATCATTCCTAAGGTAGATATCAGTTACTCAGTTAAAATATCACATTCCCTGGAAGATATTCCATGTTCAACTTGACAGGATACTAAATGCAAGCAAATGAAAGTTACAAAGTCTTACATCAATATTTTCATCTCTGAAAAATACCAAAAATACAGACAGCAAGACCAGAGAAGTCATTCTTCCCCTGTACATGGCACTGGTGAGGCCTCACCTTGACTGCTGTGTCCAGTTCTGGGCCCCCCAGCTCAGGAAGGACGTTGAGACGCTTGAACACGTCCAAAGGAGGGTGACAAGGCTGGGGAACGGCTTGGAACACAAGCCCTGTGAGGAACGACTGAGGGAGCTGGAGTTGTTTAGCCTGGAGAAAAGAAGACTCAGAGGTGACCTCATCACTCTCTACAATTTCCTGAAAGGTGGTTGTAGTCAGGTAGGGGTTGGTCTCTTTTTCCAGGCAACAGCTGGTAGAACAGGAGGACACAGTCTTAAGCCATGCCAAGGGAAATTCAGGTTGGATGTTAGGAAAAAGTTTTTTACTGAAAGAGTGATAAACTTCTGGAATCATCTGCCTAGGGAGGTGGTGGAGTCACCATCCTTGGACATCTTTAAAAAACAATTGGATGTGGCACTCAGTGTCATGGTTTAGTTGAAGTAGTGTTAGGGCATGGGTTGGACTTGGTGATCTTGAAGGTCTCTTCCAACCTGGTGATTCTGTGATTCTGTGTGATTCTGATTTTCTTCTTTTTAGTGTCTACAAAGAATTACATAAACTCTTTTCTTCACATAAAATCTTTCCTATTCTTAGTAAGCACATTTGAAATCTTTTAAAAGACAAAGATTAACTTTCATTTTATGATGCACAGGATTTACAGATGAAGAGTCCTACTTAAGTATCTAATGAAAATTAAAATAAAAATGAAAAATGAAAAGTGGCAATCAATTTCTTATGGAAAAAAACCATCTTAAGTCTCTTGGCCAGTCAGGTGTATGTTTTTCCTGTGACCATTTGTACTACTCAAAAATTTTCAAAGTCAGAGAAAACAGGTTCTTGTCAGAGAAAAAAAAAAATCAACTGTCCCTCCTTAAGAAAGAAGTCTCACTATTCTAATGTAACTATCCTACCCCCCCTCCTCTCAAAAACTCTAGGTAATGTGAATCATAGCAGAATTTAAACAACTAAGACTTATCTTATTTTCACCAAAAAAATACATCTATTAATTGCAGCAAAATGTTTCATTGTGTTCTATCCTTACTTTGTTCTACTAATGTTCCTTAGCTAAATCTCTAAGTCTTCAGCTAGGAAATTCCTTAGAAACAATTCTGAAATCTTTCCTTCACCCTACTTCCTATTTTTAGCTTTCAGATGCTGGCAGGTAGAAAAGTCTATTGCTTGCAAATCCTGAATTTCAGCAGAGTTCCTTTGATTTCCTTCTTCGAGGTTGCAACAGACAATTAGTACGTCTCCGCTGTCAGAAAAGTTCTTAATTAAGTTCATGAAAAGCCTTTTGAATTCTTGACTGAAGTAGAACACTCTTGTTTATTGCTCACGGTGTCATCGCTGCCAGGCTATGAATAGCTCTTCCGCTTCCCCTCGCGCGCTCTCCAGCAGTGGAGAGGCTGCGGCCCCTCGTCAGCTCCGCTGTCGTGCCCAGCATCGCCGGCAAGCCTTCCATATGCCTGGCAGAGATCACCGTGCCACTGCTGGAGGCGTTCTCCAACAGGCTCCATCCTTCATCTTATGAACTCACACACATTCAACTCCTACAAAATCCAACATGTTGTTATAAAGAAATAAAACCCCGAATATCTGCTGTTCAATTATTCTTGCCATCTTCTATGACCTGCAACAACCACTAAAAAACACATCTAAAAAGCCTAATTCAGGAAAAGGCTATTTCTATGAGCTGAAATTGTGAAATTTTAAAATACAGTTTTAGACCACCAAACAATAATGTGGCATTCTGTGATTTTCTTAAAGTGAATCTCAATTTTAACCTTCAAGTATTTATTCTGATTTTATCTTGTCAGAGGTTTAGCTCTGGCAAATCAATTTCTTATGATATGATTTGCATTTTATTTGTAAGGACAGCAAATATGGATTCACAGAACAAGAGAGATTTAGAGTGACAAGAGTTTGAGAGACAAAAGATAAAATTTCCAGATTAAATCTTTGCAGAGGCTGAAAACAAAAAGTGAGTAGATGACAATACAAATACTGCTCTAAGAAAAAAGCAAAAAAGTTAAAATACAGTGTCAGACAACTTTTGTCACTTATTCATTTTTAGCACTTTCGGAATCTTGTAAACATACTGCTCTGCTGTTCAATGTTCTTCTTCTCTATTCGGAAAATATTAGCTGCACTAGCAGGCTTCCACTATGGCAAGCCAATATCGCTCTATTTATTTTACTTCCTTCCTTATTCATTACCTGAAATGATGAAGTCAAGAGGATTAATAAGTAAGAAATTTTCTGCTTCTAGATCTGACAGTGCAGCAAAGTCTGTAATGTACAAGAATCTTTAGAGACAACAGTCATTTAAAATAGTTTTTTTAGAGATTGGTGACTGTATAAACAAACTAAACAATAGCTGCTTAACTCTGCACCTTGAAACCACAAGCCCCTTCAACAGAGATGTTCCCAAAAAGAAGTCCCAAAGAGCGTCTCAAATGGATGCACTACATTCCCACAGCCAGGCGGCTGAATCCTGCCCCTAGTTACAGCCAATGGAGTTTATAGTGTGATTGCCTTGTACTAAGTAGAAATCTGCTTTTGATTGCCCTGGCCACACCTCTCCCAAGCACATACAGACACATCTACCTCTTTCTCCCCTCCACAAAAAAAACCCCAAAAAACAAATTAAGCAAACACAAACAAACAACAAAAAAAACACCAAAAAACCAAAAAAACCCCACAAAGAAAACAAGACGTCCTCTTTTGCAAAGGAAGAGCATAGCAGGATGTTTAGCTCAGACAATTAAATTGTATCAGTACTTTTAAAAAATCTCTTCCACACTTCAGAAAGGAAGAACCACAGTAACAGCACTTGTGCAACTGCAACCTAAAGAGTGTCTGTTATCAAATTTGTGTTACTGTTCTGAAATAAGCTAAATTCCATTTATAAGGCACAAACTCACACTCAATCTAAATATTATCTTTCTGGTTGTGCTTCAGTAACAATCATATGTTATGCCATCCTTCAAATTCGACAGTAATGCTTAATAATAAAGGACTGTAGTTTACCCATGCTGAAATAATTCTGAAGTCTAATATGTTTCATACATTGAGTTAATGAAATAAAAACATGTCTGCCACTCTCTACTTCATAAATTCCATGGGCTTACAGCATCTCTCAGAATGTCATACTCGAAAATTTCATAAAACATATGTATAGAACATATGTGTGTCCAACACAGATCAAGCACTTGATGGTATAAATGAGTAAAACCATTCCGATCAGATACGGCTGTATTTGTACAAACCAGACAATTACACATTCCTCTCTTGGTATCAATGCTTTACTGTTCCCTCATTTGAGGTCTTACATGTGTGTACATCCTCAATCTGCAGATAAACAAAGTCTCTTCTTGGGATACCAGAAAAGCAAAAGCAAGCAAAGACATCAAAACTAACAAAATACCTGATTCATATGAGAAGAAAAACAGGGATCTCACAATTTCTTGAATTAAAAATGCACATGAATTTTGTTCTTCAAGAACTTTTATCCCATGCATTTTCACTATGTTAGCATATGCTAGGGATTTGAAACTACAATAGTTTCCTCAAGTTCACAAAGGACTTTTAACACAAGTCACACAGGACTATCAAGTTCCAAAGCCAAAACCAAGAATGCTACTTGAGAATGGATGGTCTTACCACTGTCCTCAATTATTTCTCCAGCACAATTAGATCAAGGAATCCACAGCCCAGTGCACAGCTAGCATCTTCGTGCTTTACCATATAGCTAAGCATATTAAAAGCTGCAGGTGAAGAGGTGGCAGGTCTGCTCACAGTCAAGGGAAGGATGGTAAGAATAGTAGGTTTTTGGTTTGCTGCTGAGTCACACTAATACAAATTGTGTCTTGTAGGTTCAAGAAGCACAAGAGGTACCTACAAAACTGACTGTTGCACTGAATGGAGTGGGAGGTGAAAAGATGGATTCAAGAGAGTTGATGAGTGAGGTTTATTCCTTAGAACTTGGTTTGCAGTGAAGAATTTTTACTAATTTACAGGTAAAAGGAACCAACCCAAATAGAAATGTATGCAGAAGGCTTATCTAAGATGAGGTAAGAGGCGGCATGTGATTGGCTAGGTATAGTTTAAAAGCAGGTAACTCCTGCAGCAGAGTGGACTGGAAAAATGCAGTAAGCAAGGCACCAAAAAAAATGTAAGGAGGGGGGTTTTTTATGTGCTGCATTAATCACTTACATGCATATGAATTTTTATGAAGTCAATAATTTTCTTCTGATTTTTTAAAATAATGTGTTCTTTTTTTCTACTTGGAGACTGACAATGCCTAGATTTGTCTCAGAATTTTTCAACTAAATACGTTTTCATTTCTTTTACTGCACAAGAATATACAAACCTAAAAATGCCTACTTTCCTTAACTGTTAATTAAAAGAGGAAGGTATCAGTCAGAGTAGGTAATTTTCTGAAATTCTCTTCTCCATCCATTATATGAGGAATTAGATGGATATATCACCTATACGAATATAAGTGGAATTCCAAGAACAGGTGCCTAGAATTCTGGTGAAGCAATACCTACTTAGTAGAAGTTAAACTAAGGAACCTGAACACTTTATTGGTCTTTGCTAAATGTTTATTATGCATACATTCTTCTTCTCTTTCTGTAGGTCCTGCTGCTTTACTCACTCTCTTATTTCTCATCTCCATACCATCAGGAGTCATACAACCCATCAGGATGAGACCTACAGGATCAAGCAAATCCTCTGCCTTTCCCATGGCAAATCCTCTGCCATTCTCTAATATGTTTTATTAAAGAACTTAAAATTAACCAACTTTAAAAGAGCAATATTTGGATTTTTTTTCATTCTCTCACGGAGTTTTAAAACACTTTTTAAAAAAAATTATCTCTTCTTAATATTATTGCCTAAAGTTATAACTTCAAAACAGACCTTTTACCCTTTCTCTTGCTTTTCTTCATTGTAAATATTCAGAGAGGACCTTTTCACCTATTCAATACTGTCTAGTATGTGATATTTTTAACTGAAATTCCATTCTGAACACACCACAGGATTAAAATGTTACAAGCTACTACCAAGAAACATAAAGTCAGAAACCAAAAAGATGCCATTACCCGTAGTCTATACCCTGAGGGAACCTGTAGTTGACATTTCATGATTACTACAGGAAAAAAACACTGTGGCAAGTCGTTTGAAGAAAGAACAACATTAAAAAAAAGAAGATGAAACTAGATTAGCTTGAAAACATAATGGATTAAATGAAAGGCATGCATTTTATTCAAGTCTTTTCCCAGTCGTGTGCTTCTATTCATGAAGTGAAAACATTAGAGGTAGCCCACAAGTCTCTTGTGCAGCAGTATCTTCCAAAGAAGTTGTACTGGGTTTGCATGGCTAGGTTTTGGTAGTGGTGGGGGGTGGGGGATAGTGGGGGAGGCTACAGGGGTGGCTTCAGTGAGCAGCTGCTAGAAGCTTCCTACATGTCCGGCAGAGCCAATTCTAGCTGGATCTAAGACAGATGTGCCGCTGGCCAAGGCTGGGCCAATCAGAAATGGTGGTAACACCTCTGTGATAACATACCTAAGAAAACAAATGACTGCACAGTTGTAATTGCAGACAGAGAAGAGCGGGGTGAGAACCTGTGAGAGGAACAGCTCTGCAGACACCAAGGTCAGTGGAGAAGGAGGGGCAGGAGGTTCTCCAGACACTGGAGATGGGATTCCTCTGCAGCTCATGGTGCAGACCATGGTGAGGCAGCTGTGTCCCTGTCCCCCAAGAAGACCCATGAGGATGCAGAGATCCACCTGCAGCCTGTGGAGGAGACCCATACTGGAGCAGGTGGACACCTGAAAGAAGGCTGTGAACCCGTGGGAGGCCTTGGAGCAGGGTCTTGGCTGGAACCTGCACATCCATGGAGAGAGGAGCCCACACTGGAGCAGGTTTCCTGGTAGGACTTGTGACCCCATGGGGAAGGCACACTGGAGCAGGCTGTGCCTGAAGGACTGCACCCTGTGGAAGACTGACCCACATTGGAGCAGTCTGTGGAGGACTGTCTCCCATGGGAGGGACCTCATGCTGGAGCAGAGGAAGGACTCCTCTCCCTGAGCAGCAGCAGGAACAACCTGTGATGAACCAACCATAATCCCCATTCCCTGTATCCCTGTGCTGCTGAGGGAGGAGGTAGAGATGGAAAGGAGGGATAGGTGGGGAAAAGGTGTTTCTAACGTCTTATTTTACTTCTCATTATCCTGTTCTGATTTTGTGAGTAATAAATCCAATTAATTATCTCCAATTATAGCCTGTTTTGCCCATGATGGTATTTGGTGAGCGATTTCTTCCGGTCCTTATCCCAACCCATAAACCCTTCGTTATATTTTCCCTCCACCTTCCGGATGCGGAGGGGAGTGATAGGGAGGCTTTGGCGGGTGCCTGACTCACACAGAAGGTAAACCCACTACAGAAGTATAAAATAAAGACATTTCTATGATTGCTAAAGAATATCACAATTATTCCCCTATTTAGGATTTTCTTTCATTCTTATTACACCACAATAAAGTCCACAATGGCTTCCCACTGCCTGTTAATACAGAGAAAGGTATGAGGGAACAAACCCATACCTTCCATCTCAAGAACTTAGAATGTCATCTCTAACACATTCCCTCAATTTGACTCTGGGATTTGAAATGTATTCCCATACACTTCTCTTTGACAGATTAATGCACTGAATATGGTAGCTCATTAGAACATTTTAAAATAAAGTACAGTTTGGGGATTTCTAATGTGAACATGATTTCTAGAATTACCTCAACACGGAATTTCTCCATTGCAGTATTTCCCCAGACATCATTGCAAGTACAGAGAAGCAAAGCACCAAAGCACACTTTCCATTTTAATTTGTAATTGCTCAGCACCATAAAGTTGCATAGGGAAGGTTGGTGGCGAGTAACTGTTTGGTGCACATATTCAATAACTCCTCACTACAAGCAAATGAAATCAACAGTTTCTATTAATGGACAGAACATCAGCAGTAAATGATGCGCTGAATGTCCCTGTTGCTGCACAATACAGAATGAAGAAATGGAAAATGCATGAAGACGTCTCAGCAATGACAGGCAGAGCCACTCTGCAAGTTACTGCCTGCCATCTCTATCCTTCTCCACAACCCCAGTTAACAGTGCTAAGCCTTCCTGATCAAAAGACCAAAAAAGATACGGTCTTAAACAGAGAAAGAACAGTCTGTGAATAGCCATCCATCATCTCTAGAGTCTTGGTGGGGGAAACTGATTTCCTTCAACTTTTTCATTACAGAGAAAGGGACAGTGTGGAAAATACTCACACAGTAAAGGAAAAGGTGGACTATGTAAGAGAGTAGATGAGCAGGGAAGTTATGCTTCCAGCTATTCTGTGCTGGCCACAGAACTCACTTCCAGCGGGCAATGATTTAAAGAATCTCCATAATAAACCTCAGCTAATAAGAGCAGATTCATGGTTAGGTAACTAGAACACAAACATTCTTCTAGATTCATTTTCCTGAAACTGGATCTTGATGTCAAAGAAATTGCCCATACAATAACTGGGAGAGTAAATGTCCCCGGAGCTACTTCCCCACATTGACCAGTGAGCAGATGCATTTAATACTACAGGCTATTTGTACATATGCAGGTAAGAATAAAGTAAAGTGATACATTCAGCACTTTGGAAAATTAACTGCCTGACAGAAGAAGTTCAGGACCAACATTTGCTCTAATTATTACTCCTGTAATCAGGAAAAAAAATTACTGCCCTATCTTCGGTCTAAAAATCTAGAAGCACTCTCTCCCCCTCTCATGCCCTCTTTATTTAATTCCCCCTTCCACTCACCCGCTCCCCCTCCTTCTTTGTTCTATTTCCACCTTCATTACCACCTCCTCCTCACCTCTCACATTCTCCCTTTTGTCTCCCTCACTCTCCCTCTCACTTTCTCTCCCTCTTTTCTACTCCTCATCCCACACACCCTCCTCTGTTAGCTTCACTATGTGAGAAGTTAAGAGGAAAAGAAGAAAGAGAAAAGACAGAAGGATTTACGGAGGTGGAGAACTACAAATAAAGACGGGGAGACAAAAAAAGAAAGATGTGCTAAGCCATCCTATTTGTGTCAGTGAAAGCAAGGATATGAACCTCGAGCCCCTGATCCGACAGACAGATGCTAACTAGTAGGAAGCAATTCTGCCAGCAGGGACACCATTTAAGAACTCAATCAATAGCAAATCTCTGATGAAAACAAATAAGCATGCAATATTCAAATGTAGATTAAAAACCATTAAAATCACACTGGGTTTTAGTGGCAGAGTTGGAATTACAAACCGTAGTACAAATGAAGTGACTCCCTACTCAGAACAGCTTCAAATACAAATATGGCTGCACAGTCATCTTCCCCCCAAAATACCTGCAGCTGCTTATTTGTGTACAGACCACCACATGCACATCTACTTATCCATATAAATTATCTGGAAAGCATACTTTTCGAGATTTTACTGACAATATTCATAATTACCAAGCCAGTTTATTCTTAGATATTCTCCACCCAGGATTCACGAAGTATGTGTCAGAGTTTGCAGTAGGGATCCTCCAGAGTTGCTAAGCCTGCCTAGCTTTCACTGTTTCATGGCTTTAGAATCAATCAGGCAGTACAGGGAGTGGTGGTTGGCTGGTTTTTTTTTAATTAGATCATATCAGGATTATAATTAGCACTGTGTAGGAGCAGAATTAAGGTAACACAGCAAACACAGAATGATTCTACCCTGCCTGGCATGGGTAGGGCCCGCAGTAAAACAGCTAAAAGCATCTGATCATTTTTTCTTGCCACATCTGCTTTCATTTCCAGTGCAAGCCAGTGGAACCAGCTCCAGGAGGAGAGAGCAGAGGTTCCTGCCCTAGTCCCCCAGTTTCAGATCTAGCAGGGTGCAAAGGTGTCAGAGTCACTTTCACTCGGAGTATGCCTGGCTTCTGGGAGCAACTGCAGACCTGCTGCGCCATGCACACATAACAAGGGTTTGATATTAGGGGAAACACCTACTTGGCTGCAGGCACCTTTTCTCTCAGATGCTGAAAGGGAGAACAAGGTTCCCTGCTGGAAGCAGGCTATGCAGCACACTCTCTCACCCTCTCGCACTGTGAAGCACAGTTAACAGAACAGAAACACACTGAGCCTCCCCTGTTGGCAGCTAATCCCTCGGGGCAGCCGCACAACCATCACCCCATCACAAGGTGTAAGACATGCACGGCAAACCTCACTTGTTCGACTGCCACGCCAGGAGACAGGTGCTGTGGAAAGGAAGCTGTACTGAGACAAGCAGCCATCATGACAGAGACACCTGCTCACCACAGTTTGCAGACTATTGTCCTTGCAGCTCCGTCAGAATGGAAGGTTATCCCTTCAGAAGTCCTCTAGGCATCTCCGTTGAAATCTGCAGAAGAGCCCCAGCCATCTGCCACCTCTCTTTGTCTACATCTCATTATGAGAGGAAGTAGAATGAAGTTCACCTTGCTCATTTAATCTCAACAAACAGTTGCCTGATAATCTATACCTATTTTAACAAAAAATAACTAAATACCAACAACTAAGGCTTCGCAAAGCAGTCAATATGATTTAAAGCACTGTGACTGCTGTAAGAAAGGCAAGCTGGAGCACAGCCACATTTCACAGAATAAAAAAAACATGCAGGCTGTAAGGGGTCTCTGGGCTTCATCTAGCCCAACACCCTGCTCAGAACAGCATGGTTTCTGAGGACGCGCTGCTGTCTGCGAGCAGCAAGAGTAACTCTGCAAAGCAAGGGAAGCCAGCCACTGAGTAAGACAACCAGGCAGGCAGACGTGGCAGCCTCGGTGACAAGGCAGCCAGTCCCTGAGCCCAAACATGGAGATCAAAACAGGCTTGGTGATGGTAGCCAAGCTCAGCCAAGAGTCCAGTGATTGCCAGGTAAGTCTGCAGTAATGACAGACATTCCATCGAACAGCACTGTTCACCACCATCAGTTCCTCAGGGATAGCACTAGCAGCCACTTGTAAATTGTATTTTGGAGGTGGACCACCAACTTTGGAACGTAGCAATCCAACCAGCACTCACCAGTCCTTACGTTGTCTACCAGGACACTACCGAAGAGTTTTTTTGAGAACTTGCTGAAGTACATTTTAAGCAACATTCACTGCATTTCTCTTGTTTACAGAGCCAGTCATTTGTAGGAGGCAATTATGTTGGTCAGGTATGATTTGTCATTAGTAAAGCCATGCTAGCTTTTCTCAACATCTTCTTGTCTCTCATGTGCTCAGAAATGGGTTCTAAAATAATTTGTTCCATAATCTTTCCTGATACTGTGGAGAAACCAACAACCCTATAGGTGCTGTTCTTCTCCAACACAGGTGGAACACTTATGTCTTTCCAGTCATCAAGGATCACTCCTGACTGCCAGATGATAAATCTTGTTACATTCACTGGCTTCCTCCACAACCTTAGCTGTGTCTGTACCAAGATTTGTAGGAACCACTGCAAAAAAATTCCTTACATGATTTCTAAAATATGTTCTATATCTAGCAAAATTTCACGTCAATTCCATGCTTTGCACAGATTGCATCTGACCTGAGGTGCAGAAACAGACGTTTTCACATGTCACTAGAGTCTTTAAGATCCTATTGATAAAATTAGCACATAGATTAACATTTCATCAACGAACAGCCTTTGAAAAGGCCACTTGGACCAAGGAAAAGGATTGTCCCTCTCCTCTAAACAAGATCCCTTTCAGTCTGATGGATTGCATTTGTTGTCAAACAAGTTTTCTCCAATGCCAAAGCCATCCCTGTGAAGTTGGATAAGCTGGCTTTAAAGATATTTTCTGTTAATGCATAGCAGCAAGACATCTTCCAGTGGGGCTCAGATCTGGTCAGCCCATGTCTGTGTGTGCAGAATGCTCTTTCTCCATACATGCATCTTCTGGCTAACTTAGCCACTTGCACTTTTGCATATTCAGTGAATGCTCCATGACCAGTCTCTCCACTGTGATCAAGTTCCTGTGTACTTTCACGTAACGGAATTTCAGTACAATATGGTACTTTTGCCAGATAATCAGTTAATTCTGTTCCATAATTTTTCCCATTTTACTGAAGCCAGGATATAGGCATTCTCTCCATCCTGTAGAGAACTGGCTGCAGTTTTCTGCTTCTGTTCTGCCTTCACTACAAAGGGAATTACATTAGACTGGCAGCAAAAGTCTCATGGCTTATTAGCATTTTCTTTGCTGATCTTTGAAAGGTTGCACCCAGAGAGGAAGCATTTAGCAGCTAAGAAATGAGCCAAAGAAACACAATAATTGAAGAGAATTCTCCCACAAACTAAAAAAATATTTTTAATAGACTGACTAAAAACACTATACACCCTATAAAATTAATTTAAGAAATCAAAATTTATCAAAAAGATCAAGACAAGGACTGAATCTTAAAAATTAATAACCAAGAAGCATATAATATTCTTATATAGTATATAAGAATGTATAATATATTTTGTGCCAAGTTTCCCACTTACTTTTCAGCAGATGCTCATGCTTTCACATTCATGAACCAAAATACATCTCACGTAACATGACTGTGATTATTAAAGAAGGCCTTATTTTTTTCCCTTACCCACTGCTGTCAAAATACTTAGCAATAGTTTAAATCATACTACCTGATTTTTACAATTTCAAACAACTGTGCAATTTATACATTATTTAATAATCACATAACTTTTCTTTAGCTTAATTCAGATTCACAACAGCCTTAACAACTAAGTGGAGTTTATCGTCTTCTGATCTCACTGCCCAAGACTTGTCATGAAGAACAAATGAAGAAGCAGAAACCCTGCAGGTGTCTTCAGGATAGGAATCCTGGAGAAATGTGGAGCAGGAGGGGCAGTTCACCTGCTGTTTTTTCACACCTCTTTGTCTGAATGTCAGGCACCATCACTACACCAGGAGAGCTGGTTTTGAGGTCACTGCAACAGCTTTCCTGAACTAGGATTTTATTAACTCATAATCAGTTGCTGAGACCCACCTAAGGGGCTTCTATAGACTGACATTTCCTCTTCACTACAGCATGTAAGGATTTCAAGGAAAGCACCTTTTCCCCTGAGTTTTTTTGGGAAGTCGCAAAATGAGTACCCTGGGATGTCTAACAGATGCAGATCTTCAGCTAAAAAAGAAATTCCAGGATGGTATGTATCAATCAAAAAACCTAAAGGTTTTAAGTTGTGACTGCTGAAAACATCTGATTCTATTAAAAACTGAGTGTGAGGAGAGAGGGAAGAGAATACAGAGAAAATGGGCTGAACCATGAATGAAGAGACCGGTACTGCTGGAAAACCTTAAGGCCTGACTGTATCTTTCCTCACTTCTAGGATGGGCTTCCAAATATCCTACTGGAGACAGTCTTTACAGTATGTCCACTTTCACCATTTTCCTCTAACATGTTGAAGAGAGAGGTTCTGTCCTGGATTTTATGTACTTGACCCTTCACACCAAGACCATAGTTCTGAAGGATAATTACATGCCTTCATTATACAGAAGAAGTTACCCTAAGGTCAGCAGGGCAATACACATCCACAACAGAATACTAAGTAAATTTCAATGTATTTGACCTGCCTAATGATCCAATCTGGGTTTTAAAGGTTTTCTCAACTCCATGATGAAAAAGGCTGGAGAAGCATGTGGGCAGTGCCTGCATCATCTGTGGGACAGCAGCAGTAAGAAAATAATCTTAACACAAAAATACCATGATACTGTTAGAGATAAGACAAGGCTTAAATCCTCTGTTTCTTCGCTAGTCTGAGTAGCTGCTACCCAAATAAAAGGAGTTGATACCAGACATACTCCGAAGATACTGTGTCAGATTATTCAGTGATACCATCATGTCATATAAAAGCCAAAAGACAAAAAAACATTGATTTGAAGTGGTGGTTGATCAAAACCATCCTGCTAGCTTTGAACAACCTCTGTAAGCTAGAACGCATGCAGTCTTAGTAAAAAACTGGAAGACTGAAGTCCCATGGTGTTAACTTGGTACCTATTTTGGTTAATACAGAAACCTTTAAACATTTTATTAGAAAATAAAGTCAGTGGGATGTTTTACAACTTAGAATGTTCTGATTTCCAGTGCTCTCAAAAAAAACTTCTCAGCACATTCCTGTAAACTGTGCCCTCTGCTAAATGGCATCAATAAAATGGCAGCTTCCATGGAGAAAATTTAAACTAAAGAAACAATCCCTTTTTAAGCTTATAAACATAATCCAGAAAAATCACACTGTAATTTTACATATACATCCCAGAAAGATCAGAACCTCAGAGGTGCTTTAATGACATTTGCTAATCCAGAACCCTATGATCCTTAGACCTCTTTTTAGACCATTCTCTGGGACTGGTCTTAAACACAGAAACCAGAGAAAAGTGAAACCATTTGCAGATTCATGTGAAAGAAATGCACACTAACACCGACTTTGTGATTTTTTGACTGAAACCGTTAAGTGTGACCCGGGTTCTGCCAGAAGGAGAAAAAATGTATTAAAAAAAGGCAGCTGAGACTTCACCAAAATGAGCATCCAGCCTCCAGAGCTCAGCTCTGGTAACAACAGATAAGGCTCCACAGCAGTATCAGCAAGATGGATCATTTAGGCAAGAAGTACAATCCTTATTTACACAGACCATTTACTAGCTATATATACACACTCACACACAGAGAAACACATGGAAACTTTCTTTTGGTTAAGGTTTCATTATACAATGAACTTGGGGAGAGATGGAGTTTCATATAAAGTTGCAGAAAAAGTCCTTAAAAAGCATTTTGAAATGAATGTCAGAACATCTTCTATTACAGCTCATTTTTGATGAGTAACGATTTTTACTTCCTCCAAAATCTATTTTAAAAAATTTTGCCTAATAGAAGCTACTTCTAAATGACAACACACAGTTCTATCTACGCTCGCCATGCATTTCAGAGGTCACTGTGAAGGAGGTCAGGAGCGGCGCCGGCTTTAGGCTAGCAGGAAAACACCTCTTGCAGTCAGCCCAGAGAAATCCTGGCACCGGCCACACTGGGGCTGCCTCCACGACAACCCCAGGAGAGCCCCCTGGGCTGCAGCGCAGCAGGACGTGCCCTCCCCACGCCTCTGAGTGACCGTGCACCCCGAGGAGCTGGCATCCTGTGCCCCAGCCTGGGATGAGCAGGCCCGGCCTCAGGCCACAGCGCCGGAGCGCGGCCGCCTCACGCCAACTCCTCCCTGACCGGCACAGCGACAACACCCGCTGCCGACAGCTAATCAAACAGCTTTATATTAATACTTAATTGATTTTTTTTTTTTAAAGAAACTTTCAAAACATCAAACCGTCTTTCTCAGTCATTAATTCAACCCTCTGAATATTTTATATCTCCAGACACTTCTACTCGTGCATACTTATTTTAAGAGCACTTCATCACAGCACTGATGCTACTTGTATACATTCATTGCTTCTTAATTTCATTGTGTACGCAAACATAAAGAGAAGTGCCTAGAGTCTGATGTCATTACACTACCCAAACTGTACTGGAAAGACATGAAGCCACTTTTACTAGCAATGGTGAAACTTAAAAACCAAAAATTTAACTGATTCTCTACACAGAATAGCTGTGCCTACTTACATAAGACTATTTCTGGCAAACAACCTTTTATTATTTATAAAACAGTAGCAACTCCTCTTTCCTCTGAAAAGAAACAAAATTTTCCCTTGTGTGAATGTCTTATTTTGACATAACTACCTTCATATTTTTTTAATTTACAGCTTACATCTTCTGTTTTCAAACACAAAATATCTACATTATTAATTCTATCCAGAATTATTTATGCAGGATGATGGGTCAAAAAGCAGCCTGGAAGACATGAGCTTCTTTTGGATTTTATTTCCCAAGTGTTGTAGAATTGATAATTTTTAAAAAATTGAATAGTCAATACCATAGACATAATCAAACTACCAACTTCACCTTCTGCATCACTTTCCTAGCCTGTAAACCAAATTCCCGAGGAGCAAAGCATCATCCACCCACTTCCACTCCCCATGCACTTCCAGTTGCAGATTTCCTACAGATTAATGGGTTAGAGATGGGGCTCGTGTTACTACCTGGATCAACTATCTCCAAAAAATGTGATGCACTGTTTTCTTGGTAATCAAGGAACTACATCATAAAAAGAACACCCTGCTGAATTCACCTGCTAGCTTTTCCTCCAAGTCATCAATTCAATTGCTTGCAACTGCTGCCCAACTTCAATCATCTAACTCAAGGCTCAATAAGCAAGAAGAGGAGCAGATATAATGAGC
The DNA here is from genome assembly GCA_013398015.1 of Oreocharis arfaki. NCBI lineage: Eukaryota > Metazoa > Chordata > Aves > Passeriformes > Paramythiidae > Oreocharis > Oreocharis arfaki. Next base: position 1,817,680 of record VZRR01002859.1, on the reverse strand, counting down.
ATGTCCCCCAGTGGCTGCTTTTTAAGACTTCTTAGAAGTCTAATTTTAAAAGCAGGATGGGAAGAGAGGAAAAAAATGACAGAGAAGCAGTGGTGAGGAGTGGGGAAATATTTTGTATTCTTTTCCTGTAAAATGAGTTCTATAAGACCTGCTTCCAAAAATAGAAGCAATGCTAGTGGAAATAAATATTGTACTACTTATGTTCTGTTTTTCTTGAGCAGCTTCTCTCTGAAGGCATTGAAAAATTTTCAATAATAATACCAGCTAAAAATGAAGTGTTCCACCAATTTTTCACTTTTCTCAACTCTGCATAGAAAAATTTACTGCCCAGCTATTGATCACACAGTGCATCATCATCAACTGATGATGAGAAAATATTCGATGATGAGATAAACTGGTGAAGGAAAATACAAGTGGATGCCAACAGTGCCACTACATCACACCAGACTTGGTTGTCATAAGAGACTAAATTCTCCTCAAGGATTTAAATGTTTTCCCATTAACAAAGATCTACACCAGCCCACTAAGAAAACCCCATGGAACCTAGAAAAATATTCATGACATGAGTACACACATAACAGAGTTTGACAATTTGTAACATCTAAAAGCAAGAAAAATAAAAGGAATAATCTCATTTGAAATTAACATCAATACACAGTTTTTCATACTGATCTGCATATCCACAATCAATTATTAAGGATATTTTTTAAGAAAAAGTGCACTGAACTTAAATGTGGTTCCTCTGGAAAAAACAACATTACTCTTTCTCCAGATAACTTTACGTATTAGAGTTAAACTCCAGCCCCTTGCTATTGAGATTGTTGCTTAAATGCTATTGAGATTGAAAACTTAAATGAGAGGCTGACAAACTTGATTTTTTTTTTTTTTTTTTAAATATAAAAGGCCAGTTTTCTCACCTCACTAGGGCAGTCTCTCCCCAGGGAAAATCAGCATTTTCCAGCACCCTGGTGGAAGAGAAGACTGTAGTGCAAATAAATTACTAAAAAAGAACTTGTGAATGACTTTTTTTTTTTCAGTTAATAAGCATGCCTAGATCACACATTTAAAGCTGACAAATATTTGTCAATTGAGATGAAACAGGAAACTTTGCTGCTATTTTTTATTCTTTTTTCAAAACACAGCAGCCTTCCATAACACCTTCTAAAACGTTGGGAGTGGCAATTTTTTTAAAAAAATGTCTACAGTGAGGAACTGTAATCACATAACTGGCACATAGCTGAGCAGTTTTCAACATGATTCCCTCACAGACAGAGATGGCAGCTGTTTTTTTTCAGTTCTTTCCCACACTACCCAAATACTGCCATCTTCTTCCTCCATTAATTATCCCTTTGATTTTTGGTTGTACTATTTCTTCGCTATTGCTTATTCTGCTACACTTATCCACTTTCTATTTAATGTATCCACTTCCCTTCCCACTTATTTCTTTTAAAATGACTTTCTTAAGATTCCCTGCCTATTATTAGCAGGGCTGTAGGATACACCTACTTTTAGAAAACCATTGCAAAGTCTGAGACAAAACTCACCTAAAATTACACATACCAGTGTTACGCAAATACAAATATCCCACAGCTCTACCTTGCTACATCTTCCCTAAGTCTACTGACTAGCCTAACATGTCTCCCTCTTGTGTATTCCACTAACAAATTCTACGAATTTCATTTTCCCTTCTTCTAAGTCCGTTTGTCTTTCAAATCACTGTGTCCCAGGTTCACTTTCTTAATGCTTCCCTCCATCACCCCAAAGATATCTTCCTTCAATTCTGCCAGGTCTTCCATCACAAAGTGGGAAAATAGTCAGGACCAGAAGGCAAAAAATATTTGACCCAGAAAGTCAGGAGAGAACCACAACTGGCCCTTCCAATTTATGACAGAAACTTTGTTTAGCTGTTTAGAATAAAAAACGATGTTAAATAAATAAATAGACAGAATCTAGAAGCTCCCATCAAAACCCAAAGGCCAAGCAAGTCTGAGATCATCAGATGAGAAGAAATAGCCTGTCAAAGAAAAGTTGATGCTTGGGTCTGGAGAAAGGATGGCTGCACTAGCAGTTGCAAGAAACCCATGGACAGAGAAAATACAAGGGAGCCCAGGCAAAAGATTCCAGGAATGTGTGAGAAGAAAGAAAGTCATCTTCAAAACTTCCATTTTACCAAATGGGAAATATAAAACGCTTACGAAGATAAGATCTCCAATACTCCCCTTTCATTGTCTGTTACTTCTCTGTCTCTTGAACGTATCGCTTCAATAGTATGTGTAGTAAGTCTGGTTCTCATGCAGAATCATTTTGGTTGGTAGGGACATCTTGAGATTTTCTTGTCCAACCTTGTGGCTCAAGCAGGGTCAGTTAGCGCAGGTTTCCAAGGATGAAGTCTCCAGGTCCTCTTCTGGAAGACTGCTTTCTAGATGTTCATTCCCTAGCCAGTCCCTATAGAGACATTACGCTCCAGGGGCAAGACTGCATATTCCTTTGTTGAACTTCCTAACATTCCCATCTGCCCAGTTCTCCAGCCTGTTCAGGTCCTTCTGAATTGCAACACACTCATCTACTGCATCAGCTATTCCTTCCAGTTTTGTGTTATCTGTGAACATGTTAAAGGTTCACTTTGTCTAGCAGTTCAGCTCATTGATGAAGAGGTTAAACAGTACAGGACCCAGCACCCAGGGTACTAAAAGACAGCACTGAACACATGCCACTGCTGAACACACTAACTGCTTGGGAGAGACTTATGAAAAATAATGTAAGGTTAACTACTCACTATCTTTGCTGAACGAGTTAGCTGAAAATAACCCAAGTATCATTCACATTGGGTTCCTCTTTACCAGAAAATTGACAGTACAGGACTGCCGAGGCTGACAGACAACGTTTATTAACACCAACACTCAGTTTTCTATACTGTACATTGCAAGGCAACTGCTTAATAGGCTGGCATTTTCTTTGCAAAATAGTTCAAAAGACTGAACTCTGCTGTACACTGCAGCAGGAGGTACTCCAATATATAACAAAAAACAGAGGGCCATGCACAGCTAAAAGGCTATGCTCCTGTCATATGTACCTGAGCACACAAACTTTGAGTCCATCCTTCCAGCTGACTGCTGGAACCGGTAGAACTGGAGGCCAGCTTTGGCACATCTGTGAAACCCTCTACCGAGGACAAACCACCTCCAATCAGGACAAGAAAGAAATTCCTTCCATTTGAGTAGGCTAAAATAGCCTTTCCTTGAAATCATGAGAAAGGGCATCATTCTAGCTTATCCTACTAGACTCCTAATTCTTTATCAACAAACAGTTAACAAGCAAGAAATATTTTATGCTTTGTAAGAGACACATGCTGTAGTTTGAAGAACCAATGGATGACTTGAAGAGCACAGAGCAGATTGGGTCAACAATTCTTAACAACAGCACATTGTTACTGCTTCCCTCATTTGCAAGTATGATGTCTCTTGACTCAGTCCCAACTTGTGCACCACCCGGTTTTCTCAAAATGGTTTTTAATTCATTAAAAGTATGTTCTTAATTATCATAATGCAATAAATAGCCCATCTGATGTACTTTACGAATAATTTTTTTCCACATTCACATTCTTAATTTTAGGTTAGCAGTTTAGGATATTACTTCAAATTTTTTTGCACACACATATATATATATATATTTCTAAATACAAATGTTATTAATAAGAAAGAAATCTTCAAAGGGTGTTACATCCTTCTCAGTGAAGCACAATTAAATATATTCAACTAGACAGACATTATTTAGTAAGTACATTCCATAAGCTAGTGATTCTGAAATTATGCTGTAATACAAAGAAACCAATTTCCACATTAATTTGTATTAATGCAATGACTTTAGATCAAGACTTCTCCTCATTCTGTTCTTCTCTACTGTGAAACCATGGCCTGAATTCCAGAAACATCTCACACTTGCAAGGCAAAGCCCCCAGAAAACTTCCATATTGTGAAGAACAGTTTTCACTCCTGAAGAACAGATGTTTTTTGTCATTCTCTCAGGATCAACACTATTTATCCTAGCATTTTAGCTAAGGAAACCTTCTAGAAGTTGTTCTTTGCCAATATTTGTGGTTTTTGTTCAGAAGCAATCCAAAGAAATTTGCAGTTCTACAATATGCCTTTTTAAACACACACACAAATTGCAGAGAAAAATAAACATCACTGCCCTAAAATAATTTTTTTTAACAAAGGAATGTAGGAGAGTTTGGTGAATAGCCAGCCCTTTGGTTACTACACTGCTCATAAACACCTTTAGTCTCTCTGAAACCTTCTAAATGATAACCAAGCTTATCATAAGTAAACATGTAACCAAAAAATCAATATTCCCCCACCACTGTAGATCACATGTTTGATTTCCAGGTCTCGGAGGTGAGTCTGTACTAAGTCCCGCTACAAAAATCCTTGTCCCATGACCCATTCCATTTGCATATCCTGTATAATACAAGAACAATTCTCTGTATAAATTATCTCTGTTCGTGATTCATCAAGCTTCTTATCACAGACATGGTTTTCTGCACCGCTGGACAGAATGGCTCCTACAGGGAGTGAAGCCAGCCAAAAGAGAAGCAACTCAACCAGAAACAAAAAGATTAATTAAACCCACTAATTTATGAAAGAAAAGAGGGCAGCAATACCTACATGCTGCAATTTTCAGAAGTTGCATTTGTCCATCTATTCAGGAAGTAAGGCACCTACAGACCCTTCCCTAGCTCTATGATGACAGTGACTATTTGAAATGGTATCTGGATAAATTTCTCCAATTCTGTTTAAGAAGCTGTAAAATCATTAACACATCAAAAATGCAGGGCTTCGTTTTCCCATGGCAAGCTACGTTACATAAACATTCACCTGCTTACTCTCCAAATTGCACTATATTTTTAAAGCTATTATGAATTCATATTTTATCCTACTTCTGTTTTGATGTCTTGTAACAGATGGTAGAATTATTTAGTTTGTTTTTAGTTTATCATGTACCTACCTTATATGTGTTTAACCCAGAAAGGAAGCAAGTGAAGAAGAGGAGGAAGGCCACCCCACTGCGGTGCTCTGCCTACTTCCCTGGGGCCACACGAGAGACTGCTCTGCTCCTCAGAGTTCCTCTGCACTGGCAGCTCCTGCCATGGACCATCAGAAAGGGAAGGCACTGAAGAAATCTAAATTTGAAAAGCTGCCAGGGAGACTTTCAAGGCAAACCACTGACAGCCTGGAAGGAAGGGCACTATTCTGGCAACTAGAAGAAACTGCATGGTTTGCATGGCTCAGGAAAATTCTGAAGTTGGACCAATTCCTCCTTTTTAAGAGGCTCAAAAAATAAGATTCACAGATAAGCAGGACAGGGTTTCCCCTAGTTAAACAATTATTTTGTTTTAGATTATCTGAATCTGGTCTAGTCAAACATAACTTTAGCTAATTGGAAGGTTTCTGCTATCACTTAGTTTGTTCAGCTTGAAGAAAGCTGGGTACCTTCACTCAAAGACTCAACTCTGAGTAGAGTCACCTGGTGGAGGTTCCCTCCTTCTGCGATATACTCGTTTCATTTCTCCTTTTGAGATGGAGAAGTAAAAACACAAATAAATTACCTACATAAACACAGCAGCTGTCAGTGCTAATACACAGATGTTCCTTAAATATTTCTCCCCTTTGGTTTGGGGGAGAAACAGTGATTCAGTTATTCTGAAATAATTTTGTTTTCTAAAAACATGGAACTAGTCACCTGCAGTCTCTCAGCAGTTAATGGTGAAAAACAAAGATACAAAGGATTACCATTCAACTTACTACAGATGATTTTCTCAGTATACAAGCCCTCTAAAAGTACTTTTTAACAGTACTGAGTAGAAGAAAGTTCAGATGACAAGAAAATATATATGAGAAGAATCTCACCCCAAACCACCTGCAGAGTTAAGAGTTTTCAGATGCTGACTTTTCCTTGCATTGCCTGACATGTTATATTAGAAGCAGAAATGGAGATCTCTCTATACACGTGGTTTCAGAAGTGGCAAGTGCTTTATTTGCCATAACTTCAAAAAAATGAAAGCTCCTAAGGGCAGTTAAGGTCCCCCTAAAATATGCTTGGCTCATATAATAAAATCTACGACAGTAATAACGAAAGTAAAAACGCTTTGCATTATTAAAGCATTTATCTTAAAAAGAAACTAACATTTGAAGCCAACACTTATATTTGTACTATGTTCCAAGTTCTGCCAGTCAGGAGGTCTGGTAGGAGGACTGGAATTACAGCAATAGGACTTACCATAATGCAGACCCTAAGAAAAGGCCATTAGAGTAGCTGTTCTGAGTACAAGTACCATTAATGACGTCAGACTGGCAAGCAGCCCGACACAGACATGATCACTTCCCATGCCAACAGTATTAGTTTCTGTCAAGACCACTGCTAATGGTGATGTCTGTCACTTTTGACACTGCTGACTGTGACATCCAGTCAACAGTAAAACGGTTTATGAATCTCTGGCTGAATGCGACTCTGAGTAAAATGATTTTGCACTCTGTGAATTCAAAGTACGATACTAATTTAACAGGGCTGTAAGAGATACTAAAGGAAGTTTCCAAGAAACAAAGCATTCTGTGTACATGATACTGAAGCATTACAATAACGAGGATGTTGAAATATCTACACAGAGCTGTAACATTTAAATATTGTTATCCTGATGATATAAGAACTCAAACTGAGTCAAAATAAAAATCCAGGAAATTATTTTGACAATTTCATAAAGAATTCTGTATTTAAAAAGACAGAGACCTAGGAAAACTAACACATACAGACATGCCCTGATTTGGGTGAATTCTGCTGAATTAAATTTTATAGAATCACAGCATCCTTGACTTTCAGAAGGACTGCTTGAGATCCGTCATCCAACCCCACCCTGCTCAAGCATGGTCTACTACAGCAGGTTGCCTGGGACCATGTCCAACCAGGTTCTTGATTATCTTCAATGATGGAAACTTCATGAACTTCACATGGCATGAAGTTAATAGGCATTTAGGCTAATGTGCTGTATTTTTCTGAGAGCTTTCTCATTCTTTGGTAGCTGAAACAGCCAGCTGTCCTCAAAAAAAACCCATGCACCATACGCCATGCAGCTACCAACAAGGGAGAGAAACACTGCTCAGAGCAGCACATCCCACAGCATGCTGGAAGGCTGGCAAGTCTTCACTTCAATGGGCAGGACAGTGGGAAAGTGGTTTACTTTCCATTTTACTGCTTTTCTATTTTGCCATTATTGCTTCATTGAAAATAGTTTTTATATTCAGCATCTTTTTTGTGTTTTTAACTTAAAAAGGCAACCAAAAAATACAGCTCTAACTGCAATCCTCTGATATCAGAATCAACCCAAGATTTGGTTCAGTACTACCTACACCTAGAAAAAGCTACTATGGCTTGTAATTTGTGTTGCCTCACATTATGCTTAAGGCTTAAAAAAATCATTTGACTTAGGGTAGTGCAAAATAAATCCAAATTATTTTAAGATAATTTCTCAAGATGCACGTAGCTTAAAGAGGCAATCAAATTTACCTGAAATATATACTCTAATGAGAGAGAGAAGTATATTAGCAGAACAAGTAATCTTATTAAAATTTCAGCAGCTCTAAAGAGTTTAAATTATTCCTTTCATGATTTATCAAGGTGCTCAAAGGGAACACAAAGACTCAGATAGACCACATTCTATAAGATAATAATAGATGATTCACCATACAAGGAAGGAAAGAAGGAAGGCAGGCAGGAAGGCAGGAAGGCAGGCAGGCAGGAAGGCAGGAAGGCAGGCAGGCAGGAAGGCAGGAAGGCAGGCAGGAAGGGAGGAAGGAAGGCAGGAAGGAAGGCAGGAAGGAGGGCAGGAAAGCAGGAAGGAGGGCAGGAAGGAAGGCAGGAAGGAAGGAAGGCAGGAAGGCAGGAAGGCAGGAAGGAAGGAAGGAAGGAAGGAGCTATTCACTATTTCAAATGGCTTTTATTTCAGCTGACAGATTTCAAGATGCTTTAAAAAAAACCCAGAATTATCTCCATTTTATTGATAAGGGTGTTACAGTCCACAGGAATAAAAATAACTCAATGCATATGGCTGGACAATTCAGGAATTAAGAACAGTTTTATCCAAAAGCCTGGTACCATCTCAAGAAATGGGAGAGTGCTCTACGCACAGACACTGTCAATGGGAATTTTCTTCCTCTCTTCCCAAATGTTGCTGCTTGCTTTGCTGGAAGACCCCAGCATTCAAAAGCAAGCAGAACATGAAATCAGATCGCATGTACAGCACAATAATGGCGAGCTGTGTGAATTTCTGAAGACCGGGACAATTATTTTAAAACATGCATGGCATTAGTAGCCAAAGTGCCAAGCTGATGTTGCACACAATATGATCTAAGGGCACACCACATAATTGGCTTAGGGAGGGTTGCTGGTTTTAGCTGCTGAAACACTCTCCACTTCTTGCAAAAAGCCCTGCCAATAACTTAAAAGGAATATTGCTTTCAGATTAAATTTTAATTATGTAATTTTAAATACTTACTTTTTCTGAATATTTATATGGTGCAGTACTATGAAATATGTCTATTACAGAACACCACTTCGAAGCACATAAGCAGAAGTGAAGTACATACCTTGAGCTTAAAAACTTACATTTTTAAAACATTCTTGAAATTATAATAGGCAAAAGCCAGAAATTCTCAAAGCATTTATTCCAAACACTGACAGTCTCAAACAAAATATCTTAATTAAATTTAACAGGTCTAAAGGTATACTTTTATCAACCTTTGATTTGCAGTAGCTTTGGCTTAAGGCTATGCAAATTCTAAACCAACAGAAACTACTCCATTCTGTGTAGCAGAGTTTATCATCTAGTGAAGAAGCAAGCACGAATATAGAAAGCTTACAGTATCAAAATATTGCAAAGTAAAACGAAAAAAAATCTTCTTTCTTGCTTACACTTTAGAGTACCTTCAGAACCGCACTCTCTAGGGTATCACTAAAATCTGCTGATTAAGATCCTGGCTTGGTTTGATTATAAGTATGTAGTTCACTTCTCTAAAAAAAATTGGAGAGTGTAATTTCTCACTCTGTAATCCCTTAAGAGGGGATTTTAGGAAGGATGAGCTCTACTTCTCGTCAGTCACCACCCCAAGATGGTGTTACATCTTGGACACCATTCCTGCATGATTCCCCATCTGGGCAGAAATCCCAAAGCAGTTGCAGAGTTAATTCTAGCAACTCCTATAGAGATAACATCAGCGTAAGGAAAAGGGTGACAAAGCAACTGCTTCTCCCCAACTCCAGAATACCAGCTTCCCATATCAAAGTTGTGAATGGCACACTCATACATGCTTGAAATTGCAGTCTATGCTAGGAATTGGCACTAAAAAAAGAAAGAAAGGAAAGGATTGCTGGTACTTAATCTATCACTTTCCTCTACGAGCTTTTGGTAACAAAGGCAAATCCCAGCAGGAATCTCACCTGGTTCCTTGCAGCTGGAAGACGAGAATCAATACAGGATTACCAAAGAAGGAAAAATCTGAGACATGTCAGAACTAAGCCTCCCAAACTCAAACCAAAAAATTCCATAATGAAGGGAAAGCAGCAATCTCTCACTTCAAATCACAACTTGTAATGCAGTGTAATCATTCACCCTCCAGAGGTAGTCAAGCAATATTTTGATTCTTGCCTTTGAGCCATTCTGAACAACTTAATTATCATCCTTTGCTAAAATGGATGCAGGAATGATGCAGGTTTACTTCTCCAGCCATGTTTCATGGTGTGTTTGGCTGTCGATGTGAATACTGCCAAGTCAGTAAAGCAAACTGAACTAAACAAAGCTAAAGCTTTTTCGCTTGTACAATGATTTTAAGATATTTCTAAATAACAACACGGAAATGCAGAAGGACATATTGCAAAGACATGTCAGAAGCAAAACCACTGACATTTGCAAGCCTTATATAGCAAACATTTCCTTCATCTTTCTTCTTTTCCAGATCTGCTCTCTTGCTTCAGCATTAGTCCTATACTTGTATTGTACAAGTATGTGGAACACACCAATTGGAAATACTTTCAAAGCATGAAATTTGATTTAATAACTAACAAATTTATCAAATTATCCCTTCATTACAGAATATTTCCCCTTCCTATATGAAGGTTGGAGTTTACGTATAATTTAAAGCACAGATTCAGATCTTGTTTCCAAAACACTATTTATATATTACCAGGCATATTTAGTTTCACTGATTTATTTTACTGATACATTTTCAATCCTGCTTTATTTTATCACGTGATTCAAAGTGACAGCCTATTACTGAGTTCATATTTCCTGTCTGACTTTTCTGGAGCTTAGATTAATAAATGTATTTATATTCGCTATTTACACTACCACTTTGGAATTACATTTAGCATCTTCCATACAGCAATACACACTTACCTGTGGCAGATCCACTTTGCTTCTGTAAAATATTGACTTTCTATTACCACCATGAGAAAAGATGGAATTTTAGGAAATTAATTTCTCACCCACCTACAGTTTACTCAGGATGCTCATAAAAGGCATACCAAGTTACCAAACCAATGAAGAAAAAATAGACATAATTGTTTAAATGATTATTTGCCCTTCTAATGCTTTATACTCATGATAGATGATAAATTACTTATATTTGTGACTGAATCCAATTAACATAGACATGAGTAAATTAGAATTTATAATTAGTTTTTTGGTTTAAATGCTAGTAATATGGAGAGACTAATTAGTTTCTTGTTTTAAATGCTAATAATATGGAGGCAGGAGTCCAAACAAAAACCATATTTTAAAGTTACATGTGCATTTAACACTGAGATGCAAAATTTTGAAGTGTGCTTATTTACCCAGAACACTGTTAATCAATGAGTCATTTCTATGATACTGGTCACAAGCTGATAAAACATTGCCTAATCCTTTTATTGCAATATATAATGCTAATTTTCTATAGGTTTTTTTTTCTTAAACATTGACTGATTTCTCTACCACAGGGTGGTGGTAAAGTGGTTTAACACTTCTGAACTGTTCTCTTCCTCAAATATTGTAAACCTAAAAAATACTAGTTATCTTGCACTCCAAAGAGATAATTGTGGTTTATGAAGATGCTTTTGTACATTCCTTAGCTCTTCTGTCCACAGAGGACTGGAATATTTTGTTGGCCAACTGCAACAGTATTTTGACAAAGCACTGGACATCTCCAGCATAAATGTGTAACAGGCTGTCATTTTTGTCAGAACCAAAAAATTCTCCATCAGATTAATTTTGTTCGTTTTGATGTAAAAGAGCTGGGTAAATAGACCCTCAGAACAGTCAATTTGCTCATTTAATTGACTCAGTATTCTTTCTTACTTCTCTTAATTGGGTGAGTAGCTAGAATATAGATAATGCAGCATAAGGATAAAATTACATGCTGTGTAAATTCTGCTACAAAAAAAATGATGTTAAAACAGTTCAGAATGAAGCACATTTCAATTATATAGTAAAAAATACATTGCAGTGACATTGCAAGTCTCCCTGCAACTGTTCCTAGCATTAAAAAGAAATGGAACAGTTAAATTTGAAAATAATTTATTAAATCCCATGGGTTAAAATGCAGAGTCAGGGCACCCAGAATAGCATTAACACTGACCACTGAAAAAAATAGGTGACAATCACATGACTATTTCATTTTTCGTATTTGTAATCTAAGAAAAAAATTAACTGGATTTTTTATTTTTAAAAGGCATTTCTCCTGGTTTCTATCACAACATGTCAAACTCACTGAATTATCTCTCTGAAATTCCAAGTTTCAAGTAAAAAAATAAATTTAAAAATATCAAATTACACCAAGACATGGCAGAAAGGTGGTGATAAAGGCAACCTAAGAAAATCCCCTAGACACTAAGCAGCAGAGCAATTACTGAAGCATTCTCTCCTTTTCTACTACCTAGACAGATCTCCTGGTTTTCTCAGATAATACAAAGAAAATATTGTGATCCTAGGAAACATTATCAGATGCAGACAGTATCAAACACACAGAACAGCTTCTAATCTCCTTTACTGCCCTGGAAATTCAGGAGGAGAGGTCATCATTCCTCTGCTGAGAAGGAGTAAAGTCACACTGGAGAGGTTTTTTCTGTACTACGAATCACTCCATTAAGCCAAGCTGCCTCTGTTCATTCACTGAAGGGAACACCTCCTCCTACAGGAAAGAGTCACAAAGGAATCTTCTCAAACAGGCTTCCTGACCAACACACATAATATACATGTAGTGGGAGTAGAAAGCCTTCCTCTGAGCTCGAGCTTTGTTACCACGTGACTTTTTCCAAAATGACCTTCTTAAGGGGGCTGGTACACTGTGGACATGTACTCTTGGTCATGGTAAGTCCTGTCAGATATATCTGCCCAAACATCAAGGACTCCAGGTACAAAAACGTAAAACCAAAATATGGTCTAAGGCATCATAGCCAAACTCAGTCATTTTTTTCTGCCACTTTGGCTTGTGGGCATTTCTGTCTTCCCTGGTCAAAAAAATAATCCCTCAATATCAGATGATATTCACAGATTTGCTTGATGGAAAATCCAAAATTCTTTCAAAATAAGCCTTAAGGAAAGATTTAAGTTGCCTTACATAGCATACCTTTTTTTTCCCCTCCTTATCTACTGTATAGAACCCATACTTATGAACTAAGCAACCTGTTTCTCCTGAAAGTAATAAAAAACCATGCCACCCACCCCCAAATTGCTATCACTATTTCTATTTTTAAATCTAAGCAAAATGCAATGATGACAAGCAAAGTAAGCACACGGAAAGAAAATTACAGAAGTACAACACAGCATATCCGAACACAGCTTCATTTCAGGTAACTCCAAAGAAATGGTCTGCTTTTCATAAAATAGGTCCTTACTTTATGCAGATCCCTATAGCATCTGAAGGCTATCTCTCATCCATCAAACCTAAAACCTTCACAGTTACAGATGTGATCAGCAGCAAGTCCGCTCCTGGACTCAAGGTACACTTCATTTTAAAGTGCTTTCCAGTTCAGAATTCAAATGTGTTCCATCTGAACATATGCATGAAGTGAAAACATGGTTGCTACTGAAATCAAAAGATTAAGAAGTCATCTACAAATCACAGCTCAAAAACCACAAAAGTTCATTTGGAAAAAAAAAAAAGATAATAAACAATATTTCCCAAACTTCTGGTATTAACTATTTTTTGGAAAAAAATTGTATTTTGTTTTCCCTTTGTGTGAACAAGCATTGTCAGACAGTTTCAAGCCTGTCACTTCATTGCAGCTTATCTTTTAATTTCATTGATCTTCTAAATCAGCAGATTCCTACACTTTAAATACTACTTGAAATGTAGTTTTGGGTGCTAGCATTCAATATTAAAAATATTCAGAATAACATGAATATTCCATGTGAAATATTTTCTCTCATTCATGCCTCCCTAGCTACTCTAATTGATGGATGGGGATTTTCTGTGCACTTAATTCAGTGTTGCTGTTCCCCTGATCTTAAAGGTCTGCTTCATGAAGATGGACAATTTGCACACATTTGAAAAGCAAGCTATCATCACCATCACCTACAGAAAAGCTTTGAAGTATTAAAAAGCAAAATAATTTAAACTGCAGTAACAATGCATATGAACATATCACCATTGTTTTAAGACAGAATCGTCTGACCAACTGAAAGCAGTTTTCTCCCCTGAAGCGGTTTTGAACACATGTCTAGAAGGGTCACTAATTCCACAGGTATCCAAGCTGAAAAAACAAGAGAAAAGTAAATTGCTTATAAGCCAGTAACTCTTCTTTTAGACCAGAGCATAGTGTTACTATTGTTCCTATTTGATTTTCTTTCAGCATGACAAACTTTTAATCAGACAACTAGGTCCTGGAGAAGCATGTGGCATGGCATATTTTTGTTGCAAATAATCAAGATAAACTATCTTTCCACAGACTCATTTGACCAAAAAAATTTTGCCAGGAAAGAAACTGTTTTCAGAATACGGGAGGTACAGAAGCATTTCCATGGTAAGCAATGCTCACAGAGCTTCACAAGAGTCTGCTTGAAGAGGGAGCTTTCCAGTGTGTGAAGGATGTAAATGAGAAGCCTGGCTTTAATTTCTAAGGGCGTCCTGAAGAAACAACACTGCATGGTCTGCTCCTTTCTGCAGAAATTTCAAACTTTGTAGCTTTACAAAGCTAGTAATACAGACAGTATCTATGATTTGTCAGCTGCCCTACTGTAGATGTCATACACCAGACCAAGGATGCAAAACAGCAAATCCCGGCAGGGAAATACAGAAAGGCCTCCTCAGAATTATGGTCCTTCCTCCTCAACACCAGATGAAGCTTTCCAGAAAGCTTGTAAGCAGCTTTCCACTCTCCAGTCTAGGCTCCTCACAATTACAGAGGCTCTGCAAAAACGTGGTAGGTTTGCAATAGGGTCTTTCTTCAGGCTTTTTTGTATGCTCTAAATCAACAACATCACAGAATCATTAAAATTTTTAGGTTGGAAAAGACTCTTAAATCATTGAGAGTGTTAAGGTCTCCCCTGAGCCTCCTCCTCTCCAGGCTAAACACCCCCAGCTCTCTCAGATGCTCTTCATAGAACTTGTGCCCCACACCCTTCACCAGCTCCACTGTCCTTCTCTGGATTCACTCCAGTGTATCAATGTCTCAAGGTGTGGCCTCACCAGTGTTAAGCACAGGGGAAGAATCACTTCCCTGGTCCTGCTGGTCACACCATTGCTGATACAGGCCAGGATGCCTGTGTTCTTGGCCACTTGGGCACACAGTGGCTCATGTTCAGCTGCTGTTGACCAGCACCCCCAGGTCCTTTTCCACTGAGCACTCTGCACTCCCAGCCTGCAGCACTCCACGGACATGTTGTGACCCAAGGGCAGGACCCAGCACTTGGTCTTGTTGAGCCTTACACCATTGGCCTCTGCCCACTGATCCAGCCTGTCCAGATCACTCTGCAGAGCCTTTCTACCTTCCATCAGATCAATACTACCACCCAACCTGCTGTTGTCCACAAACCCACTGAAGGTACACTCGATTCCCTCATCCACTGATAAAGATATTGAACAGGACTGGCTCCAGTGCTGAGCCCTGGGGAGCCCACTAGTGACCGGCCAACAACTGGCTGTGACTTGCATTCACCACCATTCTCTGGGCCCAGCCATCCAGACAGTTTTTTAGCCAGTGTGCACCACCAAGCCATGGGCTGCCAGCTTCTCCAGGAGTATCCTGTGGGGGACACTATTAAAGGCTTTACTAAAGTACAGGTAGACACATCCACATCCCTTCCCTCATCCACTAAACGTATCTCTTTATCACAGAAAGACCTGCCTTTCCTAAACCCAGGCTGGCTGGGCCTGATCCCCTGCTTGTCCTGCATGTACTGCTCAATGGCACTCAGGATGATCTGCTCCATGACCTTCTCTGGCACCAAAGTCAGACTGACAGGCCTGTAGTTACTCAAATCCTCCTTCCAATCTTTCCTGTAGACAGATGTCAAATTTGCCATCATCCAGTCAGCTGTGATCTCCCTGCTTATCCAGGACTGCTGGTAAATGATGGAAAGTGCCACAATGAGCACTTTTGCCAGGTCCCTCAGTACCCTCAGGTGCATGCCATCAGGGCCCATAGACTATGTGGTGTAGCAGGTCACTAATAATTTCTTCTGGATTATGGAGGTATCACTGTGCTCCCCATCCCTGTTCTTCCAGCTCAGGGGCCTGGGTACCCGGAGAACAACTGGTCTTGCTGTTAAAAAATGAGGCAATAAGTACCTCAGCTTTCTCCTCGTCCTTTGTCACTATATCTCCTCCTGCATCCAATAAAGGGTGGAGACTCTCCTTGGGCCTCCTTTTGTTGCTGATGTTTTTACAGAAACATTTTTATTGCTTTTTACAGCACAGCCAGATTAAGTTCTACTTGGGCTTTGGCCCGCACCAAAACATGACCTAGTCTGTGCTCCACAGAAATGTTACAACGCCAAGAAGAGAATCCCAAACCACTCCCTCTACCCTAGCCTGACTGAAAAAGAAAAAAGTACCAGCCAATATTAACAGAAAAGAAAACTAGAAAGAGCTAGGAGCAGTTGAGGACATTTTCACAGTCATTTTGGCAGAATACGATCTTTTCCATCCACGTCTGTTTTGCTCTTGTGGAGCAACAGCCCTTGCAGCACCCTGTTCTCCTCCACCTCAGAGCTGTCTTATCAACTCCAGCTCCTGAAGAACACAAGAGTCCCACATGTATTGCTGAAGTGCCTTCCTTTCATGTGCCTGGATGACCTCTTAGGGTATCCGCTCATTTCTCACCAGCTGATGCAACATGCGAAGCTGGGGTTTGGACTGCTTTAGTTAAAGAGGCCTTTGGGACAGATCTTGAGCACTACAGCCATGAGCAAAAAGAACATAAACTGAAGCATGGGGGATTGAAGCATGAGTGATGGCTGCCAGACTATGGAAAAAAGAGCAGCTGATATTCCTGTAAGAATGATGTAGAAGCCCGACTCACACCAACCTTAACTGTGCAGTATTAATTCTGTATTATTTGTCCTTTTTGAGACCTTATTCTTCCTTTTTTTGTTGTTGTTTGTACTAGTAACTTAATGTTCTTCCCTTCATTGTGCTAAATAAATTATCCTTTTACTGAATAAATGTAATCAGTAAACAATAAATGGAAAATATGCAAAGTCAAAGAAAATAGGAAAGCAACAAGGTATGGAAATGGCAATACCTTCAAACCTAGAATGAAAAACTGGACCGAAACGGCATGCAGGACAAAGCGAGGAGTGTTTTTTCACAACATCTTGCATACTCCAAAGATTTACCTTAAATCAAGAAAAAAAAAGTTGAAGTTTATTTTGTAAAAGAGTTACTAAACAGATCCCTCTCACCACCTCCTTCACCATACAGACAGCAAGACAGCGATAAATGGGACAGGACAAGAAGTGATTTGGGCACAGACTCCATGGATAAACTTAATAATTTAAGAGCAAGAGAAAACCACCATTGTTCACAATACCATATTTTGGTGCATTTAGATGAGCTGCATTCAGAAATCTGTCTGTATGGCAGATGCTCTTATTGTCCCATGAAAGAGCCTGGAACAAAAAGCTTGTTTTAGAAATGGGCTAACAAGCTACTGAATTCTGAGTCAGTAACTGGCTGTTCAGGGAGAATGTCTTAGATTGCCTGGTACTGTATTTTGTCTGAACTCTAGGGTAGTCTCAACTGCTCTAAATTTATTCTGGCTTTGCATTTTACATCTCAGTATATTCAGGTTCATTTTGTTACAAGCCACTAGAAATAAAAAGCTCTAGAATATGGGCCATCTTCTAAGAGGATTTTTTTTATGAACTGGCAACTGATTTCTCAAAAAATTGAAGAAATGTCAAAAAGAAGAGGATACTGCAATCACTTTACTTTTATCTAAGTCATTAAACCAAAAATCACAAGGAGCAAAGAAACATTAACTACTCTTTTTCATTTTTTTTTTATTTTATATGTATGATATGAATTATATTTTATACAAATATAAATAATTTTTTTGTCCCAGGGGGTGGGATCAAAGCTACACTGGATGTTTACCCAGCAGCTTCAGTTTTTCAGTGCACTGAAGCAGCATCACTGATTACAAATTCAGCAAGTGATGTGTTTTATTACTCTGGTCTCAGTGATGACAGCTGGACATTATTTGGGCAAACTTAGCTATAACTACATCAGAGGTTTTCCCCTTCTCATCTCCCTGTGGAGAAGCAACGGCTTCACTTCTTTGTCTACAAAATCCCACAGATGTGTTCCTCAAACAACGTGTGAAGTGTGACCACTGAGTGCTGCAGGTGGCCAGAGCAGGAGCGGGAAGGCGCATCAGATGATTCACAGCACGCACGTGGTGCTCACCTGTGCTCTCTGCTGCACAGTCTCCCCTGACTCCACAGCAAGCATGAAACATCCCTACACTCTAAGTGGACATCTGGTTGCTAACACATAGTAGTTATTTGTCCAGGATTCCCAGGTATCTCACTGTCCAGCCAGCCCGATCAAGAAGGGCAGCAGCTCCACAAACACACCACAGAAAACTGCCAATTTCTTCCTTTCCCGTCTGAACCCCAGCCTGGATGAAGCTTTTTAATATTACACCTAAGCAATCAAATTGAAAAGAAAGGATGAAAGGGAGAGTTTCTGTTTAACAGGAAGACTACAACTAGGGGTGAAAAAGCAGATTTTTCTTTTAAATCCTTTTGCATGAAAGGGAGTTGTGCCAAGGGAGCACACCGCTGCCATAGGAAGCTCATGGTAATGCAGGATTTTAACCCAGGGTTTACATTTAAAATTCTTCAGGTCTGGAAGAGTCTAAGCCTTAGTCTAACCCCTAGCACATCAAGCCTGAGATCCTGAATCATAGTATGATGACAATAAATGATTGATCAAAAAAAAAAATTTAATCTACAGATGCACAGAGCCTTCACTGACAGGTGAACCTGTTGTTTAGGGAACTCACTGACTCAGTTCTGGTTTCTAGATGGTAAATTCATGCAAATTACCCTCATTCCCAGCAGATAGAAGGATTACAAAACAGGATTTCTGGAAGCACGAGTCCCCATATTTATAAAAGATTTATACAGCTAGGAATCTAAAACAAACATGATTTTCTTCAAAACTTGAAAATACTTGAGCTATAAATTTGTTAGAAAAATTATATAAAAAGTGCTTTTATACTGATTAAAACTTTTCCCTTCCACCCAGTTTAGAATTAAAAAGTAGCCATTTCTAATCATGACATGGAATTGAACATTGTTTTTGCAGATTTTTCACAGATTGGTAGATTTACACTTTCTAAGCAAAAACCCTATGGTACCCTATGGTTCAAGAAGTTAAAAACCACACACACTTCCATTCACAGTATCTGCCTTCATTCTTCCTACTCCCTATCCTTTGTATCCTCTTGCCATTTTCTCATGTGTGCCCCTGGGCATTCAAAATTATTCTCTACAATGCAGCAAATACACTTTTTCCGGCATCTTAATCAGCTTTTGTTCTTCTGGTTATTCCTTTTTTTCTCTGTAGCAAAGAACTATTGAGACTGCAATGCTTCCTACAACAAGGCCAGTCTTCAACACTAACTTAGTATACATGAACAGAATAGACATTTTTGTACTTGATGTTTATCAAAGTTCCCTCAGATCAGACAGTATTATCATCTTCCCCTCCATCATCCGACAGGACTGTAGCTTATGTTTATGTCACTCACACTATGAAAAAAGCCTGGCTATCACTTTCCAGCTCCATACATTTGCAGAAAAGCAGATACAGGTTTCCCAAAACCCACACACTACTGAGAGACTAAGCTCTATGCTTGTCAGATTATATTAAATAGTAAATATAAACAGAAGGAACTTCAAAAGGATTTGGCCCACCTGCCACTAGTTCATACAAACTCAAAACGGAAAAGGTGTTTATAGGGTGCATGCAAGGTCAGGCTCTAATTTCTGAATCTCAAGGAGGGCAGTACCTGTCTTTTCCATCCACTCAACTGTCAGAGAGGGCTGGGTGCTAGAAGCAGTCTAGGGAATGCTGCCATGGCACACAGGGCGCTGCTCCTAGCCAGAACATTCAGGCGCTCCATTGTGCGTCCCTGTGTCAGAAATTCCTCCCCATCTCCAGTTCTACTAGGGACAATTCTGCAGTAACTTCCAGAATCAATCAGATGAAGACTCTCCAAATCAAAAACAAGCTGCTAGTTAGTTTACTGCAATAGGCTCCAATACCCTTCTTCATAAAACCACACAAGGAGATATTAGCTGTCTTAAAGTCTATCTACTCTACTGTAGCACAAGATGAAAGGGTCAGCTTTCCAAGAGTAAAGGACTTGGAACCAGATTACATGGCAGTTCCAACAGAATAAGCTAAGAAAATAGCCCTCACCGTGGAGGGTTTCCTTATGGTTCTCCAAATACACTTTTCCTGGAAGTCTCCATTACAGCCACACAAGACAGAACTACAAGAGGAAGCATGCATAAACATGTACTGTCTTCACACAGAAACAGGTCCTTTGGGAATGATTTTTTGAAAGTAGTCATGCTTAAAGGGAGATTTTTGAGTGGATTGATAAAGTCTCATGAGGCATGTGAGAGATTATAGTTAAGAGTTTATCTGAATTTTTAAGTTCTTAAACACTGTCCAGATTTTTGTCCTTGCATCTAGGCTATAAGCAATGACAGAACACACAGCTACCTAGAAAGATAGAAAAGATAAGTTACTTGACTTAGGAAATAAACTCCACTATATCTCGAAGCGGTTTTTTCACACACAGAGAGACTTGACTCCTGCGACTTTATTAATCCACATTAGAGCCAGTCACCCTGTGGTTTTGCATAGACAGGACAAAAAGGCACATGTAGGCACAAATACCTCATTTGTTGTTCATATTTACTTTAGACTGAGCCATAGGGAGTCTAGATACAGTTTCCTATTCCTTTCAATTAACCAGGTTTTTTTTCATAGCCAATCACCCTAGAAGAAGGCAGTGATGTTGCAGATGTTTATACATAGTCTGAAGCACCCTATTTTAGCTGTCTGGATGGCAGCTGAGTACTGGTCAGTTAGCCAGTAGTACCAGCTCTTTCACATTTTCCCATTTTCACACAGAACCAAGCAGAAAACCACAGTAGTAGGTAGAAGCGATTTGTGTAAATGTGCACTGAGAGAAGATATTGCTTTGAATGTGTACTGCCAGCAAAGATAAAACACAGAGAAATGTTTCTGCAGTCAAATAAATATATTTCTGTATTTAGTTGTTAACACTGAACTCTTAAGAAATAACACAGGAGCACAAAAAATACTTTACTAGGTTGGGCAAATGGTCCATTCAGTCCTATATTTTGGCTCTAATACTAATAAAAGATGGTAGATGAGGCTACATAGGGAGAGCACATGAGCTGCTCAGCTCTGTGTAGCCCTTTTCCCTTCATTCTCCAGAAGCATCCACTGCTGTTGTTTGGCAGATGTAAAATAAGATGGGCCTCCCAAAAAACTGAGAGGATATTAGTTATATCTGTAATGTCACAGAAAGCTGTAGCCTGTTACATGGGGAAGTTGCCAAGTTAAAAATAGAAACTGCCAATCTGACTACAGCTGTGAGATGCATTTCACTGACAGACTGGCTTTTATCTCTTTTATTTTTTTAAAAGGATGAATCTCTTTAAAAATCCCCAACATTGTAAAATGTTACCTTCTTCAGGACACCAAAACCTGCAGTGCTGACTGCAGAGAGAAATTAAAAGCAACCCAGCGTATTGCAATACATGTACTCAGCAGTAGTAGGTCAGCAGAAAGTACTGTGATGGATCTGCTGCTGCTCCTGCTTTCCTACTTTCTGACTGTTGCAATAAAAGAGATCATTAGGAATCTAAAAAGGTATCTTTAATAGCTGGATGCTCAATTACTAAAGTGGGACTGGCCTGCCTGGGTTTGAGACTGTTTTCAGGGCATCACATTCCCCTATACAATGTTTAGAGCTGTACATAAACAGCTATGTACCACTCATCTCTAATATCAGCTGCTCTCCAGTAATAGACAAGGGCTTCAAGCCAGCTTCCAAATATCAGCCAGCTGAATGGCCTTAAAATTAACAGACCTGAAACTTCTGAAAGATGAAATATCACTAAGGTGCAACGCAAGCTCACGTTTGATTTCTTCCCTCTGCTGTGAAACGTGTCTTAAAAATCAAGAGACATGGCTTTAAAAATTGTATTTGTACAAAATATAAGGAACCAAGCACACTCATTTAACACCCATGTAATCTCATGAATCGTAGGTATTTTCTAGGCACCTGTAAATCACTTCACTTTGATACAGTAAATTAACTGCACACGTACATATGGATAAGAAAGGCTTCAAACCCCCTGTGTGCTGCTGGACTTGAGCAACTGGTCACTTCTCCATCTCAAAAGAGGAAATCAGTCTACTGCAGGAAGGTGTATTTATTGGTGCATGAGACTCTGCCAGTCCATTCTATGAGAAAAAGTAACACACTTGGAGAGGTCTCACCTCCAGGCTGATCTTGCATACACTAATCTCTCAGCAGGTCACATAGACTATTCTTTCTTCAAGTGTGTATTTTTCTTTGATGTACATAGATTACACTTGTTAATACTAATGAGAGCACTGAGAAATTCTTGAGAACAAAGAGAAACCAGAGCCCCAGGGGATATGCACTCATTCCTACTGAAAACGGTTGCTGCCATAGTTTGAGCTGCCTGAACTACAAGAAGCTTCCTCAAGAGAAGATAAAGCATACATGCACTTTCATTGGAACATTGCCATAGTGATGTTTGGCTTATATATATTTTAGTCAGAGCTTCTGAAAAAGCTTCAAAGAGCCTACAGTGTACAATTTAATTAGCAATTTATTAGAGAGAGACTGAGGTCGCTTTGAAATTCTGCCGTCTGATAAGGAACAAACACATTCAGTCTGAGCTGCCTTCTAAACCATACACAGACAGGTTCCACAGGGCTCCAGACCTTCATTTAAAATGAAATCTCCTAGCCCAGCATTATACTCTTCCAGACCATGCTTAGAGCAGTATTGGACCCAAGAGTCGATCTGCAAATAGGTCAAATACAGTAAATTCAAGCATGATTATTCCATTTCTCAGTGGAGATTTCTGATTCTGTAAGGGAGTGTTTTGAGTTTAGGACCCTAAGCCTCAAATTAACAACCAAGAACATTCTGCTTTCAGGTGAATTCCTTAAATTTAAATAAAATGGCAGCCTGGACATAAACCCAGCCTAAAATACCATGTCCCAGTCAGCCGCAGATCAGCCTGCAGTGACAGCTCTGCAGCTTTCTGAGAAGCTGCAAGCTGCACAGACCAAACTGGAAGAGACGGAATAGCTGATACAAGAACTTTTACTCACACCCAGTTCTGAATAAATCAGATTTATAAATTCAAAATTGAAGTCTTTCAAGCTGCTGTAACTTCCACACTTTGGATAAGAAGATGAAATAAAACCTTGTCGAGATCATCTACGAGACTGGCAGTCATTGCAATGAGGAAAAATATAGATGCAGCAATTTTTAGAGTGAGAACATAAAGGATGGCTTGTTGCTTCTGACACAGTCTCCTCTTGAAATTAAACTTTTGCTGTCATTTTTGTCTCAAAATAATGGAGTACAAGAATATATTCCCTACTCACCTCAAAATTTCCCTTTTATCTCTGGATCAAGACCCATTAATTTCCTAAAACTGCTTATTTTAAAGGCAAAATACATACTCCAGAGGTATCATAAACTAGAGGGCACTCCTTGAAAGTGATTTATTGCCTTTACCTGAGCATAGAACCATTAGATCTCCACGTTCACAAACCATTGTGGGCTTGAGAAGAAAAGAATTAAAACATTTTTCTCTATTCTAAGCAGCCCCTTTTAATTAGATGCATTTAGCTCACATCTTCTCATTACATTCATCATGCCATATTTGAGCAGCTTCTCAAATCGCTTGTGATTGCACAAACTCGTCTTCTGCAAGAGCGTGAGAGGCGGCTGCTGCTGCTGGCTCCACCTCCCCGCTCTGCAGTTTTTTATGAATGACTAGCAATCACTGACAATGAATGACTGCCAACTGCCCACTCAACCCTTTCTACTCTTCCCTGCACGTACATACTAGAGAAGCAAACAAGCGTCGTGACTGCAAATGAGCCTTCAGTACACTTTCCAATATACGGCATTCATCTTTCAAAACAGGAACTAAATGTTCTTCCGGATACTTAGAGTATAGAAATTAAATATTAAAAGCTTATGCAACATCCTTTTTCTTTCTTTCTTTTTTTTTTTTATCAACCAGATAACTTTTTAGGCATTTAATCAAAGTGAAATTGTCTTTTTCTGAATGCTTCACTGCTTCAGCAACAAACAGGAAAACTGGAGTTAAAGAGCCCTCACCTACTTCCAGCAAACAGATTTATCTGCAGCCAAAACACAAAAATCTTTCAGTTGTTTTCAAATATTGTTTTGTAGGGTTTCAACACAGAAGATACCTTCTATCCAGAAAGCAGTTACTTCTATACAACCAATTTCTTAATTTAATGGATACATGAAAAAAATCAGTACTATTTTGCTGCTTTATTACAATGAGAATGGCCTATAAAAACATTCAATGTCACAGCTACTATCATAGCCTGATCTATCTAAATTCGTGACTGTAAGCAGAGGGTAAAAAACCCACACAAGAGAAACATTTTAATTACAGATTAGTTACTAGGGCCAAATATAAATCAAGAAGTTGCTCACTGCATGCTCTGAAAAGGCTTTGCAATAACTGAAAATTAAAATAAAATAAAATAAAATAAAATGTAAGGTATGCCCTCTTGCCTGCTGCTTAAGTTGCCCTTTCAGTTCTTGCAGCCCTGCAGCCCAGTATTGCCACTGCCAGGAACAAGCCACAGGTTTAGCACTGAGTTTTCAAGGCTTTGGGACTAACACTTGTCAGGCCTGCTTTGTCTGAACTTCCCCTGGCCTGTCTTCTGCTTGGTTTGACTTAGTTTAGCTATAACAGCAAATAACAGAGCTTTGTATTTCCCATTACCTAGAAGGGAAAACTGGACATATTTGGGACATGAGAAGACAAATGAACACGAGCAAGCTGTAATTAGCACACTCAGAAATATGAAAGCAGCACAGGTATAGCAGTGTCTTCACCAGGCATTATTCAATCAGGACAAATACAAAGGCTCTAGAACAGAAACATAGAAAGAGTTGTCGGAAGATGCAGTGTTCAATGTCCTAATGTCTATCAATTATCAAGAACAGACTTGAAGATGTAATTTAACACATTGGAAACTTATACACCACGTTTCAGCATAATTATTGCTAAATAATGATCATGAATCACAGGTAAAGGCTGGGGGAGGATGGGAGGGACTTGGGACCTAAAGAGATCTTGTCAGTATCTTTAAAATAGCAGCTAATTTAAGTAATTTAACGCACTAATAAATATTTTTAGTGTAAATGTGTTGATAACCAAACAAGAGTACCAGGGTTGCAAATCCCATTCTCCATACATTTTCTCTAATTCCACTGGGCTCAATGAAGCTCCTGCTTATGCTCTGCTCACCTGAGCATGAAGAAAATAATGTAAGTAGGAATGTATGCAGTGACAGAATATTTCAACACCTTTATCTTCGTGTCAAGGGCTTAACTTCAGCTGAGACCCATGAAATCATCACAAGATCTTTCAAAAGGTTTTACTGAACTCCTCCTTGGGTGCTGTGCCCCTAAGGACATTGTTTCCTCTTCTCCAATACCCAGCAAATACTGATACACACAGCACATGTGAAGTGGTATGAAAGACAGAGCTAACATTTCCTTTGTGTTCTCAGGAACACTATTAAAATAAACCCTTAGCAGCAATTTATTTTGTTGCGGTTTAGGTTTTCTGGTGTTTTGGGTGGTTTTTTAAAGCCTTTTTGCAAAACAAAAATACAGAGCCAAGGGAATAGACTAATAGTTCCCCTATTTAAGGAAGATCAAATGGCTACAAAGGAATAGCAGTTAAGGAGGCCTGACGATAAGCACATTCTTACCCAATTAGTTTGTTTTCCATCTCTAGCAGTTTTAGGCAGCCTTATGATGATCGCCTCTTTTTTTTTGGCCATGCTTACTTACATCATTACACTATCACAAACTAGCACAAAACTGCTATCAGAAAAGTGGAAGGTACCAGTTGTAGACGCAGCCTTTGAAGTTCTCTAACCCTTATAGAAGCTTGGTGCCTTTCCCATCCCACCACACTGACGTCCATGTAAACAAAGCGTGTTCCCTCCTTGATGTTTGCTGCACACAGGCTTTGAGAGCTGATCACTTTGCACTGGCTGGTTTCTAGGCCAGGCACCCAAGGGAGATGATCAGCCATTAAGACTTCAGTAGTCAAGTAAGATTTTTGCTTCTGTCACAACAAAACCCAACATTTTCCACACAAGAACAGCATTACTCAGTTTGCAGGTCTCATGGTCGTCCTCCAGCATGAGGCACATCTGATGATCCCCACAGGTGTTTCACTCACTACCACACAGAAAGGAGCAAACAAAAGGATTGCAAAAATGCCAAAACTGCTATCTAAAACAGTCAATACGTCCCAAATTTGTTTTCTTTTGTATTGGTTCCCCTGGGGATGTTGCATTTTCAGTACAGCCAACATGATTGCTTAACACATTCACACTAGTGCTATTCATAGCAAGCAAATCTCAGTAATTCCACTTTTTCTTTTGATCTATTTTTGCAGGTGATCTGATGCTGACATGATTAGGTTGAGAGCATACTTCTTTTTCTGAAAGTAATTCTGAGGCAAGACCAAAAAACCTTTATCACTGCAGGATCTGAAATACCAGCAGTCTTAGCGACATAATTATGAATGTTTTTCTAAGCTATTTAAGATTCCTATGACAGATTATGACTAAACAGTACTAACCATTCTTTCACATCCAATTCAAACAATACGATCATGGAGAAAGCCAACATGTTAGGCATCCTATCACATTCAGGAAGACAGTTCTGTTAACACAGCACAAAATCAGCTCTTCAATTATTCTTGATTACATCAATGCTGCCCAGTTGGAAATATCTGAGAGATGCATTTAGACTACAGTAGGGGACATTTATTGTATGAATTATTTGCAAACTGTCAAACACCAGCATGGTGTTTACCTAGAATGCATGTATCACCCTCACTGTCTTCACTTTAATAGATATGCAATAATTCAGGTATTTGAAGGGTTGTCTCCAAATAGAACAGCTACACTGATATTTTGAAAGCTGTTTTTTCCACCTTTCATGCTCTATTCACTACATAAATGATGTAAATGGAAGTCATTTATTAAATCTTTCACAGAGATGCATTCAACGTGAATTTAAGCAAGCGAAGTGTGCATGAATATGGTGACAACATTCTAGACCTTGCCAGTTCTGGGCTAAAATAAGATCTGCAAAGAACTGGGGAGGCAGAGAAAAGAAGTTACAGTGGCTTGGTTTTTTTTTAATGGAAATCGGAATATTCCTTCTTAAAAAATGTATACATTACTTGCCAAAAGTGAACCACTTTTATGGCCTCTGTGCAAACATGTTCCATATATGGTCTCCACAGAACTCATTCCATACATAATCTATACTTACATACTCCTACACACACAGGATCACGGGATATGTGAGGTTGAAAGGGATCTCTGGAGATGATCTATTCCAACCAGCTGCTCACAGCTGGGTCAGCTCTGACATCATATCAAGTTGCTCAGTCAGTCCTGAAACCTCAAAGGATAAAGACTACACAATCTCTGGGCAACTCCTCCCTGCTTGACTACCCTTATGATGAGAAAGCTTTTCCTTATATTCACTCTGAGTCTCTCATTTCAGTTTATGCCAAATAACTCTCATCCTCAAACCAACACAGTGCTTGGAAAAGTCTGGTTCCATCTTCTGAATAAACCCCTTGTAGGTACTGGAAGGTCACTAACAGGTTTCCCCTAAAGCCGTCTCTTCTCCAGGCGAAGCAAGACCAGGTCCCTCGGCCTCTCACAGGGCAAGTGCTCCAGATCAATCCCTGGCAATTTTGGTGTCCTCTGCTGAACTCACTGCAGCTCATCAGCACCTTTCCTGTACTGTGTGGTCCAAAACTATATGTATCGTATCAGGGAAGATGGAATAGGAAAATGTCCAAAAGATGCAATATTCTAGATGACACCTAGTGAGTGCTGACTAGAGGATAATATCTCCTTTTGATCTCCCAGCTGCTGGATGCTGTTGGCCTTCTTTGCTTCCAAGGTACAGTGCTGGCTTATATCCTTGCCATCTGCTAGGTTGCCCAAGTATTCTACTCAACTGCCACCAGTCAGTCAGTTTCCAGCCCACACTGGTACATTGTTCCCCAGATGCAGAATTTTGCATTTGCCCTACTGAATTTCATAGGGCTGCTGGCAACCCACTTTTCTTGTTTATCAGGGTCCCTATAGATGAAAATCCTATCCTATCTACTGGCCCTCCCATTATGGCATAATCTGCAAACTTAAACCAAAATGCATTCTGTTGCCATTTTCAGGTCACTGAAAAAGACATCAAATGGTAGAAACCCCTGTGGCACTCCACTGGTATCCAGGCAGAGTAAGAACCATTAACACCATTAACTGCTACACTCTGAGCCTAAATATCCAGACGTGTTTCTATTTGTTGCTAGTCCATCCAAACAGAAAGGCCCCAGTTCAGACATGAGAATATTGTGGGAAACTGTATAGAACTTTCTGTTAAAGTCAAGGTTGATGACATAGTGCTCTCTCATCCACGAAGATAGTTACTTCATCACAGCAAGGCAACTTAGTTGGTCAGGAATTTACCCTTAAGAAATCCATTCTGACTGTTTCAATCACCAGTTTGTCCAGAAACATATTCAAAAACGATTCACTCCATGATTTTCCCAGGGGTTGAAGTAAGGCTGACTGGCTTGTAGTTCTTCAAGTTGAAATTCTGAGATTTTTTGAAGATAGGCACATTTGTATTTATCCACTCAACAGAGCATTTGCCTGACCTCCCTTTTCAAGATAAGACAGCAACCTTGTAAGGACAACTTTTGACAGAAGTCATAAGCCTCCAGTGTTCCTCAACACAATGTTCCTCCACTAATACCACAACTGCCCACAGACTCTGGCTGGCTTGTTTTGCACAGCCAGGACATTAAGGTTCTCTGCAGGGTCTCTGTGAAGACACTCTCAATCCTTTCCCTATCTTCCCTGATACCATACATATAGTCCGCTCCTCTCGTCCTTCAGCTCCATAACTTGGCCACAACTTCCCATCTAGCACACACATCCAGCAGACAGTCACGACCTCCAACTGCTCCACGCTCAGTGAGCGTGCTGTTCCAGAGGCCAACATGGATGGGTTCTTCCATGGGGACTCTGCTGCTACTGCACTGCTTCCCTGGGCAATCCCGACCCATCAAGCAGGTGGACTGCAAAAACCTCCTTCAGATACAATGTTTCCTTCAAAACCCACAAAACAGCCTGAAAATTAATTCAGCCAGCCAGAGCATTCAGATGAACTTGTGAGCTGCTTTTCAGCATTCTCCTAAACTGAAAACTTCAGCACAATCAGAAAATGAAGTACCTTTCAACCACTGGGACCCTCCTGAAGCATGGGAGCCGTAAGTGATTTTTGGCCACATGCTGCATCAGAAAGTGCTTCTTCACAGCAATGGCAGCCACAGAGAAACTGGGGCCCACAGGCAACATATTTCATGTGGCATGGGTTTTTTAAGCTAGTTAAAAAGACTCCTCATCTGAGAGATTTTATGAACATTATGAGGCTTCCTTTTAATTTTTCAATTATATTTCAAATTAGAACCCAAGTAAGACTGCAATATGTTGGAGAACAAAGAACCAGTGCAATCATTCTGTCCAGTTCCCTTTTGTTTAGGATACTCATTTCTTTGGTTTTGGCAGATCAGAATGGACCTCGAAGTACAGAATCAGCATCAAAGGTCTGAGACAAGAAACAGAACCACCATGAAATGAAAGAGCATTAACTAGGGCCAGACATAAACTTCTGACAATATATAATCATGGACAGGTATGATACTGGGGGAGGAAGGAAGCAGAGAATAATTTGCTTTCATGCATGTTTTCAGACAGAATATTTAGATCCATAATTCATGTAAACAGCATATCAGATATCATACAATCAGAATGGTTTGGTTTCAAAGAGACATTAAAGATCACTAGTTCCAACCCCCTGCCATGGACAGGGACACCTACCATTAAGACCAGGTCGTTCAAGGCGCCATTCAACCTGGCCTGGAATACCTCCTGAGATGGAGCATCCACAACTTCTCTGGGCAACCTGTGCCAGTGCCTCACCATTCTCACAATAAAAACCTTATTTCTAGTATCTAATCTAAACCTACTCTTTCTTTCTAAAGCCACATCCCCTTGCCCTATTACTACACGCCCCCATAAAAAAGTCCCACTGTAGCTTTCTCATAGGCCCCATTCAGGTACTGGAAGGCTGCTATAAGGTCTCTCCAGAGCCTTCTCTTGTCCAGGCTGAATGACTCAAATTCTCTCATCCTGTCTTCATGGGAGAGGTGGTTCAGCCCTCTGCTCATCTTCGTGACCCTCCTCTGGATTCACTCCAATAGGTCCATTTGTTCTTACGTTAAGGTTCCAGAGCTGGATGCAGTGCTCCAGGTGGAGTCTCACCACAGTGAAGCAGAAGGAGAGAATAACTCCCTTGCTCTACTGGCTGTGCTTCTTTTGATGCAGCCCAGGATGTGTTTGGCTTTCTGGACTGCAAGTGCACGTTGCTGGGTCATGCTGAGCTTCTCATTCACCAACACCCCCAAGACCTTCTCTTCAGGGCTGCTCTCAATCTCAATTCACCACCCAGCCTGTACTTGTACTTGGGATCGCCCTGACCCTCTGTAGAACATTGCATCTAGCCTTGTAGATCTTTGTGAGGTTTACACAGTCCTGCCTCTCTGTGTCCCTCTGGATGGCATCCCTTCCCTCCAGCATGTTGACCCCACTGCACAGCTTGGTGTCATTAGCAAACTTGCTGAGGGTGCACTCGATCCCACTGTCCCTGTTGCCAACAAAGATGTTAAACAGCGTCAGGCACAACACCAGTCCCTGAGGAACATCACTTGTCACCAGTCTCCACCTAGACACCGAGTCACTGACCACAACCCTTTGAGTGCATCCATCCAGCCAATTCCTTATTCACCAAGTGGTCCATCAGTCAAATCCATGTCCCTCAGTTAAGACAAAAGGATGTTGTTTGGCTACAGGCACACAGTAATACCAGGGTACAAGTGCTACAAAATGTACCATATAACCACGGGTATAAATGTTTCATGAGCTCCAGCAGAGCCTAAAGAACGTATTGCAAATTGGGTGGAAGAGAAAATGATGCTCAAGGAAAGGGAAAGTGGGTCCTCAGCACTCAGATCCTTAATCACTCAGCATGTAGGGGAAAAAAAATCAAAACAGTTCCTCATTATATTCTCATAACTAAATAACTGGAAGCAAGGGAGGGGGAAAACACAAAGACTCACCTCTAACTATTCCTTACAAGTGGCTTTATGCAAAGCCAGCAGCAAGGCTGTTTTAGATATGTAACCAAACCCAACTCTAATAAGAAGATAATTACATAAAAATTGAGCATATACAGAGACCTCCCGCAGGCTGCAGGGTGTTATTTGGTAGCTCTGTAGCCTACTAGATGTCCTAGCCCCTTGCCCAGCGCCAGTCCAAGGCTTAGTCCCAGGCCAAGAGATTTCCCGAGGAATACACCGTACTCTGGTGGCTTGTTAGGTTGCTTTTGTTGATCACTGAAGCCTCTACGGGCAGTCGTCTCATTCCCAGACTGACAGTTTCTCTCCTGTAGTTTACTAGCACACATCGTTCACTTCACTGAGGCCATATTTGGCCATTTAAAAATTTAATGCAAATTAGTTCACTTCTCCTAAAATGTTATTTCTCTCTAGTGAAAACTGCCACACACTACTAGACCATATAAGCTTCACAAAGAACGTCAACACCATCCTGACCTGCACGGGGTGGGGGCACTGCCAGCAGGTCAAAGGAGGTGATCCTGCACCCTCTACTCAGCCCTGGTGAGGCCACACCTGGAGTATTGTGTCCAGTTCTGGGCTTCCCACTACAACAGAGCAATGGACCTACTGGAGTGGGATCTGCAAAGGATCACAAAGACAAGTGAGCTTCATACAAAGGAGGGCTGAGAGAGCTGGGAACTGTTCATCCTGGAGAACAGAGGTTTGGGAGCATCTCATTAATCTATGTAAATATGTGATGGGAGGGTACAAAGAAGACTGAGAAAGGCTCTTCTCTGTGGGAGCCAGTGAATGGACAAGGGCCAAATGTCCAAACTGACATAAAGGAAATTCCTTTTAAAAGTAAGAAAAAGCTTGCTTTCTTAAATCAAGAGGCTGATTGAACACAGGTTTCCTACAGAGGTTGTGGAGTCTCCATGCCTGGAGATACTCAAAATCTGACTCAACATTGCCCTGAGCAATCTGCTTCAACTAATCCTGCTTGAGCACGGGAGCTGGTCTAGACGATCTCCAGAGGTTCCTTCCAATCTTAACTATTCTATGAGTCTGTGTGCACTGGGGTGCCTTGTAGGTATGTGTTCTACAATATTTTGCACTGTGGTAAGATTTTTATCTTCATTTTTAATGTATATGCTTCATTATTTCTAACAAAATCAGGCTAGAACTACAGCAGTATAATACAGTAATTCCTGTTCACTCAGGAATATTGTTTCAAAAGCTGAACATGGTTGTATCATCAGATGGTGCAGAAAATTCATGTTTCATTAATACTTCTTCAGTGGTCCCACCTCTATTGCTTATACTTATGAAAACATAGCCAAGAAGCCCCAGAACAGCAGCACCAAAGTTTCCTGCATGGTCGGAAATGTACTTACTATAACTCTCATTATAGTCTCTACACTAAGTTCATGTGGGAGAAAGAGGGAAAAGGTCTCAAATCCCTCATTAGCAGCCAATTGCACACTTACATCAGTTCTGCATCCAGAAGTCTGTTGTATTCCAGGGAAAGAGGTCAGGAGACTAGCTTGCTGCTAGTTAATAAAAGGGTATCTTGCCCCCAAACCATAAACTGTTACATGCATTATTTTCAGGTAAGCAGTGGAATAACTGGTCTGTGCTTTCTGGGTTGTGACAGAACCTGGACAAAGCACAGCACAGTTCAGAAGGCGAGTAGCATCTGAGCTGAGCTAGCCTGTATCCAGAGCATAGGTTACAGTGGCAGCTGCTAATCTGCATTAATTCAAACTTTTGCCTATAGTACCTGTAAATTCAATCAAGAAGGGTGTTAAAAGCACAGTCATTTTAAAGGCAAGAGGGTTGTATATCTTTAGGACCCAAATTATGGCAACATCCAAGTTAACTTCACAGGCTGAATACCCTCTCCTCCAAATGCAGCGGGTGCTCAATAGTGTCTTTAGCTAAATGAGGTCCAAGTGTGCCCAAATAAGCGTGTCTGAAAACGGTTAATAAATCCAGACTTCTACACAATTGATAACCAGGTTTTATATGTATCAAAAACACCAGTGCCTTCCTTGCCACTGACACCAGCTTCATCCATTGGTAGCAGAAGGTGGAAAAAACATGTAATTTATGGTTTTCAGTAAATATAGTTTTGACTAATTGTCAAAGGTAGAACCAACTTAGTTTTTGAAAGCTATTTGACAAATATAAAAGACTAACAACTTCCTTTTAATAAAATCCAAATTTAGCTTTAATAATTAGAATTTTTATAAAAAGGAAATTGTCTTTCAAAGCAAAGATTGGCACTAGTTCATGTTGTCAGATTTGACAGCATGAAATCACTGAACAAATGATGAAATTCTGCAGCTGCTAAATACTGTCAAATACACTTTACAAGTTTTATTCTTATAAATTCATTATTAGGAAGCCCTGGTTTTTCAAGGAGCTGTCGCTCTTCTTAATGTACAATTAGGGCAAAAATAGTTCTAAAATACTCCTCACCTTGCAGTACTTTTGACATTTTTTAAAAAGCCTTGGTCTGCACACAGCATTGTACCAGAGCTCTACAGAGTTGGCCATAATTTGGAAACAGCTATAACAGTTTAGGAGCAAGTTCCTACAGCTGTTTTCCATGAGAGACTGAACAACCACATGCACCGACAGCCAAGCCACAAGCTAACCCAGCTGACTTTGTACAGAATGAGATGAGAGCAAACCCAACCCACTAAGGCAGCTCAGCGGCTGACTGTGACCTTCTGCTGGCAGTGAACAGCTACTGAGGAGTAATGCTTTAAACAACTTCAGCTACATGTACTGGATTTCATACTTGGGTAACAGATACTGTATGTGTGGAGTCACATCAGCATTAGCCTGATGCAAGCTAAATTGCTGTACTTGTGTGGTTGGACACACAAGGTAGCACATGTTTTTGAAAACGTAAATGCAATCCCAAATATTTTAATATATAAATCAGGCACAAATCCTTTGAATAATTATATTGCAAATAAAGCATATTTATTTTAGAATAGCTAAAAAGTGTTATATGAATTTTAAAAATCCCATTGGTTTCTTTTCATTGTTGTTAAAGAGAACTTAAAAGCAATGCGACAATAAAATTAGTTTGAGAAAAGCATATGCTAACAAAATTTGTTACTGGACTACTGAATTTTTTTTTTCTGCATGTTCCATCTGATTTGATGAAAACCATTCACAATTTATTGTTTCAAAAGTCAAGCAGACACAACATACTTTTTTGCAGACCTCACTGCAGCAGTTTACTTCAGCATCTACTGACTCTATTCCTTTCTGCCTCCAGACATCATTGTGGATCATATGACTGCTCCTGGTCTCCCTCAGTGAAAAAACACCAGTGCTGCTTTACATCAGTTCATGTTGGGAATGACTGCAATCTCCCAAATCCTCTACTCCCAGGCTCTAGAAAGATTCTCGCAGTAAACATCCATCCTATCTCTGGGCAAGGCAACACAGCTTGGTGTCCTGAAAAAAACTTGGACAGGTCATTCTTAATCCCTGTGACACTGTTTTAAGAGCAACAGAGAAGGTAAAACACTATTTCTATATGGCCTAGACATGGAGAATTCATTTGAGACACTAACACAGAAAGCATGATGTTCTTGTGGAGGTTAAAAAAAGAGAAAAAACATAAAATGTAAAAGCTAAACTGTTTAAATTAAAAGCTCAAGCTCTGTGATTTAAGCAGAATTCATATATGGCAAATAGAAGAAATCTTACCACAGTCACTATAATCAAAGATCACATCAAATCACATAATCAAAGGTTTGTTGGTGTCTATCGGATAAGACGCCTAGCATGAACACTGATTCGGTTCCAAAAGAACATATTTTTTTATTTTATCACTAATAGGAAAACCTTTATTAGAAAGCACTTGTGTATCATTATCACTATATTTTATTTAGTTTTATGTGGATGAAGATATCTGTTACTTTTATAAAATTGTCTTTTCCTATGAAAGATGAGTGAGTTTATTTTCTGCTGATGATAAAGCTTGCTTCCTGACCTCTGCATATTGAAAACATGGATTATTTTTCTACTACTATAAGTCATCTAATTTCCAGCACAATTAGAGCTACATTTGGTATACTCTACCTGTACCCTTTTTTCTTGGCTTTGGTTACGTTACTGCATCAATTAATATAATATTTCTAATGCTATCTTATATTAAGGCCTGTTGACTAAAACTAAATGGCAGCTCTACAATACTTTTTTGGAACTCCAAACTTCTCTATTACCTGGAGAAAACCCTTAAGCACTTGCACAGAACTTCCTCATTTGGCCTCACAAAGGGTGTCCTGGGTAACCCAATCTGTACTGTATTCCATATCTTTCCATATCTTGTTTCTCTTTGATGCCTGGGCAATCCATGACGATCAGCACCTTTGTATCTAGTGATTATTACTGTTATTTTGCCTGTTACTGTTTCAGTTTTTAGTAAACTGTAATGTTTTCACTTACATCTTCTCACATTCATCTCTCCTTACTGGTGAAAGGGTAGTTGTTAAAACTGAAGGGGAGGTAGCCTGTTTCCCAGGCTCCATGCTGTAAATCGTCTTAAACCAAGAGAAAGGGATTTTCAAGAAATCAATGCCTTGTCCATATTACTTACTGGGAAGAAGAGCTAGAGCAAGAATAAAAAAGTTTTTCAAGGTCCCCCAGTAAGATACTGGAGAATCTTATAAGTTCTTAGTCTCAGACCTGTTAGTCTGAGGTATGGGTTACCTTGAGCATTTATTGACAGTTCATATTTCTTTTCCTTATAACATCACATCCAACTCCAGGCAGTCTCTGCCAACTCTGTATCCACAGTCCTGACTGTAAATGTGAATGTTCCCCTAAGGGTTATTTTTATGTTTTCGGTAAGTGTTCATTGACACAGGTTTCGGAGCAAAATAACCCCTTGTGCTGTAACTCTCTGATGCATAGGACAGGCATCCAGGAACTGCTTCCAGTTTCCTGATCCTGAGAAAGAAGATTTAGCTCTGACACATAGCTACTGGCAAGCAGCTCCATGTTGCCTCACTGACACAAGGAGTGAGATTCAACTTGCCTATCTTCACACACCTACCAAAAAACGGTATCATTAGCTGAGTTACTCACTCTAGGTTACTTTTGTAGTCGGCATTGAACCGAGACATGGTCAACATGGACCTTAGGATGAGATTAATCTACCCTAACAAGTACCCATTCCTCTCCAATGCCAACTACAGAGAATTTCAGACTACAAACTTGCAAGGAGATTTCAGGTACAGGCACGCACTTATATTTGTTAAGTTGAATCCCATCGATGGTTTCTAAGTGAGCACATACTAGTACAGTTTGGATTTGGATGTGGCAAAGACAACATACCAAGAATATCTGGGACCAGATTTTCATCTTTTATGGTGTCTGAACAGCCAGAGGACTGCTGTATACATGCCAGAGAGCTTGATCTTTACAGATGTAACAGTGATCAGCTAACTCCTCTCAGCTCCACAAGGTTAAAGTAAGAACAGCATTGCACCAGCCTGGAAAAGACACTCTCTCTTTGACACTTCACGTCTAAGATCAAGTTTCAAATGTGTCACTCAGTTTTTCAGCCCACAATCACGAATTTAACCTATCAATCTGGCTGGGAATTCCACATCCCTGGATTAAATAAGCTCTTAGAAAGTTTTAGACTTTTCTTTCAACAACATGAGAAGAAGCCTGAACAAAATTTCTCTCAGGCTGACCATCACGAGTTCTGTGGATTCAGATGAGAGAAAGACTGAGAAAAACTCAAACTCTCTTGTAAGTGGTTATTCACAAGTATGGTAAATTCTCAGTGGTTTCCCCTTTCCTACAGTCTAAACTGAACCAAATCTGCATTACTCCAAACCACAGTTTTCTCTCTTGGGGCAGTGAAGACACATATTCAGGACATGTCCCTAGCTAGCCACTGGGATCACAGGGTGCCCACCAGGGATGGTGGTGAGGAAAAAGGTGCCTGGTAACAAGATATCCCTGCAGAGCAGCCCAGAACTGAAGGCCCATCAGTTAGAAAGCTGGAGACTGTGGACACAGCACTCACACCCCGGGGGAAAGGAGCACCTTTCCCACCTTCCATCATAGACTGCAGAAGTCACAGTCCCATGCCACACTCAAGGAACACACCAATGTCTAAGACAGGGGAGGAGAAGTACGACCCTGTTTTCTTCTCTTCATACCTGGTCCTAATCCTCTCAATACACACACACCAAGTCCTCTTTGACCTCCGCCACTCCTTCTGTTCCTGTGAGACAGAAGCACAAGTTGCCTTCAGCTTCCGCACCCTATTTTTAAAACCAGTACTGCTTTCTGATTTTTTCAGGTCAAGCCAAGCTGCCCACGAGTCTGTTGATGCTCCATATGCTGCTGAAAGCTGGAAAGGAAGAAGGGCAAGTGAACACTGGCAGAGATCAATCAGAAGGACTTGGTATTTCAATGCCATCGCATGTGAATGAAGGTGGAAGTCATTCCCAGTCAGCGCTTCCCTAGAAGAAAGTTTTTCTTTTACAGATCTTTACGCATAAATCCTCAGTGAATACATCGCATACTAAATGTAAATGCTGAACACTGCAGGGCTGGGCCATGTTTTCCACAAAAAAAATGCACAATTCCATTCAGCAAAAATGATAAATACATAGCACACTGGAGTCCACCTCCATTTTATTCTTCATGTGTATGCAGCGTGTGGGAGGGGGTGTATGGATTTGTAACATTGTGAAGAGAAGTCAATGCTACCATCACTAGCTGGTTAGATCTGAAAAGGAAAAGGCTGTTTTTTCAGTTGGCTGAAATTGAAATCTCATGAGAACAGCTGCTGTCATTTGAGTTCAGGCCAAGATGGCAACATTTGAGAAAAAACTGATCTTGTGAATTTCCCACCACTTGGAACTGAAATTTAGAGATGCCAGCATCAGATATTTTTAAGTACAGAGTCGAAGTTTAGGCAGGAAACTGAACTACTAAAGCAGCTACGCAGTCATCACCTGTGTCATCCTCTCACCCACACCTCATCTCCGGGGTCTTTAAAGGTCCAGGAGCTCCAGAAAACTCCACAGCTGGAAATGGTGGCCAACAACCACCACTGATTGTTGGCCACCATTTTGAACCACGGGGCTTTCTGGAGATCGCAAGGAACCATACACTTCAAAAGGAAAACCCCAGTCGGCAGGAGCCAACTTTCTCATAGATCAGCTGAAAAGAGGACTAGGTACATACACCATCATTGCCTTCTGCTTCAAGGACACATCTTCAGGTCTGCCCTTTCTAATTCAGACATACAGAAATACAATTAAAATTAACTCTACTAAAATAAATTATTATCCTACGTACCCAGCTTTGCAAGGCTGACAATGAAGCACACACGACAGATGTTAATCGTGCCACTTAACGCATGACTGGGTGGATGCTGTGGAAATGTGAGTGGTTTAAAACTGGGTATAATACGAACCTACAGCTGCAGAAGTAACTGAACTCTGCCTCTGCCTTAACAGCAGATCTATTATTTATGTGGACTTATTCATATAACAGAAAGATCCTTTTAAAATGGCCTCATACCTAAAAAGTATTAACCAAGCACTCAAATCACTACTGAAGAATCATAAGACAAGTTTCAAGAGCTAGTACTCGGTAATGCTAAAAAACAAAGATTATAATTGACACACCTGAAGAACTCTCTATACAGGCTTGAATGTATTCCTCTATTTTTGCTCATTACAAAATCTTACCAAAATATCAAAACTCTCTTTTAAGACCTTTTGTTATTGAAAATTATTCACATTGAAAGATCTGCAAGTAATTTTCACTTCAAACAAAGCTTTCAAAATACTAATTATCTTGAATTTGAGTTATGTGAATGATTAGAATGCAGGATATACTTCTGCTCCCTCATTGAATGAGTATAAATCTGTAAAGCGGGGCTGCAGTGCAAACAATTGTGATTAATTCACATTAAATATCTGCATCAAAGATTTGTAGGTATTTCTTTAAATATGCAGTCTGTTTAAAGAATCCTGTAAGTAAAGGTGCATGGAAAGCAAAAGTGAAACGTTTATCAACACAGTGAAAATTTAATTTGGTTTTAAATGGCAATGAAAATGTGTTGAAGATGTTTCACTCTTTCTCTAGTTCTCACGGTACTCAGCAGATATTCAGTGAAGAAATGCCTCTGAAATAGGAAAGAATATAACTTTTTCAGTATTCCAAGGGGAAAACTGTTACACAGATATTCCTTCACCTGTAAATGCTACCCTATACACTGTACTCTGTACAGATGCCAATACTGGCTTTAAAAGAATAGTTATCCTAAAAGCTAATAGCAGCCATAAAATCCTGCATTTGGAATACAGACAGCATTCTGTGGGCAATACTGTCTCCACATCAAAAATGAAGTCATTAAAATTACGAGTTCAAGTTCTTTCTTGGTTATATTTTGTGTACTTGAAAAAAAAAGTCAGAAGACCATGATTTGACCTCAACCAGTCAAGATATTCAGTTTTATATCCAGTGGAATAGATGGAAATAGCAGAGTAAAACTAAATTTCAAATTTCAAATTATATTCTAGCATAAAAGCTTACTTCAGAACTGTCACACTGTGTCTGAAACCTAATAATTGCAGACACAGTGGTAGGTAAAAACCTTATTTCCTTTCATTAGAGATAAGTCATTAATATTTCTGTGATAACTACAGTACATCAAAACTGAGCGCATTAATCTGATCAGCCTCCTGACGTGCTTTTAACTTTTCAATTGCTTTCTTAAAAAATGGCCAATGTAAATTGCATTATAACAGTCTATCTGTATTTTGGTTTTAATGTTTATATCCATGAATTCACTATAATAATAGGATATCTAGGTTTAAAGTATTATTACGTGAAAGTATTATCAACATCACTACCAATTAGTGAGATTAATTAGGCATGAATAACCACACTGAGATATTTCCTTAAAAAAGACTAATTTTAGTAAAAGGCTACGATATTTGACACTATGATTGGTTTACTGGATTTTTTTGCATTTGTTGACCAAATGTCAAATGACTCTCTTTAAGTAATTTTACACACAGTTCTGCAGTGTGCACTTTTGTTATTAAGAGCTTCTGTTTCAGACAAACAATTCTGAATTAAGAGTTAAAAGCTAAGAGACTAAGCGTATAAAGTTTGAGGGAAGCTCTTCCTGCAATATGTGTGATCAAAGTCTCACCAAAATCAAATGAAGCTTGGTCAGCATGGCAAGCAGTAAAGTCATGTAACACATGCTTAAGGTTTAAATATTCTTTTGCTCAATTTAACACAATTGCAGGTGTGGAGAAAAAGTGGAGAAAAATCTACAGAAAACTGTAGCAATTTTTTTTGTAGACTGATTAAAAATAAGTACGTCATTTACATGGTTTGGTTCAGTGACCTGTAAGATAACCCATCAATACTGACTGTGCTGGTAATGAATTACATTCACATTCTTTTAATACAACTCAATGTTCTGTAGAAGCAGATTCTGCAAATGAACACATCAAAGTGCTTTAAAAATATTATTTAGCAACAATTTTAAATTCAATATTATTCATTGACACATAAACTAAGTTCACACTCCCCTTTTTCTCCTGCAGAGGCTGGCATACTACCCTTCTGAGTGGGCTTAAACTCATAGCCATTAGCCTATCATCTGACAGTCTCTAAAGAATCATGATTTCCTAAGTTTCATCAAATATGCAGCCAGAAAAAGATATGTCAATCCAACTACGTATTTTTATTGTTGCTAACAAAATCATAAAGTTTGCTTTTTTAGGGGGCTTGTTTTCTTTTTTAATTTGGCTGAAATAAAGTGGGGGCATAGCAAGGACATTCACTGAAGAACTAAGTTACTGTATTTTAACACATACTTAGGTTATTTATCTGTAAATAGCCTCGTGGCCATAGGGGTTTTTATTCACTATTTTCAATTCAAAAGCATTCTGCCTCTGCACGGCAAATTAAAACAAAGAGTAAAATTTCATTGCAGACTGGCATCTAACACTTGCCAAACAGGAGTCAGTGCACAGAAACTGGCCCTTATCACCCAGTTCAATAGTTGTCACCAGTAGGAAGTTCAAAGCCCTTCAGACTTTTGAATTTTTCAGTTTTTTCAAGGCTTTTGACCCACACTCAGAATAGCACAACCATGAAACTCACCAGAGGCACTTTGCTTCTCACAAAGCAAGGAAGGCCTCATAGCATCATAGAATCATTTGGGCTAGAAAAGACCTCCGAGAGGTCATCGAGTCCAACCATTAACTCAGCATTGCCAAGTCCACCACTTCACCATGACCTTATGTGCCACATCTACTGACATCTCACACACAGCACCATCCTCTGCACAGGACACCGCAATGAACAACAGGAGACCAAAAAGTGAACAGGGAAGCAGCTGCAACTTTATTATTTGCCCCTGTAAGTCACTTCACAACTCCAGAGTTCTAACACTCAGGATTACTGACAACAGCCAGAGCCAGCATGCATGCGATGCTGAGGTGCCAGCCTGCATATAGTTGAGGTTTGCTTGCATGGCTTAAGTGGCTAAATGGGTGGGGTATGCTTTTGTAAATACAAAAGCAAAACAGATAGGCAGATCAATTTTTGCCTTCTTACTTGATTATAAAACAACCCCAACGTTTTTAATGCCAAAACGTAAATAAAATAGGAGCATCCCAATCACTTAAGAAGAATTCCCCAGCTATACTTCAGACTCGGTAAGTGCATACTAATTAGCAGATAAAATGACATATAATTTGTTACTTCAGTGTTAGTAAATATTTTGATTTTATTGTTGTTTGAATTACAAGTAAAAAATGGATAGGCTTATTTATGACACTTTCTTTTAATGTTACTAAGGAATAGAGACACTCAAATAGGCCTTCCCTTAAAAAAGGAACAGGTTTTCAAACAGTGACAACCTTGAAAATCCTCTAAGTTGTTTCATCTAAGAACTATCTTATTTCAGTGACAGTTTTTTAAGTCAAGGCCACCATCCTTAATAGGCACTTTTTTTCAATATTGGTGAATAACTATGATATTCTGGTCTGGAAAGTGCTAAAGGACTGTGAGGAAACATTAAAACCAATTATCTTGAACAGATACTGTGACTATGTGCTGAAGTGAACCACATGAAAATTAAACCTACCATGCTAAAAACAGGCATGTTTCATCTGGGAACAAACACTAACGTAATATTTCAAAAACCTAATGGTAAACAGCAAAACCAGGTAACATACAATATCAACATGCTAATGAATTGCATTATAGGTAAATGACAGTTACATTTTAATAGATCAGTAAAGGATGATTAATACTGACTTATGTCCCTGTCGTGGTTTGAGCTGGCTACGTGCCAAGCTCCCACGAAATTTGTTATTTTGTATAAGGGGCATCAATGATATTGAGGGAAACAAAAGTTTCCCTCAATAGTCCCTCTTTAGCTTATTTTAAATTCTAAACCAGTGTTTTTCATCTCCCTGATTAATGACATACTGGTATGGTACAGGACTTTCAAACACATAGCTGATAAAGAGATGTACAGTTAGGTTAACACATTACAAAACTTTTTAACACTATGTATCTTCTAATTTTAAGTAAACACACATTTTGTCCTTACACCTAACTCCCACTTACCAGATTTTCTATACTGAGAGAGGTGCTATTGGCTGCACAGAATTCAGCATCAAAGAGCTAAAAAACAATCTCAGTTGGCAGAGACTGGCATATTCTAAAGTACAGGTTTGCAAAATGACTACGGGGACTTCCTGGATAGTGACTCTGTATGACTACAGGACAAACCTCCTTGCTGACTCTGCACTTTCAAAAGCATTCAGATTTTGTTTGAGTCCCATTTGTTGTGCAGT
This sequence comes from Oreocharis arfaki, assembly GCA_013398015.1. Lineage (NCBI taxonomy): Eukaryota > Metazoa > Chordata > Aves > Passeriformes > Paramythiidae > Oreocharis > Oreocharis arfaki. Next base: position 1,774,660 of record VZRR01002859.1, on the reverse strand, counting down.
GAACGTGTGTGTTTCAGAGAACATTGAAAAAACTTCTTTAAAATAGTTTATTTGTTAACCTTTTCTCACTGCCCCTGGAACAAGTGGGTTTCCTTTTATCCAGAACAATCTTTCTCAGGTAAAGACCATGAAGCTTCTGGATATTAAAGGTTATCTCCTTCCTCTGTGGAGCTCAGCTGTAATGAGTGCTTGAAAGGAGAAAGAACACAAGTCTGTACATTGTTCTCCTAAGGCAGATGACATCAAACACAGGACAAACTTCTACCAGCTTTAGAAGGAGCTACTAATGGAAGAAAAAGCTTCTCCAAACAGAAGCAAAAAAACCAAAAAAAGTCAAAATCTGAAAAATCTTATTGATCACACCATTTTAGCCAGAGCTGTGGATGCCCTGGATACTCTAGGTGTGCAGTCACAAAAGCACAACCCCTGACAGCGGATTATCCAAGTACAGGGAACACCACAACACACGGACACCAACAGATGGGAGAGCAGAAGGAAGCATGAGTCAGTATTGGTGCATGTGTCAAAAGAGCTGGTACATGAAATTCCAGGTATAACTGCAGGTCTGGCAGGGGACAGTGGTATAATGAGGAAAAACAAAATTTGCAACGGTTTGCAGAAAGGTGATTAAAGCATGCAGTAACCTGGGTATCCAATGTTCTATTATGATCCACAGAGTACATGTGACTTTAGCCAGGCCTCAGTCATATCCTTCTGAGGCAAATGACTATCAAAGATGGAGGTAAATGTAAGAAAATTGAAAAGAAAGAATTTGCAAAAATACAAGTCACTCCTTCTAAATAAAGGGAGACATAGCTGATGTACATTTCAGTAAAGCATTTGATACAGAGTCAATTGGTTAAACTAAAGAACGTTTCTTCAGCAACCAAGCTGAAGAAAAGGCAGGAAAACATTTATCTGAGAGGGGTACTACCAGCCAGAAGGAGGATGACTAATCAAGTTTCACGGAACTGGGATTAGGATTGCCTGTATTTATCATTTATCTCAATAGTATTTCCAGAATAAGTATAATTGTGATGAAGAAATTCTCTTGTGATACAAATTTGGGAGGCAACGATAATTAAGGGAAAGATTAAACTTTACACAAAGTCAAATTACCTAGAGTAGCACAATAAGATTACATTCAGTAGTAAAAAATGTATTGTCAGGCACCTACAGATTAATAGCATCTATTACAAGCTATGAGTTCATTACCTGGAAACAAGTGAGGAAAGAGACCAAACAGCCCAAGTCTGCTTGTTCATCACAGCATGGCTGTGAACAACAAACGCAGTCCCAGAATATGGTAAATACAGTGCATTACTGATAGAGATGCGAGAACTCTACCACTGTAAAAGCTCTGTTAAAACTTCATGTGTACTGAGAAATGCTGTGGAGAGCCCAGTGAAAGCCTAACGATGTAGCCAGCTTTAAATGTAGGGTTTTGTAATAATATTATAGAAACAGGCAGTCAAGGATGGTTTACAAAACTGTATCAGACCTCCTGTTAAAGCATTTTGACAATGTTGCATACATTGTTGCCTTAAATAAGTCATATATTGCAGGTATGGTAATTATATACATCTCAAAGTTCCACCTAAAGGCCTTCTAATCTCTCATTAATGCAAGGTGTATTAAATAAAGACAAGAAATTAACTAATGAGAAAGCAAGAAACAGTGGCCTGTGATGTTTTGCTGTAGAAGTGGTACAGGAAGGTTCTATTCACTTTGTTATGTTCACATATCAATAAAAAGTGAGAATTAGTAGTTAGCAACATATACTTTTGATCAGCCCTTAAGAATTCAAGGATTTTGAGAATTCAAAAATGTAATGAAAAAAATATATCAGATAAATATAAAAGGGCAGAAGATAAAACTAGAATGGAAAGAAATAAAAGGCACCACTGGAATGACCAGAAAAAAAGGGTAAGAGGAGTGAACTTCCCTACCACCCTGAGAACCTCCTCAACTGCAGTCAACATTTCAGCCTAGCTCAGATGATGAATCTGTCTGTAAGTTGCATATCTTGGTAGCCACCCACTGACAATTCTTGAATTTTAAGAATATATTATGGCTCTGGCCAACCTCCTTCTGCGTTTTTAGGAAGAAGGGAAAGAGGAAAACCTCTTGGATCATTCTGCTGGGCAAAAATGCAACCAGGATGACTTGGGAATTAAGCCTGCCTGAGCAAAGCAGATGCAAGGAGCTCATTTGGTCACCCAAACAAATCTTGCAAGAACGTAACACAGTCTTCTTTAACTACACGAGGGTAAAATGCACAGAGCAGAAGAGCCGAATGATAAATAATACATACGCACTATCTAGAAAATAAATTCAGCCTGAAATTTATAATATCTATTTACCAGGCCAGATGTGATGATTGATCTCTTCTAGCCAGCATCTGGGGGTCTTGTGACAGAGGAATCCTTTGGCAGAGATCTGAATAGTTATCTGTACGCGTACAAAAAGCATCACTCCTAACAGATCTCAAAATACCAAGCCCTCCTCTGCAGCTGAATACTGGAAAATGTAATTTTTAACCAGGTTCTAAAAGCATCCTATGAATATCAAAAATAAAAGTTACAGAGCTACAAGAATGGCCAACCTCATGTATTTTACTCTTCCATAAGTACATAGCAGCCAGAAGTACACGGGCCAAATATTTAGATTGAGCTTTTCAGCTCAGGTAATAAACACCACACAGAAAATCTGAATCAGGCTATAGCATGCAAGTGGAGGAGGACAGACAGAGTATGGGAAACACCAACAGAATTACATGGTTACTCAGTTTAGATATAAATATTATCCTTCTGATTCAGATGTGTGATCATCTTTTCATTGCTGGTCCTTTGAAGTGCAAACACATACAAAATCATGAGGAGATATTTTTATCAGTTATTTGAATTATTTTCTACCATCATAATACCTGAATTATAAGGGAAGCTGCTACTAAAAGCCTTTTTATCACATAAAAGCAGTATACTGAAGTAGTTATAATTCAAATTATGACCCACCAATATATAGAAGTAGGAATTTTATATCCAGGAATCATTATTTGACAAGTACCTTTCAAAACAAAAATTTAATTTACTTGCGTATGTGTGTGTGGGTGTGTGTGGGTGTGCGTGTGTGTGTGTGTGCGTGTGTGTATACACATATATATGGCTTTTCTTCAGATAAAGATTTTAAAGACCAGCAAGTAATTCAACTGCTATATCATGGGAAGTAATTTAGGAAGATACTGTCTTTTAAAAAAGTCCTTCCTCAAACCAGCACAAACGGGAGTGGGCAGCATCCACACTGATGATCGGACATTTAGCACAGTGGTTCTCACCTGGAAGAGGCACATAATCTTTCCAGGGACTGGCAGAATTCCAGCCCTGCCTTTGTAGGCAGTGGTTGACACACTGATTTGAGCCATGTGGTTCTGTGAGCCAGCATGTGACTGTCCAGGGCAGCTCCCACGTAAGGCCACTGTTCTGGATCTGCCTGCCTTTGGCTGAAAGGTAAGGGAAGAAGCCAAAAATAGCCTGCTGCTCACTGGTGATGATTCTGACCAAATTACTTGAGCACAAGTCACTGATCAGTGCTGACAAAATACTAGCACTGTGACAAATTCAGTGCTGTAGCCAGTTCTCAGCTACCTCCACAGCTTCAATAATTTAACCTACAGCATGGTGTTGAACTGATCTAGCCAGAACAAAAGCCAGTAGAGGCATCAGTTTAACTGAACTCTGTCCTTGATTCAGGAAGATACATTGGGTATTTCAAACACAGGTTTCATAATGGCTCCATAACACAGCCACTGCTCTTTTCTGAGGGCTTTCTTCTTTTTTGGTGGAGAGAGGATAGTAGAGCCAAGCTGGTTTTGTTTTGAAGTAGGAGGGTGTTGAATCCAGTGATTGTCCATCATTTTCTGTCACTGTCAGGCTACAGTCAGGCCACATCTTACTTATGATACATATGAAATCTTGCATGTCTGGCCTCAGAACTGCTCAGTTTCAAAAGGACCAACAAAGTGATGTGCCATCTAAACCTAGTGTGACTTCGCAGGGAAAGATTTTCTGGGAATTAGGATCCGTGATCTGCAAATTTCACAGAGAAAATTACAGATGCATTGCTTCTGATACACCATGGCTTCATTCGCGCATGCAAATCAGCTGTGATTTACGCAGATACCCGGAATATATCTCCAGGGTTCTGGATCTTGAGTAAGTCCCAGTTTGTAGCTCTGATCACCAGAGAAGAAGGACCTGTGACGCTTCTGTTATGTTACCCCTTTTATGTAGGCTGACTACACAGGAAATTGGTGTGCTCGAATCTACTTACTGGATCATGCTCCTCAGGCCAGGTGCCTAGAGTTATGGGGTGCAAAAGCTCAATTTCTACCAAAAGCCATCTTTCTGGACATATTCTAATTACAGATCTAAGCCACACAAGTTTATTGTCTCTTTCAAATAGAAGTTCCTCAGTTTTATTTGTGTCAGTCAACCATGCATATCTGTGCATACAAAACAGAAGCTGAAAAGAAACCATAAATACTATACTACTGGGCTATCATTATTTGTCTTATTTCATTGGCCATTTCTTATTTTAATACTGTTCACCTCTTTGTGGGAGGGTCATGTATCTCTCACCAGTGTTTTCAGCTGAGGGGACTCTACACAGATTTTTAGTGGCACCAGCACCACTGTGAATCCAACTTGTTTCTGAGCCCACCCTGGCTCACGCCCCATGTGCTGCTGCCGATGATGTATTGAAAAGCAAACACGGGAAGACAGATTTCCTTTCTGCAAGTAGCATTGCAGGGTCTTCACATACTCACTTAGTGCAGACTCCTCAGGCTGACTGAAGACAAAGATCATTTGAGGGAGACATATTACGTGGTTTACACACAGAGAGAAGAGACTACCTTAGTGTAGCACAAAGAGCTCACGGCTCCCTACAGCATCTGGAAAGCATCAGATGAATCTCTCCCTAAGAGCAGAGGGCACACAGTTTCCAAAGGTGACTAAACAGCTCATCAGGTGGCATCATCAGCTCCTAAACTGATGTGCAGACAAAGTTTTGAAAATTTATTAAGGATTTTTATAATTTGCTGATGCATATTGAGAAATGTACATACAGAAGAAACATGCTAATTCAGTTTACACATTTCTTGATTTCTGAGTTCTCACACACGGAAACCTGAAGTTGTCTTTAGTATTTCAAGGAATTTCTATGTGGAAAACTAGTGAGTTTTTTCCTAAGACTGAATACTCACAGAGTCTGACAAACATGTAAATGTGAGCACACAGGTATGCACCAGAGCCACAAAGCGCCATGTACATCTCAGCTAGTTTTTGGGGTGCAGAATGCAGCCATCGCATCCCAGTTGTTACCCCAACCTCCTTCACTAGCCAAATGGGCACTTTCTGGCTATGAGTCATTTTGTCTTAGCATAGAGGTAAAAAAAATAGGTTCTTCAAGGGTGTGATTCATCTGTCCTGTTTCTCTCCATTCCCCACACAGGGAGCCTTGGGTGACTAACTCAGATGTAGATGTCTACATTTTGCCATATGAATCCCACTCACAGTCTGTAATTTCCCAAGCGTATCATACAAGACCATGAGATTTCAAAACCAAAGAAGGGAGGTAACAGAGACAATTTCCCTATCCTCCCCCCACCTGTGCCAAGTTAATTATATATGTTGCTCTTATACTGTATGTGGTCGCTAGAAGACCTGACAATATACCTTGACTTGTAAGACTATCAAAATATTTTCCAAGTACTACTTTTTTTCTGATACTCAAATTGAATGTTATTACAGAACCAAGAAAAAACTCACAATGAATATCACACTTTCAGGACAGGAAGGAGTTAGATGAAATTATAATTCAATTCACTAGATGAAAATTGGTTCAAGGGAAAGAAATCCACATGTCAAAAGGTTTTGGCATCTCTGAGGACAACCCAGATTCAGGCAATCTGAAAAAAGAAAGAGGGTTGGTCTGTATTCTCACAAACAACCAGAGTTAATCAAATTTTCCTAAACTGATTAATAGAAACAAAAGAAGAAGCAAGGGTCCCTGTAACTGCTCTGAATATTAACTTGAAAACTGTAGTCTCAAGATGATCCTCAGGACTGGTAAAGCTGAATTCTCAGTGATGCTGGATGTTTAACCTTCCCTGGAGGTGGCAGCAAAGGGGGAAGAAAAAGAGAAGCCACTGTTTCCTTCACTTGCAGACACACAATGAGAGGAGGAAATAGCACAAGGTGATATCTGAGGAAAGAAGGCATGCAAGCATGAAGCATTTCAGAGGAAGCTGAGAATCATTAATTTTTTTATTTACACCAAGAAGGAGAAATTTCTAATCCTTCTATGCAGAACATGTTCATTCTAGAAGTTGAGGCAGCACCCACTTAAGCAGCCTCAGCTATGAGAAATTAAATCTTTCCCCTCATTTGCCCCTACCGACTTTGATGCTTTTTTCTGTAATTCCACTTTTCTGAGCAAAAGCACAACTCCTTGCTTTTCTGAAATATTTACTGCTGTTTCTCGGTACACAAAGCCAAACCAGATGACAGATATGGAACACACTATTTTCACAGAGGAAGAAAAAACAAATAAAGCAGTGCTGCACACAGATATCTTTGAAGTACTTAAAAACAAAGACATATCTCAGGATCCCAAGCAACAGGATGTCTTCCTCAATAATCTGCAGGCTTCTGTTTGAGGAAAATTGTCAGATGAGAGATCCCTATTAGTGAGTATTTTCAGTGTTCCTCTGAGAAGAGGCAGACAATGAAATTACAGTTCATGACTTTGAGAAAACTGCTGTCACTAAAAGTTAATGATATTAGCATACTGTGTGAGATAATAGTACATTACCTACAAATATACTTTACAGAAATACTGGACCACCACTAGAGCCCATGTACACAAATCTTGTCTGGAATCTCTGTAGGACAATACACCTCTGCTTTTCTTTCATGACATTGATTTGAGCTGTTTTACAATTTTTTTTCAGTTTTGTCATTAATCTTACAAGAATTTCCAGAGACATTTCCATATTAACATACTTGTCTTTTTTAAAGTGAAGCACAAGAACATTTCCATTTTTAGAGGATTCTTCACAACTAAGAGCAATGTATTCCTTCTATTAAAATACTTCGCAGACTCATTCTCTTCCAGTACGCATCTAATGCATTTAGGTCCCAAACCTGCAATGAGCACAGATGCAGGGGTCTGCCCACACACAGCAGGAAAAGGGCCATAATTCTGATTCATCTGGTAATTTATGCTTCTATACTGGTGTTACAATAATGTTAATATTGCATGAAAATATTTCTATAACGCTTACAGTATTTGTCAAAAAATAATATTCAGAAATTGTCAAATTGCCACCATGATTCCTACATAATCAGAATATCTCATCTTCCAGTAGGCTGCACTGGCAAGGGCATGCAGGAACACAGTAAAACCAAGCATACATGCTTCGATATTTCCACTGTTTGTAATGACCTGAGCCACAGACAGAGCTCAGAGGGGCAAGGAGAGAATACGCCAGCAAATAAAAATATCCAACTCAGCTGCTGTGAAATGTCTCCAAATTCCATGGTGTAAAATGCTTTGCCTGCTGGCAGCCATGTAGTTAGCAGCAGACCTTTAGGGTCTAACACCACTGTCTCTCGTTAAAGTATACATTTAGCTCATGTTCGTATCTCTTAGAAATGCAGAAGATAACCACAACTCTCAGAAAGTGGTTAGCAAGGAAAAACAAGTTTATGCTGGCTTACGTGCAGCAATGACTGTACAGAACAGGTCTAATGTATAAGCAGGGTAAGTCACAGGTAGAATAAACATGAGAGTATTAAATTTTTATATATATATATATATATATATATATATATATATATATATATATACTTCATCTCAGCTAGGATAAATTTAAAACTTGAGACCAAAATTTAAACTTTTGGACGATATTCCTATTATCTCATTTAATCAATTAATTTGGTTAAATTAAGATATTTCCCCCACTAATTTTTTTTCTTTTTGTTGAGTTCTAGCATCCATCACTGATGAAATATAAAATATAGGAAGTTTTGCAATTTTTATTTGGATGCACACAGCCAAATTTATGCAAGTTTGCCACAGTTTGATTTCCTTTTGTATTTGCCCTTCCATGCTTGCATTTCAGGTATCTTTATTCTTTTGTCATTAAGTATACTAGGAGTTACATAAATGCAGCTCTTAAACTCTCAGTAAGTAGTGATGGAATTGCAGGATTGCATTTCTTTTTCTTCTATACCAAGAAGACCAAAAAAAATTTCTCAGAAACAAAAACAAAACAACAACAACAACAAAAACCCCAAACAAACAAACCAAAGCCAAAGCCAAAACAAAAAACCAAAACCAAAACAACAGCAACAAAAAAACCCACATGAAAACCACAGGATAGCTTCAAACTGTTGGTCAAACTGAAAGGAAATAAGCAAATGCACAGTCGGTGGAAATGAGAACAAGTACCCTGTGAAGAGTACAGAGATGAAATTCAGTTGTGTGGGGATGGGGTGAAAGGCCAAAGTGAAGCTGGAAATGATACTGGCAAGGGATGCAAAGAATAACAGGAAGGCCTTCTACAGGATGCTAACCAGAAAAGGAAGGTCAGAGAAGGTTTACCACCCAATAAACAATGCTGGAAAACTCTTTAACAGTGGATGAGGAGGAGGCTGAGGCGCTCAACAAATTTTTTGCCTCAGTATTCAATGGCAACGTCTTGAGGGGGTGGACTGCAAGATGGGGACTGAGGGAACAAAATGCTTCCCACTCTAAGTAAAGATCAGGTTCATGATCACCTGAGGAACCTGAGCAGACATAAGTCTATGGGACACAATTAGAGCACCCCAGAGTCCTGAGAGAATTGTCTGATGTAGTTGCCAAACCATTCTCTGTGATGTTTGAAAGGTCATGGCAGTCAGATGAAGTCCCAAGTGACTGGAAAAGGAAAATACTGTATCCACTTTTGAAAGAAGGACCCTGGGAACTACTGACCTGTCAGCCTCCCCTCTGTGCCTGGGAAGGCCATGGAACAGATTCTCCTAGAAGCTGTGCTTAGGCACATGGAGGACCGGGAGGTGATTTGGGACAGCCAGCACAGCTTCACCAAGGACAAATCCCTCCTGTCCAACCCAGTGGCCTTCTATGATGGACTGACTGCATCGGTGGACAAGGGAAGGCCCACAGATGTCATTTATCTGCACTTCTGTAAAGCCTTTGACATGGTTCCCCACCACATCTTTCTCTCTAAATTGGAGACAGGAGGGTTCAATGGGCGGACTGTTAGGTGGATGAGGAATTGTTTGGATGGCCACATCCAGACGGTTGTGGTCAATGGCTCTGAATCCCGATGGACATAGGTGACAAGTTGTGTCCATCAGGGGTCCATATTGGGACCAGTGTTATTTAATGTCTTCATTAATGACAGAAACAAAGGGATCGAGTGCAGCCTCAGCACATTTGCTGATGACACCGAGCTGAATGGTGTGGTTGACACACCTGAAGGATGGGATGGCATCCAGAGGGACCTGGACAAGCTGGAGAACTGGGTCTGTAGGAATCTCACATGGTTCAACAAGACCAAGTGCGATGTGCTGCAGCTGAGTCAGGGCAATCCCTGGTGTCAATCCAGTCTGGGGGATGAACAGATCTAGGGCAGATCTCCTGAGAAGGACTTGTCATTATACTTCGAGGGTCCATATTCTTGCGGAGCTGTAGTGCAAGGAGGAATGGAGAGAAGGGTACCACAGGCTCATCATTCTGAAGCTAGATAAAAAGTGGTGGCTGGAGTTTATTAATTCTTCAGTCAGTCAAAGTCATTACTTGACTTTTTTACTTACTTGCATTAAATTGACATTGCTTGAAGGCACGTGGAGCAATTTACCATACATGAAAAAAAGTAATTAACAAAATTGAATATGAAGAATATATATATGTACACATTATAGAAAACACATTTAAACATACCACAGAAAGACTGCAGAAGTTGCCAGTAAGGAGTGGTCAAGACCCTCACCTCACACTTTGCATCAAAACCAGGTTTTAGGATTCAAATTTACATTCTTCATGCAAGATCCTTAGCAATCAGGATCCAGAGTATTTGAATATACTCTCTCCCACAGTTAATGCAGCTGATACAAAAAATACAGAACTTACTCAGCGTATTTGAAACTACCAAACTGACTTCACAACTCACTAGTTAAGACATACGCTTAGGAACCTGACTGGGTATGATCTACTCGCTATTCAAATGAAAATTTTTAAATACACAGAATGATTTGGGGGTTTTGTTTTTTGGCTTTGGTTGTGGGGTTTCTCTCAGAGGGGAAAATGAGTAAGAATTTTCTGATTAAGCACAATTTTAAAATACACTATTTTTTGCCACTGTATATCCAAATTTTCTTTTTTTCTACTTAGAGGCTACATCCCAAAAAATAGTAATCAGCAGACACACAGCAGTACTGACTAGAGTGTGTGTCTTACTCTTCTTAGTCTACACGAACTATGTAACACAGTAGGGCAAACATTCAGAAGGGTTCAATTTTTCTTTCAGGCACCAACACAAATCTGATTTCACAAGTATCTGGCCTGCCGAGTGAGCACTGGCACTGAGTTCTTGAAAAAATGAAGGCAAGGAAAGGACAGGCATCCCTATGTGTTTGCAAAGTTCAGCAGACCCCTGCAATTCAGCATGCTGGTGGCTGCATCAAAGCTACAGCACAGGGTTAGATACCATATTATCAGTAGATACCGTATTACCACACCAGTATTAGCAGAGGCATTCAGTACATTCAGCATTTCAACTCACTTTCAGAAACACCACAACTGCACTGAAAGCAGTGACCTACTGACTTCAGTGGGGAAAGGATATCACCATGAGTCTCTACAGAGAGTATCACACTTGGCACACAACACTTTTCACATTTGTCATACATATTAGAAGGTAAACTTCCACCATTTATTCAGCATTAGATTTTTCAGAGACAGAAAATACAGATAATAAATGAAATTCAACAGAATATCCTTTTAAAAAGCCTAAACAAACATCCCCTCTTATTAATATACCATCTTTCTTCCCTTCCACGACACCACATTCCAGGATGTTTTGAGTAATTCCAGTCTCCACCAATTTACATTAAAGTGGAATACTTGGGGGTCTCAATATAATATAAGTTAATAAGTACATCCTAAAGAAAATTTCAACCCTTCCACTGTTTGCAATCCATTCCTAAATCATAAAAAATTTAGCTGTAGCACAGTGATATTTTAAGATAAAACTCAGAAACATCTTAATTTGAAAAGAACCGTGATTTAATTGTATGTATTTTTAGCCATTTGTGAATTCCTATAAGTTAAACTAATATAATTGACTACTCACTATGAGTGGATTCCTTTGCAGAGTTTTAGTAAAAAGCTTTGAAACACTTCCCTTAGAATCATAGAATCATTGAATCGTTTCAGATTGAAAAATGCCTTTAAGATCCTCAAGGCCAACCATTAACCTGTTCCAGCCAAAACCAGCCCACTCAGCACTTGCCAAGTGCACCACTAAACCAGGTCCCTATTCCCACATCTATCACACATACGTTCAATGCCTCTAGGGATGATGATTCCACCACTTCACCTCCCTGGGCAGCCTGCTCCAGTGTTTGAAAACCCTGTCTGTGAAGACAGGTTTTGTATCCAATCTAAACCTCCCCCAATACAGCCTGAGGCCACTTCCTCTTCTCCTATTGCTTGCTATCCAGAAGAAGAGGCCGACCTCCAGCTGGCTACAGCCTCCTTTCAGGGAGTTACAGAGAGTGATAAGCTCTCCCTCGAGTCTCCTTTACTCCAGCATAAACACCCCCAGCCCCCTCACCTGCTCTTCACAGGACTTGTGCTCCAGACCCTTCACCAGCTCCGCTGCCCTTCTCTGGACTCACTCCAGCACCTCAATGTCCTTCCTGAACTGAGAGACTCAGTACTAAACACAGGACTTGAGGTGTGGCCTCACCAGTGCCGAGTACAGGGGTACAGTCACTGTCCCGGTCGTGTCCATAGCTCAGCCAAACATAAAGATTGGATCTAAGTAACTCTCACGTTATTCTGACATGACTTTTCAAAGACATTTCTAAGTGGTTTAGTTCTTTCATCTTCATTAAAGATTGACCTACAAACTCCTAATTTGTTTCACTATAAACAAAATACTTTTTAGCATGTTTGGAAAGGGGCTATTTTTGGGAATACAAAGACACAGCTGTTCCTTTTACAGTTAAAATAGAAGGATGTGTGCTGTTTAAAATATGTATGGTGTTACACACACAGCTGCTTGCCTCAGCCAAAGGTGTGGTGTGATTGGAGAAAGGATGGGAGTCTCAAGAAAAACAGCTTTCTCAGTCTGTAATGGATTGTTCTTTGAGGAGCTGGGACTACACAAACAAAAGCAGGAATTATCAGGACAAAAGTGCTGAGGCTGTGGAGGAGAGAGGATATGAAGCTGGATGCGGAGAGAAGTAAATGAGAAAGAACAAGAGTACAGAAACAACGCGTGATGAAAGATGAGGTTAGATGACAGATGGCAAGCAGGAATGCAGCATGGCTTATATCTGTGCCAGAAACCACTGATAATACAAGGATGCTAGCTATAGAGTCATACATATGCATATTTAATATATGATATATTATATATACACACATACATTCAGAAAAATGCTTTATAAGGCATTTAAACAATACTTAGATAGAGGTTTCCCCATCCCTCTGTTCTCTCAGCCATGGGTTACCAAGATATATTAATGAAGCAAGCCTCCACCTCAAACACGTTCAATTGAAACCAGCAATAGCGAGTATCCTTCTCACTGTGCCTTCTGGGTTTAGAGAAAACAAACACTCCTATGCATATTTTCCATGCCAGCCTAGAGGAAAATTTGGTGGCAAATTAAAAAGCAGGGGGAATTGCTGAACAAACAGCATGCTAAAACACTGAGCAAATTGTGAAGGACTTACAGAAGACTCCATGTAGTACTTCTTAATGTGTTGTATTTTCATATAAATCATCATCTTAAAGTAGAGCAATGTATGAAAAAAAATCTGGACAGAGGCTACTAAAAGGCCCAGACTGTTCCCATTTCCATAACATTCTTCATTCCTTCACTAACACAGCATCCACTCTTATCTCTGCTTCTTACACTTGTAGAAATGTATGCAAACAGTAATGGAACAAGTGATTGCAAAATCCAATTTTCCTGCTCCTCATACAAATTTCCAATACACCAAAACACCCACCTCTGCTATCTTACTCACTGCAGGAAACCCCACGTGCTAGCTGCTACAAAATGTATTTTAAAAGACAAACTTGGACCTCTAAACACATTTACACGCATACTACCATAGACCATTCAAAACAAAGAGATCAATAATTATAATCCTAAGATACTGCTCTATCACCATACTGTTCTTTAAAAAACAAAATCAACTTCTGGGATTATTTAATGTTTTAGATATTATATTTCTAAAGAAATCTCGGCACTTACTAAGCCATCAACATATACCCAATACTTCATTTTCACTGCAGAATAAAACAAGCAGGAAAAGGAAAGTGTGAGCGGCATAAATTGACAACGGAGGCAAAAAAGAAGGACTAAATGCAATGAGAACTCACTGAGTCCTTTAAAAGTCCATTGCTAGAGTCACAAACTGGTATCTTCTTCACAGATTAAATATTTTGCCTAATGCTTCTACTAGTTTTTAATGCATTTTTCTGTTCTTCTGGACATTAAGATCTCTGGACATTGCTAAGCAATCCCTTTGAAAAGCTGACACAGTTCCATGGCTCCTTACAGGAGCTCTGAGGAACTCAACGTTTTTAACCTTTAAAATGAGAGACACAAGTTGCTATTATTGTAAAAATACCATCAGTATAAAAACATATATATATATATATATTCCCTTAGCTGAGTGCAACTCAGTGTATATTTGTTAATCTGCAGCATGCTCTCCCTGCTGAGGTTAAATAGAAAAATGAAGAAAATCTCTTGATATGTGCAGAACATGCATCTCATATACAAAGATTATCACTGGCTGCAAGAAAGGAATTTCTGCGGGCACCACTTGTTAAACTTCTGATCCACTTGTAAAACTGCTGAAAGCATATCACCCATTAGGGCCTACGGCTTCTAAAACAGCCACTAATTTTTCACTAGCTTCCTGTACTTCAGGGCATAAAAGACTGAAAAAGCTGTACTTGGAAAGAAAATTGTATTTTGGAGTATGCACTTTATTACACACTAAAACAAAGGTTTATGGTGTTTAATTAAGGGCCAAAAAAGGTCCAGAAAATAGTGAAACCATTCTAATATAATCTGAATTCTACATTAGCAACCGTATGATTTTAATACAGCTTTACATTAAGAAGCAAGGCCCACAGAAAAAGAATGTTAAAAAATCAGAAGATCCCGTTGAAGAACTATTTTAGTTTTCTCTTATAAGCAGACAAAAAGAGATCTTCATATTAAATGTCTCATGAAGAAGTGAGGCCTTGGTTTTAAGCCTTCAGTGAACTAAAACAATAGAGAAAATTAACAGAAGATATCAACAGAATTTTTTTACTCTTGTGTTATCTGTAGATTCTATGTGACTTAAAAAAGTATTAAAATCATCTCGTTTCTGTATATTGATTAAATTTGTTTATGTAAAAATCTGCAAAAAAAGGTTTGTAATAACTCCCTTCAACATTTTTTGATGATTTAAAAATTAAATTATATCCAAAAATATATAAAAACATGTTCTTAGAGAGAAACTGAACAAAGGACTCCTTTATAAGAAGAACTACATCATGGAAAACGGCTTTTTGGATGAAATTTTTCTGAAGGCAGAACCCCTAAAGGCAAATTCATGATCATTCCACCAGTGCAGTAAGGATTTCCATTCAAAAAATCAGCAGGTATTTCCACTTCTTACAATAAAGCCTTGAGTGACATTAAAAATACGAACTAGAGGAAAATAAAATATCATGGCATACAGTACCAAGTCTCCACAATTATGGAAGAAAGAAAAACTTAACCTTTAGAGAAATAAACAGTGCAAATCTGCATTGTTAAACAATTCAAAGATGGCCAAAGAGAAATACATGGATTAGCAGTGATTGTCCCCTGTACTTGGCATTGGTTGAGGCTGCACCTCAAGTCCTGTGTCCTGTTTGGCCCCTCACTGAAAGAAGGACATTGAAGTGCTGGAGAATGTCCAGAGAAGGGCAATGAAGCTGGTGAAGGGTCTGGACTACAAGTCCTGTGAGGAGCAGCTGAGGGAGCTGGTGTTGTGTGGCCTGGAGAAAAGGAGACTCACTTTTAGCTCCCTACAACTGCCTAAAAGGAGGCTGTAGCCAGGAAGGGGTTAGTCTCTTCTTCCGGGTAACAAGCAATAGGAGAAGAAGAAATGGCCTCAGGATGTGCTGGGGGAGGTTTAAATTGGATATTAGGAACAATTTCTCCATGGAAAGGGTTGTCAAGCATTGGGACAGACTTCCCAAGGAGGTGGTGGAGTCACCACCCCTAGAGGTATTGAGCAGATGTGTGACAGATGTGGGACTTAAGGACATGGTTTAGTGGTGGACTTGTCAGTATTGGGATAAGTTGCACTCAATGATCTTAAAGGCCTTTTCCAACCCCAATGATTCTGTGATTCTATAATCTTGTGGAGGGCATTTTGATGCAAATAGAGTTTTGTTAAACATGCTCCCTGCTCACACAGTGAACAATATTCCCTGTCATCCAACACCAAAGCATGAAATTTCAACACAATGAGAAGTGCTGGTCACTAGCTGTTTCAAATGTGTATGCAGTCTCAAATAACTTCACAACCTGAAGGGAACCCACCTATCAAATCCACACCTCTTTGGGTACATCTTTGCCTCTTCGCGTACATCGCTGAGCTGCATGGCTGACTTTGGACAGAAAATGAAAGTGGAGAGATTCAAGGATAGTCTCAGCAATACATTTTGAGATGACAACATTGACAACATTGTGTCTACGTGGAAGATGTGTTACCTAACTGAATTAGGTAACTGATTTAACTCCATCAAATATCTGAGTTTAAAAGCAGCGAACTTGAACCTTTCTCATGAGTTTAAAGTGTTGAACTTGTTAACCTACCATTGTGAAATAGCAACTCCTAGTACCATGTATCATATACAATAGATTCGTATCTTTCTTTGCCACAATTAGTTGTATTCGTATCTGATTCTTAAGAAATTATCACCTTGAACAAAGCGTAAGGCTTCACTATCCAGGAGGAAGCAGGCCAGATAGAACTCCAAACACAGTTTGTATTCTGGTACGGACGGTGAAATCAGACCCAGCTGCAGACATCAACAAAGCTGGTTATTTGGATTTTTTATTATTACTTCTCTGCCTTGTAGAACTGAGCCCTGAAACCTCCACTGAGACCATGGATTCTTGGGACCAAAGCCTAGAGATGATCCAAACACATAGGAAAGGAGTGACATCGAGACAAGAAACGATCTGAAGAAAAAAGATGGGCAACTGAAAGGAAGAGAAAAGCATTATCTCAATTTAACAAAAGCAGACCTGAGGTACAGGCAGACTCCAACTTCTCCAGAGTGGCAGGACACAAAGGTTAATTGTATCTCAAGTCTCTGTCCAATAACTTAACATCCAGACTGATTCTTTCTTAAAGTGAAATCAAGAAGTATGAATCTCAGAGTAGGACTACCAGAACAATGACAAATTTTCTGGATAACAATGATTGATAATTCCTCCTGACACTTGTTACAGGATTGCTAGAAGTCTTTCAGCTACAGTTATAACCAGCATTACAGCAGCACAGTGCATCTCCGCAAAAAAATCAGATACTCTGATTATAATTTCTGGCAAACAAGCAACTGAATTAGCAAAAGCCCATCACAGTTAGCACTTCTGGCAAATCCCTGCTCTCCAAGTTCAACCAAAAGTACAGAAGACTAGGAAATAAATCATTAAATTGTCTTAAAGTGATTCCTCCAGAAGTGCTGGATCCCAACACACAATCTGGTTGTTGCCTATCAGCTGCAGTTAGACAACTTAATATCAAGGGCTGCTACCTTTCAGGTATTTCACATTAATTAAATTAAATAAAAAATTGTTTTCAGAAGATTAATATCATTAATCACCCTGCTTTTGTGATGGATGACCATCCTGATGGACATTGGTGAAAAGTTGTGTCCATCAGGGGTCCATATTGGGACCAGTGTTATTTAATGTCTTCATTAATGACAGAAACAAAGGGATCGAGTGCAGCCTCAGCACATTTGCTGATGACACCGAGCTGAACGGTGTGGTTGACACACCTGAAGGATGGGATGGCATCCAGAGGGACCTGGACAAGCTCGAGAACTGGGCTTGTGGGAATTTCCTCTGATTCAACAAGACGAGGAGCAAAGTGCTGCACCTGGGTCAGGGCGATCCCTGGTGTCAATCCAGTCTGGGGGATGAACAGATGTAGGGCAGATCTCCTGAGAAGGATTTGGGGGTGCTGGTGGAGGAGAGGCTGGACCCAACCAAGCAATGTGCGCTTGCAGCCCAGAAAGCCAATTGTATCCTGGGCTGCATCCAAAGCAGCGTGGCCAGCAGGGGCAGGGAGATCTTGCCCCTCTCCTCTGCTCTGGTGAGCCCTCACCTGCACTGCTGCATCCAGCTC
Source organism: Oreocharis arfaki (assembly GCA_013398015.1). NCBI lineage: Eukaryota > Metazoa > Chordata > Aves > Passeriformes > Paramythiidae > Oreocharis > Oreocharis arfaki. The sequence continues at coordinate 1,756,942 of VZRR01002859.1, read as the reverse complement.
TGGGGTCCCCAGCACAGGAAGGACCTGTTGGAGCAAGTGCACAGGAGGGCCACCAAGTAAACTAGAGGGATGGAGCACCTCTCCTATGGGGAAAGGCAGGAAGAATTGGGACTGTTCAGCCTGGAAAAGAGCAGGCTTCACAGTGATCTTATTGCAGCCTTCCAGTACCTAAAGGAAGCCTACAGGAAAACTGGAGATGGACTTTTTTTATAAGAGCATGTAGTGACATGACAAGGGGGAATGGCTTCAAACTGAAAGAGGGAATGTTTAGATAAGGTATTAGTAAGAAATTCTTTGCTTTGAGGGTGGTGAGGCACTGGAACAGGTTGTTCAGAGAAGTTTTCAATGCCTCATCCCTGGAACTATTCACGGCCAGGTTGAACGGGGCTTTGAGCAGCCTGGTCCAGTGGAAGGTGTTCCTGCCCATGGCAGGGGGATTGGAACTTGATGGTCTTTATGGTGCCTTCAAACCCAAGATATTTAATGTTTCTATGATTCTCTGATTCCAAGATATGTGAGTGGTCATAGCATCACTACCACATCCTGACTTCTTGAAATTACAAATTCAAAATTAGTAGACACATGTTGGTATGGGAGCAAGCTATCACTGATAAACCAGGTAGCTGATGACAAATTCTGTTTCTACCAAAGTGTTTATTCTGTAATTTGGGGAAGAAATACAGAACCATCAGTCCCAAGCGACAACTTATTACAGATTTGAAATACCCACGTCTTTTCTCCTTTCTTTAGTACAACCTCAAAGCGTCCTAGGTTCCTCAACCTCTCCCCCATCTTCTCCTTTTTTCCTTTTCTTTTCCTTTTTTTTTTTTTTTTTTTTTTTTTTTAAGTCTAATGAATATCCAACATTCAGGAGCAGGATTTTTTTTCCGGGGCAGGGGTGGGCTGCTGCTTCTAAAGGTGCACACTTGTGGTCACCACCTGTGAACAATAAGATTTGCTTGTGTAGCTGTGAACACATGATTACATCTATTTCAGTTTGAGATTTCATTGTGCATGCCTTATCAAGCACACTGGGGCAGACACCTGTTCCATATTAAAGTCCACATCCTTCAATCCTTAAGGCCATTCAAAACAACCAAAACTGAAGTTTAGTCGAAGAGTGTGTCCTCCTGTCACCTCTCCCAAATGTAGCACTGATATACTTCTTTGCCTCTTCCATACCCATCTCCTGGCTGCCAAGATACAAGACAACACTACTGCTTGTCCGTTTCTCATCACTTTGGAAAACTCATTACTTTCTCCAATACCTAGAAAATAAAGAGTTAGACCAGCCCAAGAGAGTCAATGTTTAGTTATGCGTTAATGATAGTATTAACATGTGGTAATCTTTAATTGTAAAAATAAGATTCATACTGTAGCCAAATGGGGGTTTCTGTACTGGAGGGGAAAAGGCAATAAAGAGCTAGAAATTCTCCTCTCTCCCTTCCCAGACCAGCCCAAGGATGGATCACACAGTGCAAGACCAAGGCAGAGACTTCTGTGTTACCTGTATAGCATTTACATGCTATTTCCTCTCTCCACTCCCTCTCCATTGTACCACTGGGGAAAATGCATAGAGGAACAGCCAGATGTTCCAGGTGGTGGGATCAGTGCTAGAAGCGGCCAACCAGGCCCATGATACCAAAGCAGGAGTAAAATAAGACTGCCTTAAAGCACGCTTGCTCATCCCAAATCACGCTATGCAGGACATGAGATTATGTCCTTATGTGGCGTATCTTAAAAACTGGAACAAAATTTTCTAATGCTGTCTCCCAAACTACTCTATATGACAAGCATATGCACAGCCACACACACACACCAGGACTGGGGACCAAGGACTTATCCCTACACACCAGAGTGTGGTACTGGGGGAAAAACTACAGAGAAGTGCCAGGGAGTTTTCCCAGCCAAGAGCAGCTGCTGGTTTAGCAAAGCAGGGACCTTTACACATTCTCATTAAGGTCTCTACCGTACAGTGAACTCTTTGACCCCCATTATTCACCCTTCTCCTCACCTGCTGAGTCTTTAGATGTACTTACCTCAAATGTCAACATCCTTTACTCCTTTTTCTTTCCGTATAATCAATTCTTTTTAGCTCTGTTTTTCACCTACCCAAAAAGCAGAGATGCCACCTTTAATTAAAAACAAAAACACACAAACACACACTGTTCCCTCAGGCACCGAGCCTGCACAGATTAATATGTACATGCACAGAACCTCCAATATGTCAGGCTGGAGATGACAAGGCTGGACAGACGCAGGGGACATGGCACCCTGCCTATAAACCTGGAGACTAACAAAACATTTAGAGCTGCCTTACAGCTGATCTACTTGTGCTCTTTAAATCTCATCTCACTCCTCTCTGCTCACTCTGTTAGGAAGGTAATCTCCTGGTTCAGGGCATTTCTACAAACTCCTTTGCACAGCTCCTGTGATAGCAGGGGCCCTTTCCTAAACAGAGGAAGCATTCTTCTTATGAGTAAAAAGGATTAAAGCAAGTTCCAAGTATTCAAAACCAATTTTGGAGCTTCAAAAAAGCTCCAAAATTCTGAGAGTGAATTAACATAGCAAATTGCTTTGAAAAATAATAATGTCGATTACTCCCATCAGATTTAGGAACTCTAAGAGGAAGCTGAGCTTGGTTTCCAAGTCCTCTGCTACAAACAAGGAGACCTAACCATCCACTTTTCAAACCAGACCAGACCTCTTACATGGACCTATCTTTTAGTGAGAAGGTACGGGGTAGCCAAAGAGTAGTTAGATAATACTTTAAAATGATGATTTTCTGGGAATGCTTAATTCAAATGAACCAAGGTGTGCACTTTCTTCTTCAGTCAAGCTACCCTGTGTTTCCGGATGCTCTTGCTGTACCACCTGAGCCTGCTGAGATTTGTGAAAGCAGTTCTGCCAAGCCCCAAGTGTCTGAAACTAATGACTCAGACCCTTCTCTTCATAGTCATGAGGCTGGCTTACACTCTGAGAATTTCTAAACCTTTGTGTTTTCTACTTGCCTTCTAATTTATTTATTATCACACTGAAAATAAATGTTCACCTCCTCCTGATTTGTGTGCTTAACCATCTCCAGTTCAAGCCCAAAGGGAAACAGACACATAAATAAGCAAGTCCCTGGTCTGCTACCAGAGGATCCATCACTTTTCACTACCCAATTCTCAGAGTGCAGAAGTGCTATTTTACGCTTGTTCTGTACTGGATGAATAGGCAGCTGCATCACTCACAGCCTACTTCCAGACTCCCATCCCAGTTAATTCCAGCCTTCCCCTAACATCTCTCTCCTCTATTCCTCCTCTGTCTGATCCTGACAGAACTGCCTGCAATTCCCTCTGAGTCCAACTTTTTGTGCCTTAAAGGACGTGTACTTTGTTACAGTCTCCCACTTACTAGTGTCCTTTTTCTCCTTTTCTGCTGTCCCTCACAAGGCCAAAGACTCCACTCTCATCCTCTCTCATTTCTCCTCTCCCACAGCAACTAAGCAACCACAGCTTTTCTAGTGAATAGCCTTGCCAGCACAATGCAAAATGCTGACTATTTTGCAGACTTCTCATTAATCTGGTGGTTACCTTGTGAGGGCATTTAAAACACCGTAGCTAACATGAAGCTCAAGTTTAATGCAATAAAATAAAATAAGGATGTTATCAAAGTATCTCAGTTTCACTGATGGCAGTTTAATGACGATTCACATTCAAAATGTACTGCTTCTCATGTGGAAGGAAACATGCTCTTACCTCAACAGCTATAATATTATTTGAGAAATTAAAGATCCCCGAAGGAAAGATAGTGATCTCAAAAATTATGCAGGAGGGATCTGAAGAAAGTGGCACGCTCCTCCACAGGTCTGAAAACCCAGTCAGAATTGCTGACTGAGCTGAAACCTTTGCCATTGCTGTCTGTGTCCAGCAATGAAACCTGGAGGGTCTGGGAACCACTTCCACTAGAGGAAATAGCCAGAATGTGTTCAAGGGACCTCCATGTTGGTCAGCTCCAGAAACCATTGCCTGCTTCCAGGCTCTCTCCACTCCCTGCTGCCCACAGCTACAAAACCTGGTTAACAATAGCAACCAGCTTCCCACCCATTCCTCACTCCTAAAATCAAGGAGTAGTACCATTGCACATCTCCAATACCAGCTAACACCTGTGTTTAGACAACAAAATCCCATCCTGGGAGACACCAGCATCAGCACCAGCACCAGCTGTCACCACTCCTCCAGGAACAGTGCAGACATACCCTCTGCCATGACTGGACAGTGCTTTGTATCTCTGACTACCAAATGCAGTTCGTCCTCTCAGCAACTTCTAATGAACTGAGAATGACATTTGCACTGAACAACACTGCATTTTCCTCACAATTTTGCAGGAAGCTCACCTTAAACAGAAATGCAATTGAATATGTTCACAATGGCTCCTTAACTCAGCTTGATTTGGCCAAGATTTTATTTTATGAAGAACATGATTATAATGCCTGGAATGAGGAAAAAGAAAAACTGCACATGTTCCTAAAATATTACAGATTGACCTCTGCTGTCCTAGAAACACGGTATGTAATAGGTAAGATATAGATGTAATATATATCCATGTAGCCATCATGATTTAAATATCTGGAAAGTAAGTAAAGTTGAAAGCCTTAATGAAAAATACAGTCTGAGATAAAGAAGCATATATTATACCTTTATAAACTGGTTTTGAATTCAGCTGGGAAGAACCATACTACTATAGGGCATTATTTGAACTGTCTTCTAGGGAAGAAACTCTAGTAGTACTTTTCAGGCTTACAACATGAAACACAACACATTTTGGGAATTAATAAAAATAGGATTCTCATAGCCCTGGCATGCAGGTCTCCAAAGGATATTTTGCTATCAAATAAGAAAAGAAAGGCTCAACTTCACAGTGTAAAAAACCTTGCAGACTGCTAGATTCTGACAAATTATGGAACTGCACTGCGTGTGAGTGGCAAAGTTTTGCTAGCTGGGGATCTACAGAGCGACTCCTGTGAGAAGCTGCTCAAAGCCTCCCCCATGTCCAACAGAGCCAATGCCAGCTGCCTTCCAAGACGGNTTGGGAATTAATAAAAATAGGATTCTGATAGCCCTGGCATGCAGGTCTCCAAAGGATATTTTGCTATCAAATAAGAAAAGAAAGGCTCAACTTCACAGTGTAAAAAACCTTGCAGACTGCTAGATTCTGACAAATTATGGAACTGCACTGCGTGTGAGTGGCAAAGTTTTGCCAGCTGGGGATCTACAGAGCGACTCCTGTGAGAAGCTGCTCAAAGCCTCCCCCATGTCCAACAGAGCCAATGCCAGCTGCCTTCCAAGACGGACCCATCACTTGCCAAGGCCAAGCCCATCAGTGACAGTGTTAGTGCTGCTGGGATAATCATAGAATCATGAAATCATTAAGGCTGGAAAAGACCTCCAAGCTCATTGAGTCCAACCTTTCACCAAATGTCACCCTGTCAATCAAACCCTAGCACGAAGTGCCACATCCAGTCCTTTCTTGTACAGTTCCAGGGACAATGACTCAACC